>OY757020.1:138011111-138207906 GCA_963580285.1 Lucinisca nassula
CAGACAGAATGATTCATTCTACGGACATAATTGTCAGTTCTCAGCCATCAAAAAAAAAATATCAGTAGCATGCGGACTTTGATTCGATCCATCGGCTGTTTATCATGACGTCATAAATATGATTACGTCACAGCAAACTAAAAGTTTACACACAGGCCGTGTGTAAACGTATATGTATCCAAAGAACTGTCATTTTAGTGTGTTGCAAGCGTAAACAAACAGGATAGCAAATGGATTGTACTTTAAAGGAGATATAGAAAGGCATTCAACATGTTGTCCTGTTGAGGGATTGACTAAGGAGGTGTCACCAGTAAACAATTCTGATTCTGATCTAAAACTTAGATCTATATACTAAAATACAAATTTAACTGGAACTGCCATTATTGAAAGATGACACATTTTCGGACGGGCTTTTCAATGTCAGGTAAGGTGCCTTCAGGAGCAAAAAAAAAAAGACGAATAAAAAAGGTAAACAATTCTGCTATTGTAAATGAGCTGCCTTATTTGCTCATTTGTGACCGACACATTTGATCGTTTCTGAACTCGATTTTTTTCTACTTTTACTTTGTCTGCTTTGACAGTGATAAGAAATGATAACTGTTGGCGTATTTTATGCATGTGTGGTGGAGAATACAGTCAATCGTAGAAAATTTACTTCGTTTTAGAGGTCGAAAAGAAAATATAAATACCACTTAAAAACTGAATGTCGTTACAGTGCCGATTGACGGCAATGCGCAGAACGTTGCGCAACCGAAATTAAGGTCGGCCTCCTTAAATGCATTGCTTCCGCACTACCACAGGCTCTGATCAGACTGCACTCGGTTAAGCGCAATCTGATCTGATTCTATGCTAGTCGCCAATGCCATATTGTTTAAAATCACATGTCGGGGCTTTTTTTTTTTCTTTTTCTTTGTTATGGAAAAGTCATTTTAAATAACCATATATAAAGGCCTAATTTTACTTACATGGGTGTTAACTTATTTCTGAAGCCGGCCTCGGTAACTCAGTCGCATGCGCTTATGATTGGGCAGGTTCGATACCTGCTTTTTTCGTGGAAATTGATCATGAAATCTTCTCTACATTCATTCTCTTTCTTCAACTGTTTCAAAAGTGCAGCTGTGAGTTTCAAACAAAAGAATGTGCGCCATACTGGTTAATCGCTTACGTATCTATCTATCTATCTATCTATCTATCTATCTATCTATCTATCTATCTATCTATCTATCTATCTATCTATCTATCTACCTATCTATCTATCTATCTATCTATCTATCTATCTATCTATCTATCTATCTATCTATCTATCTATCTATCTGCCAATACTTCTTAACCTCCGAGGAGGACTTTCAGAAGGGGTATACTCAGTATTCAATACAAGCCTGGCCAGGAAAAGTGGAGATAGGTAAACTGACCAGCTCGATATGACAAAAAAGTGTTGAGAAGGCCTTTAAACTCCAGTCTGATTTCTGATATGAACCGCTCTACCTACACTGGGATGTGTTAAAGCTCTGTCGTATAGATCAGTTTTACCCATTTTGCCAGCCTCGATAGCGCAGTGGTTAGCGCGTTCGACTCATGATCGAGAGGTTGTGCGTTCGAATCCGGCCACCGGTATCGAGGTGTGTCCTTGGGCAAGACACGTAATGACACTGCCCCACTCCACCCAGGTCTAAATGGGTAGCAGTGGTGTAAAAGCAACTGCCTCTCTCTCTCGCGCGCGTGAAAACACCCGGAATGAGTGTTCGAGAGCGATTCAATAAGCTTGAAGCTTTCATCGCAATCGAACTAAAATAAATCAGTATAAACTAACCCATTTTGTACCAACCGGAATTGTCAATCTCATAATATATAGAACAAGTCAATTTCAAAATTTAATGGTGTGAAGTTGTGTTTTCTAAATATATATTTGAAAAAACAATGGCTGAACTTTTTGCAAACAGTAGTTCCTGAACAAAAGCCGAGCTCGGTGGCGTCTGATCTGGGCCTGCACTTTTTGCTATAACCCGTTTTGGGGAATTCGGTACAAAATGGGTTAATGCACAACAATCACAAACTTTGGATAAACATATCTCGGACGCCCTAGGCGAGCAGTACTCTGGTTCTTTCAATATGCACCGATACATCGTGACTTAATTTTCTTTAAGATGTAAACAAGACACAACGAAAGCAGCTTATACGCACATTATATTATAATGTATTAAAAAATTTACCATCCTAAAATTGAAATTTTCAGAATAAAAAATCCTGATAATTTTAATATTTCAGCACATTACATACATTGCGGACACTCAGTAGAAACGCCTCGACGAGGCTGTTCAAAGAGAATAATATAATAAGTCACATGTATACTATCAGCCAATCAGACGACATTGTGTATTGTTTTCTTTTAAATTCACAAACTGGTTGACAAACAGTGTAGATCCTGATCAGATGGCTTCTTGATCTGGATCTACACTTTTTGCAAAGTTAGGGGTTGTCGTGAACAGCAGGATAAGGGTTAATGTAATGTAAAAAAAATGGTTTGTGGTTTGTCATTGTAAACCCCACTTATTCCATGTAATTAAGATAATCAAATAATCAAACAATCCATAAAACTATAAAACTAATGTGGTCTTGCGCGGTATATCACGCACCCCCCCCCCCCCCCCCCCCACCACCTCCACCACCACACACAAACCTTTAAAGTGGAGTTTTGTGACATAAACGGTAAATTTCATAGCAAAGACTCTGGGTGAACCATTGTGCATTTTACATTTAAAATGTAGTTCACATTTAAAAATGACGGGCCTCCGTGGCTTAGTGGGTAAGAGTGCTGACTTTTAAACATCGCTGTGAGTTCGACCCTCGGTCAGGTGGTGTTCTCCGGGTACTCCGGTTTTCGCCCACCTCTGATTAACGATCGGCTCGATATGAGTGAAATAATCTTGAAAGGGTCGTGAAACCAAAGTCCGAAACATTTAAAAATGACAACCTTGTATATTGTAATTTAAGGGAGTAATGCGTGAAATAAACACAGCTTCTGAAACGATAGCACAAATGAGATAAATTTAACATTTTATCTCGGCTATGCCCAGAGAAGATTAATTAATGAGACAAAGAAAAAAAAAACAATGTTTGGACTTCATAGAGAAAAATGACACGATCCAGACGAAAGATTCTTACTTCTTATGTATGACTTTTAGGCACGAACCGTAAATTCTAGGTGCTCATTTTTTAAGTCTGCTCTAAAATATAGATTGTTGGTACTCGTTAGCACCGCTTCGCAGAGGCAGTTCTTATGTGTACCAACAAATTATATGAACCAGAAAAATATCATACTTTTCCTTAAAATTGCTGGTTTTGGCCGTGAAATTTACAATGTATTTGAATAGGCTTATTTTCATTATGATGGAAATATGCATCGTATTATATAAATTATAACTTATCAAGAACATTAAAAGTTTTCTAAACACACGAAACAAAACACTGCATCTACAGGACTGGTGTAAAATTTAACAAACATTACATAAACATGCCTATTCAAATGAAGATTGCAAATTTTACCATCAAAAACTGAAATGTTTTTGACCCTCACAAACAATAATTGTCTTATTTCAGCTAAAAACATAGATTGTGGTTACCCGTTAGAACCGACTCCGTGGGGTGATTTTAACAAGTACCCACATTCTTTATGTTGAGCAGAAATGAGTTAAAAATAAAGGACTTTGGAGCTTAAAATCATACGTTTGACTGTTCCAACGAGTCATCATCGTCATTCTAACGAGTACTCTCAATTTATAATTAAGAGCAGAAATAAGAAAAAAAAACTTTTTCTTAAATTGCTGTAAGTTGGCCGTGAAATTTACAATGTATTTGTATAGGTTCGTTTTCGTAATGATGGAAATATACATCGTATCATTCATGTTTTCTAATTAAGCAGTTTGTGGCTTTCCTAGGCGTAAAAATAATTATACCAAATCTTAAAATCAAGCTTCCAAAACATAATTTTACATAAAAGAAATTAATAAATAAGTTATAATATGAGTGCAAAGTTTTTAATTATGGATGTATATTTGTTTTCTTCTGAAAGCCAAAAATTTCTTTCTAATTATGTCAATAATATTATCCATATTGATACCGATTTTCAATTCTTATAACTTCTTTTGCGATTCATTCTAATATCCTGTGTATACAAGTCCTGCGTCTGTGTACTCTTTACACAGTTTTGATCCGAATCTTCAAATATAGCTATTTTCTACAACCCGTGGGCCACTTTTAATAAACGGATTTTCTAATATATTTACCACATGAATATAGATATTAAATAAATCATTCTAATGAGAGGTTATAGCGCACGGAGAAATTTTAATAAATATGCCTTTTGAGCCTTTGAATTAAGGCTATTTTTCATTTTTATTCTAAAATACAAAGACTTAATAGTGAAATACCCTAGTGGCATTCATTACAATCTGGGCCACTTTAAAATTTATTTTATTTCAACAAATTTGGTACCAAAATGAAGCAGATACATTTTCTTTCAAATGCGAGGTTATAATAATATCTTGAAGAAATGAAAATAAATGATTTTATTAATTAAATGACGGGTTCTATATAACTCTATACATTTTCCTACTATTACCTGTATGAAAACAGGCGACTGGCTGTGACGTCACAGAAGTGACAGATATGTGTGGATTAGTACCTGTAGTACGAGTATTCCTGCTTATGTGGCCTTGACCTTTGAGGTACAACACATCGCATCATGGTGGTTAACATTTCTGTCAAGTAATTTCAAAATCCATCAAAGAATAAGGAAGTTATTGACTGTCCCTTTTTTTTACCTTTGACCTCTAGGTATGACCTTGCCATTGGAGGTATATGGACCTTGGTCTTGTACATGACTCATGGTCTAATGACGGAGAACATTTCTGCATGGTTACTTTATAAAGTCCATCCAGAAATAAAAAAGTTATTGACTGGACACACAAAAAAAAAACTGTTTTTACCTCTGACCTCTTAGTATGACCTAGATCTTGGAGATACCGACCTAGGTCTAGCGTGCACCACATCGTGTCATGATGGTTAACATTTCTGCCAAGTAATTTCACAATCTATCCAGGAAAAAGAAAGTTCTTGACTGAACACTAAACTAGAAATGGTGTTTGTAAAACACACTGCCCCCAACCTTTGCTTGTTACTAGATGGCAAAATATTCAACAAATATTGTTAAAGACTCAAAAACATACAACAAGAATTCCGCCGAAGGCTATGTCGCGCCTGTGGGGCCCATCCACCAGCCCAACCACCCACCCGGACATCGCTATTTTAAAATACGGAATTTTTGAAAAACCCTTCCAATAAAACCGAAAATTACCATGATTTCAATAATAATTGAAAGTGTGTGGCCTTGGCCCCAAGGCTATGCTAACAAATAAATCAAAGGACAATAACTTTTGAAAGGGGCATAATGCGGATGAGAAAAAAATATGTGTCAGCTAATTTTCCATAGCGAATCCATATATGAAATTTCAAAACCCTAGCTTACACGGTTCTGAAGTTAATCCGGATGCAAAAAAAAAAAAAAAAAAAAATACTTGTCAGCTTATTTTCCATCAGGAACGCATATATGAAATTTCAAAACCATAGCATACTGGGCTCTAAAGATATGGAATGCATCACTTTTAAGCATACATTACAATAGATACAAATTACCAAAATGACAAAGGGCCATAACTCAAATTTCGTCAAAAGTTAATCAGGTCATCTACTCATCACCACCAATCTTTTCATCAACTTTCAAGACTCTAGCTATAATAGTTTTTGAGATATCTTGCTGACAAGATTTTATTAAAAAAACTTCAAAGGGCAATAACTCTTGAAAGAGGCATAATCCGGATGAGAAAAAAAAAATACGTGTCAGCTTATTTTCCATCAGGAATGCATATATGAAATTTCAAAACAATAGCATATACAGTTCCAAAGTTATGCTAGGCATCACTTTTAGCATACATTATAATGGGCACAAATTACCAAAATGACAAAGGGCCATAACTCACAAAGTATTTTTCGGAATTATGTCCAAAATTAAGCAGGTCATCTACTCATCAACACCAATCTATGTGTATTCACCAACATTCAAGGCTCTAGCTATAATAGTTTTTGAGATATTTTGCTGACAAGATTTTATTAAAAAAAACTTCAAAGGGCAATAACTCTTGAAAGGGACATAATCCAGATGAGAAAAAAAATGCGTTTCAGCTAATAGTCCATCAGGAATGCATATATGAAATTTCAAAACCATAGCATACACGGTTCTAAAGTTATGCTATGCATCACTTTTAGCATATATTACAATGGGCACAAATTACCAAATTGACAAAAAGCCATAACTCACAAAGGGTTTTTCGGAATTTTGTCAAAAGTTAATCAGTCCATCAACTCATCACCACCAATATGTTCACAAACTTTCAAGGCTCTAGCTCCAATAGTTTTTGAGATATCTTGCTGACAAGATTTTATTAAAAAAATTTCAAAGGGCAATAACTCTTGAAAGGGGCATAATCGGGACGAGAAAAAAAAATACGCGTCAGCTAATTTTCCATGAGGAATCCATATATGAAATTTCAAAACCCTAGCACACACGGTTCTAAAGTTAAGCTATGCATCACTTTTAGCATACATTACAATGGGCACAAATTACCAAAATGACAAAGGGCCATAACTCACAAAGTATTTTTCAGAATTTTGTCAAAAGTTAAACAGTTCATCTACTCATCACCACCAATATATTCACCAACTTTCAAGGCTCTAGCTCCAATAGTTTTTGAGATATCTTGCTGACGAGATTTTATTAAAAAAAATTTCAAAGGGCAATAACTCTTGAAAAGGGCATAATCCGGATGAGAAAAAAAATACGCGTCAGCAAATTTTCCATGAGAAATCCATATATGAAATTTCAAAACCCAAGCATACACGGTTCTAAAGTTATGCTATGCATCACTTTTAGCAAACATTACAATGGGCACAATTTACCAAAATGACAAAGGGCCATAACTCACAAAGTATTTTTCGGAATTTTGTCAAAAGTTAAACAGTTCATCTACTCATCACCACCAATATATTCACCAACTTTCAAGGCTCTAGCTCCAATAGTTTTTGAGATATCTTGCTGACAAGATTTTATTAAAAAAATTCAAAGGGCAATAACTCTTGAAGGGGGCATAATCCGGACGAGAAAAAAAAAAAATACGCGTCAACTAATTTTCCATGAGGAATCCATATATGAAATTTCAAAACCCTAGCATACACGGTTCTTTAGTTATGCTATGCACCAAAAGCGTAACGGACGGACGAACGAACCAGAACCAATATGCCCCTCCAACTTTTTTCAAAGTTGGAGGCATAAAAAGGCCCCTTTTTGTCCTTTGACCTCTTAGTACGACCTTGACATTTGAGGTACCAACGTGTGTCATGCACGCAACACATCGTCTTATGGCGGTTAACATTTCTGCCAAGTAATTTCAAAATCCATCTAAAAATAAGAAAGTTATTGACAGAACACAAAAAGGCCCATTTTTTTACCTTTAACCTCTATGTATGACCTTGAACGTTCAGGTACCAAACTGGGTCATGCGTGCAACACATCATCTCATGGTGGTTAACATTTCTGCCAAGCAATTTCAAAATCCATCTAAAAATAAGAAAGTCATTGACCAAACACGATAAGAAAAGGCCCCTTTTTTACCTTTGACTTCTATGTATGACCTTGACACTTGAGGTATCAAATTGAATCATGCATGCAACACATCGTCTCATGATAGTAACATTTTTGCCAAGTAACTTCAAATTCTATCTAAAAATAAGCAAGTTATTGACAAAACACGAAAAAGGCCCCTTTTTTACCTTTGACCTCTAAGTATAACCTTGACCTTTGCGGTACCAACCTGGGTCATGCACGCAACACATCGTCTTATATTGGTTAACATTTCTGCCAAGTGATTTCAAAATCCATCTCAAAATAAGAAAGTTATTGACAAAACACGAAAAAAGGCCCCTTTTTTACCTTTGACCTCTAAGTATGACCTTGACCTTCAAGGTACCGACCTGCCTGATGCACACCACACATCGTCTCATGGTTGTTAATATTTCTGCCAAGTAATTTTAAAATCCATCTCAAAATAAGAAAGTTATTGACAAAACACGAAAAAAGGCCCCTTTTGTACCTTTGACCTCTAAGTATGACCTTGACCTTCGAGGTACTGACCTGCCTGATGCACACCACACATCGTCTCATGGTTGTTAATATTTCTGCCAAGTGATTTTAAAATCCATCTCAAAATAAGAAAGTTATTGACCAAATACGAAAAAAGGCCCTTTTTTTTACCTTTGACCTCTAAGTATGACCTTGACCTTTGAGGTACCGACCTGATTCATGCGCACCACACATCGTCTTATGGTTGTTAATATTTCTGACAAGTAATTTTAAAATCCATCTGAAAATAAGAAAGTTATTGACCGGACACGATTTGCCCATACATATATACATACCAACAAACTTCCAAGGGAGATAATTCAAAAAGTATACATGCGAGAGTTATAGTTCTTGCGCACTGCACGTCGTCTAATGCTGATTTATATTTACACTAAGTTTCGTGAAGATAGCTCGAACGGTTTTCAAGTTATAGAGCGGACACGAATGTGTGACAGACGGACAGACGGACAGACGGACGCCCGGGGGAAAAACAATATGTCTCTCCGAAAAAAAAATTTTCGGGGGAGACATAATGATGGGTCGATAAATGCCACTATTGACAAAAGTCTGAGAAATTACGTGGCTTCAGTAACAATGCAGTAGATTGCAGGGTGATAATCGTAACAGAAAATCCTAAGATTATCAGCCAACTGTGCATCTGCTAGTTATTTTTCTCCCAAACCGCCGATTTGATTAGAAAACCCAATTTAAATGTCTTACCGTAGAGTAGACTGGGGCTAGTTGGTCCGAAGATTATGATTTGTCCTCAACAGCTGGGGTTAATATCTATTTCTCAGAACCATTTTGGTACAGTAACTATGTAACTTAATAGATAATTTGCTGCTGTTTTTCATTCAGAAAATGCCAGGTTTTGATAAATACAAATGCGTTTTCGACGAACAAACTTACCCCGTCGCCAATGGACCGACTTACCTCGACCCTAGCGCCTGGTAGATCTTCACAAATGACAGGAACGTCATTGAATCTACAAACACCAAATACATACTTTTAAATACCTTTGAAAATTAGCTTTCAGGAAAAGTATAACATTTGTTACACACAAAAAGCCACACAAATGATCCCAAGTGTGATAAAGACATCTTTGTGGTACAAAAACAGTTTTTGTTCTCTAAATTATTTACGCCTTTTTGATCGCCATCTAATTTTCTTCAGAAAGTGTGTCACGATCAAACATTCCATTGAGCCATATCATTTTGCCATGACCCTTCTCAGTTCAGAGAAATTGCGCTCGGGCCAACTTGCCCCACGGACCAACTAGTCCCGGTCTCCCCTAATAACTCAGTGATCAATAGTCTGACTTTACGAGTTTTAAACTCAAACGATCTTACATACCCAGCTTACTTATTTGTAAATTTCAGGAACATCCAACTGAAGCACGAGGAATTATGCTGATGACAAGGTCAAAACTAGGCATTTTCAGCAACCAAGGGCCATAACTCTTTGATTGGTAGGCCAACCTCACAAGTTTTCAAACTGATCCAACTGAGTTTACTACATTAAGAGCAGCTTCCATACTTCTAGAATGTTCAAAACAGGCGGAAGTAAGGGCGAGGATTGTGGCCACGTAAAATCGATTTAAGCCCCCCAGTGGAAATCATTCCACTGACCGTTCCAAGGCGGTTCTTCTGTGGCGGTTTATTTATGGTGTTGTTTGTTACTTACTGTGTGTATCACTTGTGTCTTTTTATTTTGGATGGCCATGTGGCCATTTTGTGGGAAAGTAACTGTCCTTATGGCCTTCCTTTGTTTAGGTTTCCATTATGGTCTTGTCGCTTAATGTTTGTGTTTCTTTCCCTTTGGTGTCTTTGATGGGTGGATTAAGTTAATTGTATCGATTCCTGATCTTTGTTTTACTTCTACTTTGCTTAGCTGTCTCTTCATCAGCACATCCTTGGCAGCCTCCTACACCCGATGCTTTTCAGGCAGGTCTCTAAATACAGTGGTGGCAAGGGTCAGACCTCGGTCAGCCCGATCTTCCTCAACGATCTTGTCCTTGAAATGGCCGCTGGAATTTTGCTCTTTCTGTCCGTTCTTGTACTCAAACTCCTTCATGATCTTGCGGTAAGAAAGATGTTCTCCCTGTCTTGTAGTGATTTGTGAAGAAATCCAAAGCTTTGCTCTCTAAAGACCAATTTAGAACGTATCCGTAGCTTTCAAACTTCTGTCGGTTTAAAATACATCCAGCATGCATTTCCATCAAATCCATGATTCTTTGGAAGCTGATTCGGATCACCACGACTCTCTCTTCTGTCGTGTCTAGCAGACTCCTCAGCATGTGATATGTTGTCATCACTGTTTTTCATATTTGTAGCGGCATGCCATGGTGACCTTGGCCGAGAAGTACTAGCAATAGTGGCTTGACATCCTAGACCTTAGATATGACCTTGAATCACAACGTGACCTTGACATCTGGTGTCCAGTGCATTATCTTGTTTGTGACACTGACCTTGCAAATCTGGAGCGTGACCTTGGCTTGTCATGCTTTCCTGGTGACCTTGACCTGTCATGCCTTCTTGATGGTGACCTTGGCCTGCCAAGCCTTCTTGAAGAGCCCTTAACCTGCCATGCCTTCTGCAAGTCCTTGACATTCAGTGCCTTCTTGAATGTGACCTTGACCCTTCACGTCTTTTTGAAGGTGACCTTGACCTTCCATACCTTTTTGAAGGGGACTGACATCTTGGCATTGTGACCTTGACTTTCTTGAATGTGGTTTCCTCACATGCCGTCTGGAAGGCGATCTTGACCTTTCATGCCTTCTAGATGGTAACCATGACAATTCCTGTCTTCTTGATGGCTTAACCTTCCATGCCTCCTAGGTGACCTTGACAATTCCTGATCTCCTGAAGGTGAGCTTGACCTTCCATATCTTCTAGAAGGTGTCTCCAATCTTGGCTTTATCTGCCCTCTTGTGTGTGTGTGTGTGGGGGGGGGGGGGTCTTTACCTTTAACCCTTGGAGTTTTACCTTGGTCTGGTTTGCCTTCTTTACGATGACAGTGACATTTTTGACCCTTGGTACTTCCTACCATGTGATCTTTATTTACCACTGTAGGAATCATATTCACTGGCAAGAGGCCTATCGTTTTACATCTTATCAAGTCCAGTCTTATCTGTTAAGGAAAGGCCAAAAACTTCTTTTTCACGTGAAACTATTCTTCCATTTTTACTGCTGGTGTCGACGAGAGTTTATGTGTCTAGAAGACAAATACTCAGCTGGGCCACCAGTCTGATCAAATAGATAGGTCATAGGGATTAGAAATCCACTCCATGCCCTCTACTGTTCCTGCCCATGGGGATTAGAAATCCACTCCATGCCCTCTAATGTTCCTGCCCATGGGGATTAGAAATCCACTCCATGCCCTCTACTGTTCCTGCCCATGGGGATTAGAAATCCACTCCATGCCCTCTACTGTTCCTGCCCATGGGGATTAGAAATCCACTCCATGCCCTCTACTGTTCCTGCCCATGGGGATTAGAAATCCACTCCATGCCCTCTACTGTTCCTGCCCATGGGGATTAGAAATCAACTCCATGCCCTCTACTGTTCCTGCCCATGGGGATTAGAAATCCACTCCATGCCCTCTACTGTTCCTGCCCATGGGGATTAGAAATCCACTCCATGCCCTCTACTGTTCCTGCCCATGGGGATTAGAAATCCACTCCATGCCCTCTACTGTTCCTGCCCATGGGGATTAGAAATCAACTCCATGCCCTCTACTGTTCCTGCCCATGGGGATTAGAAATCCACTCCATGCCCTCTACTGTTCCTGCCCATGGGGATTAGAAATCCACTCCATGCCCTCTACTGTTCCTGCCCATGGGGATTAGAAATCAACTCCATGCCCTCTACTGTTCCTGCCCATGGGGATTAGAAATCAACTCCATGCCCTCTACTGTTCCTGCCCATGGGGATTAGAAATCCACTCCATGCCCTCTACTGTTCCTGCCCATGGGGATTAGAAATCCACTCCATGCCCTCTACTGTTCCTGCCCATGGGGATTAGAAATCCACTCCATGCCCTCTACTGTTCCTGCCCATGGGGATTAGAAATCAACTCCATGCCCTCTACTGTTCCTGCCCATGGGGATTAGAAATCAACTCCATGCCCTCTACTGTTCCTGCCCATGGGGATTAGAAATCCACTCCATGCCCTCTACTGTTCCTGCCCATGGGGATTAGAAATCCACTCCATGCCCTCTACTGTTCCTGCCCATGGGGATTAGAAATCCACTCCATGCCCTCTACTGTTCCTGCCCATGGGGATTAGAAATCCACTCCATGCCCTCTACTGTTCCTGCCCATGGGGATTAGAAATCAACTCCATGCCCTCTACTGTTCCTGCCCATGGGGATTAGAAATCCACTCCATGCCCTCTACTGTTCCTGCCCATGGGGATTAGAAATCCACTCCATGCCCTCTACTGTTCCTGCCCATGGAGATTAGAAATCCACTCCATGCCCTCTACTGTTCCTGCCCATGGGGATTAGAAATCCACTCCATGCCCTCTACTGTTCCTGCCCATGGGGATTAGAAATCCACTCCATGCCCTCTACTGTTCCTGGCCATGGGGATTAGAAATCCACTCCATGCCCTCTACTGTTCCTGCCCATGGGGATTAGAAATCCACTCCATGCCCTCTACTGTTCCTGCCCATGGGGATTAGAAATCAACTCCATGCCCTCTACTGTTCCTGCCCATGGGGATTAGAAATCAACTCCATGCCCTCTACTGTTCCTGCCCATGGGGATTAGAAATCCACTCCATGCCCTCTACTGTTCCTGCCCATGGGGATTAGAAATCCACTCCATGCCCTCTACTGTTCCTGCCCATGGGGATTAGAAATCCACTCCATGCCCTCTACTGTTCCTGCCCATGGGGATTAGAAATCAACTCCATGCCCTCTACTGTTCCTGCCCATGGGGATTAGAAATCAACTCCATGCCCTCTACTGTTCCTGCCCATGGGGATTAGAAATCCACTCCATGCCCTCTACTGTTCCTGCCCATGGGGATTAGAAATCCACTCCATGCCCTCTACTGTTCCTGCCCATGGGGATTAGAAATCAACTCCATGCCCTCTACTGTTCCTGCCCATGGGGATTAGAAATCAACTCCATGCCCTCTACTGTTCCTGCCCATGGGGATTAGAAATCCACTCCATGCCCTCTACTGTTCCTGCCCATGGGGATTAGAAATCCACTCCATGCCCTCTACTGTTCCTGCCCATGGGGATTAGAAATCCACTCCATGTGCTCTACTGTTCCTGCCCATGGGGATTAGAAATCAACTCCATGCCCTCTACTGTTCCTGCCCATGGGGATTAGAAATCCACTCCATGCCCTCTACTGTTCCTGCCCATGGGGATTAGAAATCCACTCCATGCCCTCTACTGTTCCTGCCCATGGGGATTAGAAATCCACTCCATGCCCTCTACTGTTCCTGCCCATGGGGATTAGAAATCCACTCCATGCCCTCTACTGTTCCTGCCCATGGGGATTAGAAATCCACTCCATGCCCTCTACTGTTCCTGCCCATGGAGATTAGAAATCCACTCCATGCCCTCTACTGTTCCTGCCCATGGGGATTAGAAATCCACTCCATGCCCTCTACTGTTCCTGCCCATGGGGATTAGAAATCCACTCCATGCCCTCTACTGTTCCTGCCCATGGGGATTAGAAATCAACTCCATGCCCTCTACTGTTCCTGCCCATGGGGATTAGAAATCCACTCCATGCCCTCTACTGTTCCTGCCCATGGGGATTAGAAATCCACTCCATGCCCTCTACTGTTCCTGCCCATGGGGATTAGAAATCCACTCCATGCCCTCTACTGTTCCTGCCCATGGGGATTAGAAATCCACTCCATGCCCTCTACTGTTCCTGCCCATGGGGATTAGAAATCAACTCCATGCCCTCTACTGTTCCTGCCCATGGGGATTAGAAATCCACTCCATGCCCTCTACTGTTCCTGCCCATGGAGATTAGAAATCCACTCCATGCCCTCTACTGTTCCTGCCCATGGGGATTAGAAATCCACTCCATGCCCTCTACTGTTCCTGCCCATGGGGATTAGAAATCCACTCCATGCCCTCTACTGTTCCTGCCCATGGAGATTAGAAATCCACTCCATGCCCTCTACTGTTCCTGCCCATGGGGATTAGAAATCCACTCCATGCCCTCTACTGTTCCTGCCCATGGGGATTAGAAATCCACTCCATGCCCTCTACTGTTCCTGGCCATGGGGATTAGAAATCCACTCCATGCCCTCTACTGTTCCTGCCCATGGGGATTAGAAATCCACTCCATGCCCTCTACTGTTCCTGCCCATGGGGATTAGAAATCAACTCCATGCCCTCTACTGTTCCTGCCCATGGGGATTAGAAATCAACTCCATGCCCTCTACTGTTCCTGCCCATGGGGATTAGAAATCCACTCCATGCCCTCTACTGTTCCTGCCCATGGGGATTAGAAATCCACTCCATGCCCTCTACTGTTCCTGCCCATGGGGATTAGAAATCCACTCCATGCCCTCTACTGTTCCTGCCCATGGGGATTAGAAATCAACTCCATGCCCTCTACTGTTCCTGCCCATGGGGATTAGAAATCAACTCCATGCCCTCTACTGTTCCTGCCCATGGGGATTAGAAATCCACTCCATGCCCTCTACTGTTCCTGCCCATGGGGATTAGAAATCCACTCCATGCCCTCTACTGTTCCTGCCCATGGGGATTAGAAATCAACTCCATGCCCTCTACTGTTCCTGCCCATGGGGATTAGAAATCCACTCCATGCCCTCTACTGTTCCTGCCCATGGGGATTAGAAATCCACTCCATGCCCTCTACTGTTCCTGCCCATGGAGATTAGAAATCCACGCCATGTCCACTATATTCTTCTATCAATTCTGTTCATGTGAAAGCATTTCATCATCCTTTGACTGATGGTGTCGTCCGGCGCCTGTGTATCTAGAAGACGACAACTGCTCTATCATGCCACCTGTCTGGTCAGTAATCTTAGCCTCACAGTTGTTCTTCCTTTTGTCCAAGGAGTGATAAATACAAACTTGTGAAAAGTGAAATACAAATATTTCAAGAATAACCTTCGTGTATAGAATACTCCAGAGATTCATTCAGAGAAGAGGATTGGTCACGTTTATCTTTTTCTTTTTCTGCGTTTCGACAAGGAAGATACTTATCAATAATTTTCGCGTATAGAATACTGCGAAAACCCAGAAAAGTCTGTTTTTAAAGTAATTAGCAGTTATTTACCAACAGTTTTGAGTATAGAATACTTCCAAAAATGTTAGAAAAATTCTTGTTCAATAGATGGCTGTTTTTTTTTAGTATTTCGGGCATATAACATTCCCAAAATGTAAGAACAATGCTTTTTCAATAAATGGCTGTTTGCCAAGACTTTTCAATACAACAAAAATTGAAGAAAAACACTATTTTCGGTTTAGAAAACTCTAGAAAATAATTTTTTACCAGCTACTGTGAAAATAAAAAAGTTCTGAAGTTAGATCCTTTGGAAGCAAGGAATACACCAAATAAACGAAAATAGCAGACTCGGTTTTATTGAGTCTGTTCATGACCAGTACTGAAATGTGCAACACCGGTCACGCCCGCTAGAACCGGCTTAAGCAGAACTGTATTTCAAACTGATACCAAATAAACTCAAAAGTTCTTTGTGTATAGAATACATGTACGCCAAGGATTTTACGTAGGTTTCTTGAATTAATAACACAATGATACAGGTTAGGGATTTCTTTAATTATAATGGTCGCGCATAACATACAGCGAAAAATCGAAGAAAAGTACATGTTAATTGTATTGTTTAGAAAAGATTACCTTTTTTCTTTCTTGACAACCAGGTATTCCTCTGACATTCCGCAGAGAAAATCAGACACCCAAGCTGGCAAAACTAAACCCCAACTGGCATGTGACAATTTAGAATATCTTAAAACCGAAAATTGCCCCAAGAAAAAACTGGCGGAAGACCAACAAAAATCAGTCCAATTACCTAAACTTAAATAAATTTACCACTACACCACGGAGGCTTCTAAGTAGGCAAGGTCGTGCCTATCTATCTATCTATCTATCTATCTATCTATCTATCTATCTATCTATCTATCTATCTATCTATCTATCTATCTATCTATCTATCTATCTATCTATCTATCTATCTATCTATCTAACTATCTATCTATATATATATATCTATCTATATATCTATCTTAACCTCCGCAGAGGACTTCAGATGGTGTTCCGGTAAAACCAAGCGCTAAAGGGGGTTAATTGAAGGACAAGGGGGGGGGGGGGGGGGGGGTGGGTAGAAAAGTGGGTGAAATGAGTTTGTACAGTGCGATCGATATCGAGAGTGTTAGTATAGTTAAACGATAAAAATAGATACTGGCATTTAAGGTGTTGAGTGGAATACCTGCTTTACTGTGTCACGGTAGGAAGATTTGTTTGTTTGTCTGTTTTTGAGGTTTAACGTCCCCGTCAACACGGTAAAGGTCGTTTTCGAGACGTTGCTTTCACTTTTGTGGGACTTTTACCCGAAATTGAGAGGAAATGACATCTCAAGCCCTATCGATCAATGAAACCGATAGAGTTTATTAGCATGGATGGTCCGCCTCGCACCGCGGTTCCTGGACAGGCTTAGATCCTCTAAGCGGTTTACCAGTACTAGTGTGCGGGCCGGATTCAGCTCTGCGTGGAAGAATCATGCTGTCCATATATTTCTTCAAGCCCCTTTGGGCGGGGGCTACGCGGTAGGAAGTACTGGTATGTGGACTGACAGGGCATTCCAGTGGATGATATTGCGGGGAAAGAATGTGAACTTGTAGTAGTCTTTTAGAGCCATGATCTGTCTGTATGCAAGAAGGACGAGTGTTCCGGATCAGGTAGTCAGCAGCAGGTATCGCATCAAGGTCCTATGTGACCTTGTATAAAAGCGCAAAACGACTGTTTATACGCCGTTGGCCAAGGGTATGCCAGTTGAGTTCCTGAAGCATTGCTGAGACACTAGTTGTATATCGGTAGTCTCTGGTTACCCACCTAGCAGCCCTTCTTTGAACTGATTCAAGTTTGTAGGAGTCTAATGCTGTGTAGGGGGGGGGGGGGGGGGGGGCACACAGTAGAAGCATACTCTAGCTGTGGGCGAACCAGAGTTTTATATGCTGTGGCCTTCAGGTCCTTATTGTGGACCCGAATATTTCGTTTTAAGAATCCTACAGTCTGGTTAGCTTTTTTACGTATGTTATTCACATGGTCTGTCCATCTGAGGCCTTCTGAAATGGGGACCCCAAGATATCTGGCAGAGGTTACACTTTCAAGTTCACAGCCATGAAGAGAATATTTGGTCTCGAGGGGAGTTTTACGTCGGGTCACATGAGTAACCTGACACTTGGAGGGATTAAAACTCATATTCCAGAGTTTTTCCCATATTTCGAGTTTCTCAAGGTCTTCCTGGATGATCTCGGAGTCTTTCTGTGAATCGAAAGCAAGGTATATGGCATCGTCATCTGCGAATAGCCTTAATCTGGATCTTGACTGATCCGGGAGGTCGTTTATATAGGCTAAGAACAGTACGGGTCCAAGAACCGAGCCCTGCGGGACACCTGAAAAAACTGGGATGTTGTCAGATTTAGCGCCATTGAGTATAATTGACTGAGATCTGTTGTCCAGAAAGTCTTTTATCCAATTTAGTGTGTTCCTCCTAATGCTATAAAATGTAATTTCAAAAGCAATTTTTCGTGTGTTACTTTGTCGAAAGCTTTGCTAAAATCAAGGAGGATAAGGTTTGTTTGCTTTCCAGATTGCATATTTTTGAAAGTTCATCGACCAGCATGATAAGCTGTGTCTCGCAGGATTACTTTTTTCCGGAATCCATGCTGTAGCTCGAACAAGATCTTTTGGTCAGTGAAGTGTTTGGAGATCCCGGAAGCCACAACATGCTCCAGCACTTTGCAGAGGACACAAGTTAGGGATATGGGCCGGTAGTTGGACGGGTCAGATTTATCACCTTTCTTAAAAATAGGGGTTACATTTGCTTCTTTCCATATGGGTGGCAGCTTTCCTGAATCAAGGGATCTTTGGTAGATAAACTGAAGCCTAGGGGCTAGCTCTTTGTGAAGGGTCTCTAGGACTATAGGTTTAAATTTGTCAAGCCCAACAGCCTTGTGGGGATTTCAGCCTTTCAGGAGTTTTTCGATGCTTATAGGGTAGAAACTTTGATGTCAGGCATTTTGGGGTGTGGGCTGGGTTGAAACGGGAGATTTTTTCCAGAATCATGTAATTCCTGCAGGGTCCCCTTGGCAAGTTGCTTGAGACTTGGGCTTTTCGGGCTAAAAAACAGAGTTAGGCCTAAATTGTCCATTGAGAGCATTTGCCTTATCTGTGTCCTCTGAGAAAGTTTGGTCATTTGCTTTCAGTGACGAGATTCCACTACAGTCCTGTTTAATGTGTTTGAGCAGGGAGTACAACGTTTTTGTTTTGACCTTGGGAGGAGTATCAAGGTCAGCTTCACCATTGTTTATTCCTAAAATGTCCTGCAGGTACTTTTGGTAGGCCCGGTCTGAGACTCGTCTCACTAGGTGTTTTAAGTCATGGAACTTCTTCTGGTCTTCATGTCTGCCGGAGCTAGACCAGCGTCTGTATAATTTATTTCTTTTTCTTATGAGTCGACGAATTCCCTGGTTAATCCATGGGAAACCGTCTCTAGCTTTTCTTATGGGAATGTGTTCGTCAATTCCCTGCTGAAGTCTGCCAGCAAATTATCACACATGATTTGACTGTGTGTGGTAGCAGGGTCTGACTGTATTTCAGTAAGAAAATCTCTCATTCATTGTGTCTGCCTTTTTATACGAGGGACCTGCTTTAAGAGCGTGATACCTCAGTGGTTAGTGCACTTGATTCTGATGCTAGAGGTCCCGGGTTCGATCCCCGGCAGCGGCGATAAAATTTTGGTGTCCGAACACACTCCATTGGCATCATTTGCAGGGATAAATGTCATTAAGTGCACCGTCCCTCGGATCGGGACGTTAAGTGGAGGCCCCCTGTGCAGGGGGAGCCATCCCCTGTGCCGTTTAAAGATCCCTATGAATTACATGATTACTGTGTAGGCTTTCATCCTGCAAACCTGGAGTGTAGGCCTATGTAATGTACACCTGCGGTATTGGCCAAAGGTTACCGACGCAGTATCAGTAGGAAAGGAAAGGAAAGAGCTCAGGGCGGCTATTTACAAGGATAATGTCTTGCCGAGGATTGTGTAGCTAAGTTTACTTACCTCTTTGATGAGAGCTATGGACTAACTTCCCACATCACAGGGCACCATCGTCACGTTGCTTTATTTTTACTTCATAATGGGTTGCATGCCGTTTATGTTAAGGGAGGTAATAATACATGCCACAGAAATATATAGAGTTACAGTAAAACATTTATTACCAGTTGTTTGATTAACTGCAAGGTTTAATATGTATCCTATATGAAATAAAAAATATACAAGAAAGGCATAAAACCCAGTAAAAAAGTAAATCTAGTGTATTTATGACCTAAAACTGACAATATATCTAAATCTGTTATGTAAAACGTTGACCTACTTCCTCTAGATATTTTAAAAAAATATCAATTATCTTCGGATCGACTCTAGTTACGAAGCTATTGATGTGCGCCGACTTACCTGTATATCAGGTTTCACGAAGCTGTGCTATTTTTGTAAGAAATTTTTATGTCGGTACTGATAATTCAGTGCCAAGTTTAAACTACTTAAATATTTTTTGGTTGTTTTGAATTTACGGCCCTTTCAAGATTATTTTACTCGTATCCAGCCGATAGCTCAGTGGTTAATGCACTTGCCTCTGAGGTCCCGGATTCGATCCCCGGCAGCGGCGATAAAATTTCAGTGTCCGAACACGCTCCATTGGCATCATTTGCAGGGATGAATGTCATGAAGTGCACCGGCCTTCGGATCGGGACGTTAATTTGAGCCCCTCTCTTGCAGGGAGAACCATCCCCTGTGCAGGTTAAAGATCCCTACCGTAATTACATGATTACTGTGTAGGCTTTCATCCTGCAAAACCTGCAGTGTATGTAATATTCACCTGCGTAATGGTCAAACGTGACCGACGCAGTATCAGTAGATAGATAGATAGATAGATAGATAAGATAGATAGATGGATAGATAGATAGATAGTCATCAATCGGCGGAGTGCGAAAACCTGTGTTGTGACCTATTAATGATTCAGATGGAATATGTTTTATAAAATGGAAGCAAAGAATACATCGCAGAACTGAAAAGCATGGATTGTTCAAGTATTATCGGGCCAGACGTGCCAACCAGGCCTTAACACCCCGATGTTACGGACCGCATTACCTACCTTCCATTATCTTCCTTGGTAGATCATATGCATAGCTTCTTGGTTTCATTAGAAGCCTCCGTGGTGCAGTGGTTACGCTACTCGCCTTGTAAACCAGGGATCGCAGGATCGATCCCGGGCTTCTCCAGACCTTCGGATGAGTCTTTAAACCGAGGTCCCGTCTCCGTATGACCTTAGCTGTTGGTGGGACGTAAAACTAAAACTCACTCACTCACTCACTCTTGGTTTCATCACGAAAACACGCCTATATAATTTTGACCCCCTTGAACCCAACTTTTATATAGCAAAACTGGGGTTTACAGGGGTAAACCTTATTTTTGTTATTTCTGCTCTAAATTATAGGTTGTGGGTACTCGTTAGAATCGCCTCGATGAGGCGATTCTAACGAATACCCACAATCTATATTTTGAGCAGAAATAAGAAAAATATCGCTCTATTTCATCTGAACTTTTTCATTTTTCGGTGGTAAAATCTGCAACGTATTTGAATAGGCATGTTATCGTAATAATAACCACTCTGACAACTTCGTGAGAGAGTCGACTCTTTGGCCCAGGGGTAAGAGCAGTGGACTTTGACCTGAGCGGTCCGGGTTCGAATCCCACCAAAGACGGGGGATTTTATTTGCTGGCTATGCATCTTTCCTTCGTTACGGCTTTCATAGTGTAGATTATATTTTCTTGTCCTTTGGGATCATTGATTCCATTGTGGAATTTTGAAAATATCTGAGGGTCACTGATGAGGCCTAATTGGCCGAAACTAGCTAGTCTGGCCCAGAAAACATGTACACTCCATATTTTTCACTTCTGTGGTGTATTCCTTGCTTCCAAAGGATAGCCCTTTTGTGGAACATATTTAACTTCACTACAGCTGGTGTGTGGGAATGTGTGGCGGCGGTAAAACGTCTCCCTGCCCTACATCATAGTGTAGATTATATTTTCTTGTCCTTTGGGATCATTGATTCCATTGTGGAATTTTGAAAATATCTGAGGGTCACTGATGAGGCCTAATTGGCCGAAACTAGCTAGTCTGGCCCAGAAAACATGTACACTCCATATTTTTCACTTCTGTGGTATATTCCTTGCTTCCAAAGGATAGCCCTTTTGTGGAACATATTTAACTTCACTACAGCTGGTGTGTGGGAATGTGTGGCGGCTGTAAAACGTCTCCCTGCCCTACATCATAGTGTAGATTATATTTTCTTGTCCTTTGGGATCATTGATTCCATTGTGGAATTTTGAAAATATCTGAGGGTCACTGATGAGGCCTAATTGGCCGAAACTAGCTAGTCTGGCCCAGAAAACATGTACACTCCACATTTTTCACTTCTGTGGTGTATTCCTTGCTTCCAAAAGATAGCCCTTTTGTGGAACATATTCATGTCGTAAGAGATCGGACTTTACACGCCAGAATTGGCTTCATGCCGAAGTTGGCTCCACGTCATCATAAATGATGACTTCCTTGAAGAGGGTGGTGTGTTACGGACCGCATTGCCTCCCTTGAGTTATCTACATGCACAGCTTATAGGTTTATCACCACTCTCTGACAACTGCGTCGGGGGGGGGGGGGGGGTCTACTCTTTGGCTCAGGGGTTAGAGCACTGGACTCCCACCCGAGCGGCCCGGGTTTGAATCACACCGTAGGCGGGGATTATTTCCAGGCTATGCTTCTTTCCTTTGTTACGACTTTCACGTCGTAAAATGGGGGCTCGTCCGGGATCGGACTTTATACGCCAGAATTGGCTTCGTGCCGAAGTTGGCCCCACGTCATCATAAAATGATGACTTCTTTGAAGAGGGGGTATGTTACGGACCGCATTACCTCCCTTCCATTATCTACCTTGGTAGATCATATGCATAGCTTCTAGGCTTATATCAACTCTCTGACATCTGCGGTGGATTTTTTTTTTTCTGGCTATGCATCTTTCTTTTGTTACTTCTTTCACGTCGTAAGACCGAAAACTCCAAAAAACGAACCCACAAGATGGTGCAAACTGCACTACGATGAAGGGCATGGGGACTTTTTACGGCCGTTACACATCCTTGATATCAGCTATAGTGAAATTAAATATGTTCTATAAAAGGATTATCCTTTGGAGGGATACCGGATCCTGTCGCGATTTATGTCTTTGAGAGTATGTATCGCTTATATTATTTTGTTTGGACAGCCAGTTGATAGATAATCAAATGGAGTGCATTTGCATATACAGCAGAACTTCGATGGCTCGAACAGCGATGGCTCGTTTACCATGGATGTGTCGAACCCGTTCTTGACCCCCAGCGAAATCCTCTACATACGAAATAGTGGGGGATACTTAGGAGATTTTGTTCTTTTATCTTGCAAATGTATGCTGTGAGTACTCATTAGAATCGCCTCGATGAGGCGATTCTAATGAGTACACACAGCATACATTTTTATTATAGAACACCGAAAAGATGTCTAAAATATCTCGTTATGCCTCCTGACAGTAACCTCAGTGGCTCGAACTACCGCTGTCTCGAATAGATTTTCATGGTCCCAAAGGTGTTCGAGCAATTGAAGTTCGACTGTATAATGAAGAAACCCTCACTGAGCTTATCCTTTCCCACAAGGTGTCAAATTTTTACCTGAAAACTAAGCCTGCTGATGTTTCAGGAGAAAATTGTTCTAAACAACATGTTGATTTCTTCTTAACTGCATTTCCCAGCATTAAACATGCATTGAAACATCCCAGCAGGGACATGACGAAATTATGACGTCACATCGACGTCGTCGCAACATCATGCAGCGACGTTGATTTGATGTCCTTTCGACGCGTGCCTGATGACAAATGGAGGTGACGTTGCATAAATGCATGACGTTTACCGACGTTGATGTCACGTCACAATTACGTCAGGTGTCTGCTGGGTTCAAACACACGCTTGAATACTAATAGAACCCTATGGCGGCGTCTATTGATGACGTATACTTATGCAATGCATCTAAACCATATTTCATAGTTTAATTAATTCTTGAATTCGCTACTTAATTGTAGTCTAAACACGTATCAAACGTTTAATAAATATCAACGTTTGATAAACGCGGCAAAATGACGTTTATATAAGGTTGATATATAGTTTATAAACCAATCAACCATTCTTAAACAACTTTTTTCAATGTTTATTAAACGTTGAGTGCCTGCTGGGATTTTTTTTTCTTTTTAAACTTATGGCCCAGGCGACAGTATTGCATATACATGTATATGGCACATTCATCAGAATTTGCTGGAATTTAGTTAAAGAATGTGTTCTTTGGCTATCATATATACGGTACCTACATACTACTGGTTGTATATTGGCCTCCGCCCATCGGACCTTGAAGAAATAGATGGGCTGCATGATGCTTCCACGCAGAGCTGAAACCAACCCGTACACGCGTACTGGTAAACGCTTAGAGGATCTAAGCCTGCCCAGGCAAAGCGGTGAGAGTCCGACCGTCCATGCTTATAAATCCTATTGGTTTCATTGGGCGACAGGGCTTGATATGTCATTTTATCTCTTTGTCGGGTAAAAGTCCCACAAAATTGGAAGCAACGTCTCCAAAATGACCTATACTGTCTTGACGGGGACGTTAAACGTTAATCAAACAAAACTGACTGTATACAGAAATGCGTTCGTTACGGAAAATGAAGCATTGCCACTTGAAGTATGTAGATGACACTTCAAGACTAAGGTGGCCCCCACCCATCGGGGTTCGGAGAAATAGATTAGGCTGCTGATACTTCCACGCAGAGATTAAACCGACCGCACATGAGTACTGGTGAACCGCCTAGAAGGTCCAGGCCCGCCCAGGCAATTGGTACGAATAAGACCGTCCCTGCATATAGACCCATTTGGGCTTTGGGAGTCATTTCATCTCAGTGTTAGAAAAAAAAGTCCCCCAAATCTGGAAGCAAAGTCTTCAAAATGACCTAAAAAGTGTAGACAGGGACGTTAAACATCAAATGAAACTAACCCATAGTTAAGGAAACAAAATCATATTATGGGTAATCGTAAGAACTTGCTCTTTGTAGGTGTTGGGTCGTGAAGAAAAAGATTGGGCTGCATGATGCTTCCACACAGAGTTGAAACTTATCGCATACGAGTACTGGTAAACCGCTGCCTGTAAAGGAAAGGTGGTGCCAGTCCATGCTTATAAACCCTATTGGTTTCATGGGGCGGCATGGCATGAGATGTCAGTCGGACCGTCCATGTTTATAAACCCTATTGGTTTCATGGGGCGGCTCGACTTTAGATGTCATTTCATTTCAATGTCGGATAAAAGTCCGACAAAATTGGAAGCAACGTCTCCAAAATGAACAGAACAGAACAGAACAGTGTATTTACAAAGTCAAACATGCTATAAAGCACATGAGGATACAAAATATATACAAACGATGTCACTGGACAATGTTACATCAAGCACAAATGAATGATCACAAAAACATAGAAAAGAATGTCAAGCTGCATATAAAAATGTAACATCAATTAGAATTCTAACCCTACTCTTGCTGAATATTTAGATAAGCCACACCAATTTCTGTCTATCAACCAATCAGATTACTTGATGTAATTTATTCCTACAAATTCATAAACTGAATGCCAAACAGTGTAGATCCTGACCAGATGGCATCTTCAGAAGCCATCTGATCAGGATCTACACTGTTTCCAAAGAAAAGGGTTGTTGTGAGCAGCATGATAAGAGCTAATCTTTACTACGGGGCTGTTATGGAGAAGGTGTTATACGCTGAAAAAAATAACTAGTACATTCGACTAGTTTACCTAGTAAACACAGAGGGTCACCTAGTCGTCTGTAGGTTGACTGAGCATTCTTAGTCAATTTAACTAGTCTCTCTAGTAAGCGTAAATCAATAAACGTTGACAGGGCATTTGGTCAGTATGACTACCCTTTCTAGTCAGTATGACTAGGGTGTCTAGACAGTTTTCCCGCCGAATGTTGATTGACAGCTTTTTCTTTCTTTCTTTCTTTATATACTGCCATACGCCCTCGCGGGCATTCTAGGCAGGTGTATTTTACATACACTCCAGTTTTGCAGGATGAAAGCCTGCACAGTAATCATGTAATTATGGTAGGGTTCTTTAACCTGCACAGGGGATGGTTCTCCCTGCACAGGGGGCCTCCAGTTTACGTCCCGATCCGAAGGACGGTGCACTTTATGACATTCATCCCTGCAAATGATGTCACTGGAGCGTGTTCGGACACCGAAATTTTATCGCCGCTGCCGGGGATCGAACCCGGGACCTCTAGCATCAGAGGCAAGTGCACTAACCACTGAGCTATCACGCTTGCAGAATGTGTAGAGGAAGCGTTCCAGACGCCATCTTAACGTTTAGGAGAACATGCTCCAACATACAGTGGGTTGATTCTGATATTATTTCACCCAACATACAGTGGGTTGTTGTACTCACCTTGAGCACTTTGTTCTTATTGTTTGTAACTCTGCAGGTAAGAAATATTCTTTTATTTCTTAAGCACCTAGTGGTTATAAGCAGCGTTATAATGCTTACAAGATAAACAACAACAACAACAATGTCAATATACAAATATACGTCCAGAAGCTCTAAAGTCGACATTTCCGTGAATCCAAGCATAAATAATGGGGATTTTCTTTTCTGCAATATGAAAATATAACTCTGCAGGTAAGAAATATTCTTTTATTTCTTCTCTTATCTTCCTAAAGGCGCCTTTACACAGCATGTTTTTCCATATGTGTTTTGACCTGCATCATCAAAACATGCCGTGTACTAATCAGTACTAAGAATCTAGTAATCTACGACTAAAGCAACTAGTAATCAGTACTAAGAATCTAGTAATCCTGACCATGCTTGCTAGTACTTTTGACAGTCACACCAGTACATTTGACTATTAAGCTAGTACATATGACTAGCTTAAACTAGTGAACTTTGACTAGATGAAGCTAGTCAAATGTACTAGGCTAAGTAAAGCTAGTCAAGTTGACTAGTTTTTTCTAGTCAAAATGCTTGACTAGGTCTTCCTAGTCACATCGACTATTTTGCATAGTGCTTTTTTGGACAATCATATTGACTAGGTTGCTTAGTCGGCATGACTATTTTTTTTTCTCAGTGTAGAAGTATTTAGTTCAAATGTGATAATAGTCATATATACAAGTTAATTTAAACAGAGATTGCAACATGCATTGGCTGGGCCTTTACACCACCCAGACCGCACAACCTGAAATATTAATGCATTTGTCATTCAAATGATATAAAAGGTTGACCAATGTTCATGTGTCCAGATCCCGTCTTATATCTATTGTGGTCCTCCAACCCCGCCCATCGGGGCTTGAAGAAATATATTGGATGCATGATGCTGATGCTGAGCTCAAACCGACCCACCCACCAGTACTGGTACATGTAAGCCTGCCCAGGAACCGCGGTGCGAGTTGGACCGTCCATGCTTATAAACCCTATTCGTTTCATTGAGCGGCAGGGCTTGAGATGTATTTTCATCTCAATGTCGGGTAAATGTCCTACAAAGTCGGAAGCAACATCTCCAAAATGACCTAACACATTTATTGTGGTCATATCGAGACGTTCACTTTACCTATCCACACTTTTCCGTAAGCGGTTATCCAATACATTGTACATTCTTTCGCAAGATTTCGAGATCAGTTTAGTTCGTCGAATTTTACCGTTTTAAATGTAAATTATACATAATAAAAAGGAAAATCAAAGGCTTGAGAAGACTCAAAACCGGTAAATTACAAAGGCTGCATTTGCAGCACTTACATGTTTGATCCAGATCTACACTGTTTACCAGTACCCGACAGGCATAAATTAACGTTAGTTTGTAACGAAAATATTATAGCGCTATTCTACGGGACCCGGGAAGGTTCATGATTTTTTAGCTCACCAGAGCCGAAGGCTCCGGGGGAGCTTATAGGATAGGCAGTTGTCCGTCGTCGTCTACGTCGTCTGTGTGGTCTGCGTCGTCTGTGTTGTCTGCGTCTGCGTCGCCTTCGTCAACATTTTCAAACGACATCTCCTCTCAAGCCACTGGGCCGATTCAGCCCAAAGTTCATCTGTAGCATCCTTGGGCAGGGGGATTGAAAGTTTGTGTTTTTAATGAAAATCGGCTCATTAGTTTGGTTGCAATGGCAACTTAGAGTTTCCATAGACTTATAATGGGAAAATACTACCAAGCCTCTGCAGATATTTTGACAAAGCTTTCATAGAAATGTTCCATAGGTAATCTACTATCTGCCGTATGATTTTAGGTCTTCTGCTCATTTTTATTGGTTACCATGGAAACCAAAATGCAAAGAATAGACAAAAAATTACTTAAGAAATCATCTCCTCAGAAACCATATGCTCCAGGAGGCTGAGACTTTATGAAAATATTCACCATATTTGCCTTTATAGGTTTTGTGTTTTTTATGAAATTTGGCCTTTTAGTTTTGTTGCTATGGCAACTTAGAGTTTCCATTGACTTATAATGGGGAAAACTGAAAAATGGCATTTACTGCCAAGTCATTGCAGATATTTTGACAAAACTTACATAAACATGTTGCTTGTGTAAACTTCTCTCAGCCAAATGCTTTTATGTCAACCTGGGGGTCCCCTAGGTTGTGCTGGGGCCATGCCCCGCCCCCTCCACTTCATAAAATGCCTTATATCTCAGAAACCTTACAGATCCCAACCCATAAACCATATATATTCTTGTTCCTTATGATAAGATGCATTGAGTGACACCAACCTGGGGGTCCCCCGGGATGTGCCGGGGATATGCCCTGCCCCCTCTTTTCCATAAAATGCCATTTATCTTAGAAACCATTCAGATCCCCACCCCTAAACTATATTTATTCTTGTTCCTTATGCTAAGATGCATTAAGTGACACCAACTTGGGGGTCCCCCGGGATGTGCCAGGGACATGCCCCACCCCCTCCACTTCATAAAATGCCATATATCTCAGAAACCATACAGATCCCCATCCCTTAACAATATATATTCTTGTTCCTTATTATAAGATGCATTAAGTGACACCAACCTGGGGGTCCCCCGGGATATGCCGGGGATATGCCCTGACCCCTCCACTTCATAAAAGGCCATTTATCTCAGAAACCATTCAGATCCCCACCCCTAAACCATATATATTCTTGTTCCTTATGATAAGACACATTAAGTGTCACCAACCTGTGGGTCCCCCGGGATGTGCCGGGCACATGCCCCACCCCTTCCACTTTATAAAATGCCATTTATCTCAGAAACCATTGAGATCCCCACCCCTAAACCATATATACTCTCATTCCTTATGATAAGTTGCATTCAGTGACACCAAATTTGGGGTCCCCTGGAATGTGCCCGGACAATGCCCAACCCTCTCCTCTTCGTAAAATGCCAAATATTCCAGAAACCTTACAGATACCCACCCCTAAACCATATACATTCTTGTTCCTTATGATAAGACACATTCAGTGGCACCAACTTAGGGGTCACCCAGTGTGCGCCCGGGCCATGCTCCACCCCTTGACTTCACAAAAGACCATATATCTGAGAAACTGTTCAGAGCCCCACCCCTAAACCATATATATTCTTGTTCCTTATGATATCACCCAATCAATGACACCAGCATGCAGGTCCCCCGGGTAGCCACAGGCCATGCCCCACCCCTTTACTTCATTAAAATCCATATATCTCAGAAACCGTTCAGATCCCCACCCCTAAACCATATATATTCTTGTTCCTTATGATAAGACGCAATCAGTGACACCAGCATGCAGGTTCCCCCGGGGTGCCACAGGCCATGCCCCACCCCTTTACTTCATTAAAATCCATATATCTCAGAAACCGTTCAGATCCCCACCCCATAACCATATTTATTCTTGTTCCTTATGATAAGACTCAACTTCATAATAGGCCATATATCTCAGAAACCATTCAAATCCCATCCTATAATCACATATATTCTTGTTCATTGTTATTAGACACATTCAGTCACCCCGTCTTTGGGGATCACAGGGGCCATTTCTCTCCCTGCCACTTCATAAAAGTGCCTCATATCTCAGAAACCATTCAGATCCCCACCGTTTAACCGTATATACTCTTGGTCCTTATGATAAGACTTATTCATTGACAACAATCTTGGGCTTTTCTGGGATCTGCCATGCCCGATTCCCTCCATTGCTTAAAAGGCCTTACATCTCAGGAACCATACATATTCCCACAGATAAACCATATTTGTCTTTGTTCCTTTTGATAAGACGCATTTAGTGACACCAACCAGGGCTCCATTGGGTCCATGCCCTGATCTCTCTACGTTATAAAACACCTAATATTTCAGATACAGTCCACATGGGTGCTCATTTGGGTATGGGGTTTGTTTGGGAGACTTTATAATTGTTATAATAAAATCATATCATGTTATAATACATGGCTGCCATTGGGCAGTGTCCACCTGAGCACTGGTCTATGAACTTTGGCTCTTTGGTTTGTTTGCTATGCCAAGCTATGAGTTTCCATTGTCCTATAATGGGGAAAATTGAAAAATGACATTAATGCCTTTCAAGATATATTGTCACACTTTCATGGCAATGTTCCTTTAATAATGTTCTTTTTGGCCTATTTGTTGCCACAGATGGGAAATTGTCAATTGTCATCTGTTGTCCTGCAACAACACATTCAAGCGACATCGAATCTAAAGCCACGAGGCTTATTGGGTCCAAATTTTATCTGTAGCATCCTAGGGCACAGGGCTTCCATGGTTAATTAAAATACATTTCTGCCAGTGGGCAGTGGCCCCCTGAGCTCTGGTGAGCATTGTGGCCCATGGGCCTCTTGTTATAAGTTGAGCGTACTAGATAATATCTTGTCCGCACAAGATATTATCTTTTTCGCACAACATATCTTGTACGCACAAGATATTATCTTGTGCGGACAAGATATTATCTTGTTCGCACAACATGTCATCTTGTGTCACAAGAAATTAACTTCTGCGCACATATTGTATCTTGTGCGAACAACACAGATCTTGTGCGGACAAGATGGTATCTTGTGCAAGATAAATTATGTTGTCCGCACAAGATGATATCTTGTTCGCACAACATAATAACTAGTTCGCACAACATATAACAAAAAAATAACTCTATGATAAATGGGCCGACCTGGCCTGTTTTCCAACTCATCCAGGGTTTTATCCCCAGCCACCTTACATAGAAGTTTCAGAAAGATCCGATCAAAACTGAAGGGTCTACGGTGATGACAAAGTCAAAAATCGGCATTTTCAGCAATCAAAGTGCCGTAACTCTTTGATAATTGGGCCGATTTGGCCAGTTTTCGAACCCATGCAAGATTTTATCCCCAACCACCTCACATATAAGTTTCAGAAAGATCGGATCAACACTGTAGGCGCTACGGTGTTGACAAGCATTTTCCCATTATAAATCTATGGGACCTTGTGGCTGCCATAGCAACCGAAGTTTTCGTGCGATTTCGAAAAAAAACAACAACTTATGTCATCAATGCCCCACCAGAGGCATGCTACAGATGCGAAACGATTGAGATCAGCCTGCAGGCTGCAGAGATAGAGCTGCTCAAAAGTTGACGGACGACGGACTACGGAGGACCCACTTTACTATAAGCTCCCCTGGAGCCTTCGGCCCAGGTGAGCTAAAAATATGCATGCCCCTTCACGGGTTCCATACGATACACAACATATTATCTTGTGCCACAAGATTTCAATTTCTGCGAACAAGATATTATCTTGTCCGCACAAGATAATATCTTGTGCAGACAGCATAGATCTTGTGCAGACAAGATAATATATTGTGCAAGATAAATTATGTTGTCTGCACAAGATGATATCTTGTTCGCACAACTTAATATCTTGTTCGCACAACATATTACAAAAACTATGATGCATGATCCGGGTTCCGTACTATACACAGCATATTTGCTTGTGCCACAAGATATAACATAGATCTTGTGCGGATAGGATAATATCTTGTGCTCACAAGATATTATCTTGTTCGCACAACTTAATACCCTGTGCGCACAAGACATTATCTTGTTCGCACAACTGAATAACTTTTGCGGACAACATACATTGTAATATCTTATTTGCACAACTTCCAAAAATCTATGTTTTGCAAAAAAGATAATATCTTGTGCGCACAAGATGTCAAGTTCCGTGAACCAGATATTGTCTTGTGCGCACAAGATAACAGATATTATCTTGTATGCACAGAATAATATGCGGTTCGCACAAGATAAATTAGGTTGTCCGCACAAGATAGTATCTTGTTCGCACAACTTAATATCTTGTTCGCACAACATATTCCAAAAAAAAAAACTTCATGTCCCTTCCCACACATAATCTGTGAAATTATTATCTGGTTTTCGCCTCAGCTTTGGAGCGTGATAGCTCATTGGTGGTGCCAGACATCTCGGCCCCTAACAAATTCGGCCCTGACAAACTCGGCACCTAGCAATGTCGGCCCCTACAAACTCGGACCCAAACCAACTCGGCACCCAAAAATTATATTTTACAAATATATTACCTACAAGGCCCCTGCCCATGGGGTCCTGAAAAAAAAATAGATTGGGCTACATGATGCTTTCGCGCAGAGCTGAAACCGACCGACATAGACTTCCACGCTTGGTAAACCGCTTGGAGGTTCTAAGCCTGCCAAGGAAACCTATTCCTATTCATAAATAGAGTGCACTGGCCTCTGCTGCTAGAGGCCCCCGGTTCGATCCACGGCAGCGGCGATAAAATTTTGTGTGACCGAACACGCTCCATTGACATCATTTGCACGGATGAATGGCATTAAATGCACCGTCCTTCGGATCGGGACGTGAACTGGACGTTCCCTGTGCAGGGAGAGTCATCCCCATGCGCAGGTTAAGACCCCTACCGTAATTACATGATTACTGTGTAGGCTTTCAACCACGCAATTCGTAGACTGAAGAATTGGACTCACGAAATTCTTAAGAAAATCACAGGTGCGTTTAACTGACGTCCTTTTAAATAAATAACTTAGAAATTCGTAGTACTCTCTAATGCTGATTCTAACACAGCGCGCCTATATAGGCAATGGAAAATAACTGTGTTTTATTCTACAACAAATCACGGCAAGGAAGAGCGTGACCAGTGACGTCATTAAAAACTGCAAATTTATGACGTCACTAGTCGATTTCCTTGACGTTGGACGGTGTAACGTCATTTTCTCTCATCGAAAACGTTAGAATAGGATATACATGCATGTGTTTCAGTCGCTAATTTTAGCGGGATTTCTTCTAACAATGGCGAAAAGTTGTGAGATTTTGAAGGAAACAACAACATTATTGCCGATTTTCAGCCTGTTAGAATCGAAATAGATCAGCTCTAGTTTGTGATTTGTTGAGTAATAAATCACAGTTTGTCGGTCAGTTGTAAGTAGACAAATCACGCGCGCTACGCGCTCGTTATTTGTCTACTTTACAACTGACCTCCAAACTGTGATTTATTACTCAACAAATCACAGCTAGAGCTGATCTATTTCTTAAATAGAAGCCTCCGTGGTGTAGTGGTTACGCTACTCGCCTTGTAAACCAGGGGTCGGAGGATCGATCCCGGGCTTCTCCAGACTTTCGGATGAGTCTATAAACCGAGATCCCGTCTCCGTATGACCTTAGCTGTTGGTGGGACGTAAAACTCGAATTCTCACTCACTCTAATGCTGAAGAAAATTCTAACACTGGTCGCCTATATAGCCAATGGATAAATCTGGTGATATATTTAGTGATACATCACTGAGCGGAAGATAGCGTCGCCGAGAGCCGCCCTTTTTTAAATAACATGACGTCATTCATTGTTACCTTGACGTTAGATGGTGTAACGTCGTTTTCTTGTATCAGAAATGCTATGAAAACAGATAATCGCATGTGATACAGTCAGTTATATTGGCGGGATAACTTCACACAACAGTGGAAGGTAGGGAGAATCTGAAGGTATCAATAGCATTCTCATCGCCTTTTAAGGTGTTAGAATCGAAATAGATCAGCTCTAGTGTCGTGATTTATTGAGTGATATATCACAGCTTGTCGGTCAGTTGTAAGTAGACAAATCACTCGCTCTACGCGCTCGTGATTTGATCTACATTACAACTGACCTCCAAGCAGTGATATATACTACTCAAAGTTTGATAGGGATCACTTTTTATATACCAAATTTTGCAATGAAAATTTAAAATTTCTTGACTGAATTTATTCTCGGTTTATTGAAAAATATCTTAAGCAGAAACTCATGTGCAGTTCAGTACTCATAAAAGTGCACACTCCTCACACTTTGCAAATGAATTCATGCACCCCCAAAATCTTGCCTAGCACTGCTTTCCAGCAGACCAATCAAACTTGTCAGTGTTCCTTTATCAAGCGTAAAAAGGACTTCATTTGATTTGTGAAACACTAAAATGCCTAGGGGACAATTAAGAAACCGTCTTAGCCCCGAAGAAATGAATCGTGATGTCGGAATGTTGGAATCCGGCGTCTCTCAACGTCGTGTTGCTGGGATTCTGAATGTGTCTCAAAGCGTGGTTTCCCGAATGTAGAGTCGGTGTCTTATCCGCGGAAATCCTTCACACAGACACGACGGGGTCGAGAAAGGGCTACAACTCAACGTCAGACCCATTTCTTGTTGATTCAGTCTCGACGTCAACGGTTCCTGAACGCTACGCGTTTGCATAACGAGCTTAGGAACGGAGCTGGAGTACGAATTTCTACACAAACTGTCAGAAACGGGCTCCATGAGTTCGGACATACTGCCATGAGGCCTGCTGTACGTGTTCTGTTGACGAGACAGCACGTGCTAGACTGGTTGGACTTTGCCAGAACTCACGTCAGGTGGACGGTTCGTGACTTGACGCTAGTACTGTTTACTGAGGAGTCCAGATTCTGCCTAGACTTCACTTATAAACGTCAATTAGTGTGGCGAATGTCTAAAGAGCCATTCGATGATTTGAATGTGGCAGAGCATGATCGCTATGGAAAGGGGTCAGACATGGTTTGGGCTGGGATAAGCGTGAATGGTAAAACTGACTTGTACGTCGTTGAAAACGGAACGTTAATGGCAGTGAGGTACTGCAATGAGATTCTTGATGAGTATGTGAGACCATATGCAGATGCTATCGGTCCGGACTTTATTCTGATGGACGATAATGCCCGTCCCAACCGTGCCAACCTCACTGATTCCTATATGGAACGTAAGAAAATCGTTCGTATGGACTGGCCTGTTCGGCCACCGGACTTAAATCCGATTGATCATGCGCGGGACATGCTACAGCGTGCTGTTTCAGCCCGACCTGTGCATCCGAGGACTTTAAAGGAGCTCAAAGATGCATTGGTTGCTGAATGAAAGTTGATTCCACAAAACCGGATACAGACTCGGATTACGAGCATGAGCAGGCGATGTGTGACTGTAATTGATGCCCGTGGACGCCATACACGTTATTAGGCTCGTTTGTCTAAACAAATTTGGAAATTTGGGAAAAATCAGTTTTCCAAATCCCTTCGTGTTACGGCGAATTTTTGGGGTGCCATGACGGCTGTTGTTGTCACGCTTGAATGCAATGCCAGTTGACAAAATTAATCAGTAGGTTTTGTGAAGGATACGTTTTCTATCATTATGTATCAAATTTGGATTCAGCTGATTAATTCATCCAAAAATTATTTTGCATTAAAAAAGTGATCCCTATCAAACTTTGAGTAGTATATCACTCAATAATTCACTGCTAGAGCTGGTCTATTTCTTAAACAAATTACGCACGGAGGTTGAGATTGTGGGAATTTATTGTCATGAAAACACGTCTTGTTTTGTTGGTTAAGATTTATTTTGACCGATTGCGAGGAGCAAAGAGCAAAGAACGAAACATTTTGAATAGGAAAACGCCTGTTTGCATCAAAGCTGTTTCATTACATCGGCTGTGCTAGTCCCATGCGATTTGTGAAGAAGGCATGGAGGGAACGGACAGGTCCAAGTTAAATGATGAAAGTTGGCAGATCTCTGTCATACCTGCACGCTACTGTGTTACGTAGATATCGATGACGTCATCACTTTAAATACGCAAGGGATCTTACTCCGATTCATTGCTTAGGTCGGGTAAAAGCTAGGCATACGAGCAGCAGATCTATCTACGTGAGATTTAACGTCCCCGTCAAAACTTTTTAGGTCAATTTGTAGACGTTGCTTCTAATTTTGCGGGACTTTTACTTAATTAAACCAATATTCAGGGTAGGGTTTACTTGCTTGGACTGTCCGACTCATTTCTTTGCCTGGGCAGGCTTAGACATTCTAAGCGGTTTACCAGTAGCCTATTCTAACATATGCAGTCTGTTTCAGCTCTGTGTGGAAGCACCATGCAGCCTAATCTATTTCTCATAAAACTCTTAGTTCTTAAATATCACACGAGCTCTGTATATATACAACAGTTAGTATAATGCTTAGAATTATATCTAGCTCAGCCGGGATAAATTGATGAGACAATTCAACGATGTTTCATGTTTATTGGATGATTGGTATGGTAACCAATAAAACCAAAGGGTGTATCCTACAAGGAAACAATAACAATAATAACTATAAGATAACAATGCCTTAACAGGCTTGTCAATATTTGGTCAACGGACAAGTCTGACGGATGCAAATAATCACATGATGATGATCAACTTTATGCATTCATCTCTAATCCAAAATATTCAGCCATGTTTCCATGTAAACATACAGTATGCCTACTGACATGAATCGATAGAAACATGAGCACAAATGAACATGTCGTATACGGCATAGTTACGCTTACGCGTCTAAATGACAGGACACGAGCAAAATCCTATTATCAGGCTCTCCGTATGCAACGGGATAATTAGTATATGAACATAACCAATGCATGGAATATTGCTGCCACCTTTGTGTAATTGGTCTGATTTAAACCCTGAATATCTGTGCAATCTGCAGCATACTGCAATAAATACTAATAAATGTATTCAGGCTATTCTTATGGGTATTCATGGACCGAAAGAATCAGACAACCAGTGCACTTTTACGAAAGAAGATTGTCACAGGTAAGATTTCCATTGTTGTCAATGTCGTGGCAATTTCAGAGGTAAATTTATGGATAAAATGGCAATAATTTCACATAAGGGATTATCTGGGATATACCTGAACACTAATATATTTGCAAATGTCAAAGTAAACCTTTGAAAGGTTATGACATTGTGAAATATTAATATTGTTCTTTGTCATCTTTCTTCTTTCTTTTCCCTATTTTTCGTTGGCAGCGGAATTGTATCTAATCTATAAGCGTGCCTTAGTTTTGTGAAGGAACCCCGTTATCAGCCAATCAAATTCACTCTTTCATCCATCTTAAAATCAAGGGAAGCAACTACTCGAGGAACCATAATGAGCGAATGGAACCGCAACACATTGAATAGAATAGAACAGGAATTGGAGATAGTGCAGAGATGGACCACCAGCTATATCACAGAATATGAACTATTGCAGAAAATGTCTAAAAGGCTGGAAAATATAATCTGCACAACAAAATGCACTGTGTGACATTCTCCCCTGCAAAGGAAAATGTCCTCCAGACATTCACTCCGGACAAGAAAACAAGAGATGCTCAGCTATTACATTACCACAAGATAATTATTTATGGATGAATATGAATCTTTATATTTACAATGTGATTATGAAAAGACAAACATGAAGTTATGCCAAAAGTGACAAAAGTATTGTCAATATGACTACATATATGTAGCAGCCATTCTAATCATTAAACCATTTCAATGACTCATTGAGACAATAAGCAATCACAAAATTAAGGTATATATGAGCTGAGCATTATGTTGTTATTCTTGTGCTATTTTATCTACTCTACAATTCCCAAAATCCTCCCACTATCAAAACATCCATTTACTACTAGAATAAAATACTATTTAAAATTTGATAAAAACTACTGGCATTTATGCATTTATGTTTACATTTATGTTTATGTGACATTCTCCCTTGTAATAAAACAAGGATAAGGAACATGTATGTTATTAAACATACCAAATCTGTGTAGAATCAGCATCAGCCACTGTCTGCTGATTGCTGATCCAATCACCATACCTATCTGGAGGTTTACGTTGCCTTCCTGTTCGGCGAGGTTCCTCCTGAGATACAGAAATATCTTGAGGCATGGGAATTGGTAAAAGTGAAACATTGGTCCGATGACTTGGACTGGCAGACGTAGAATGAAAATACGGAATAGTTGTGGAATCCCGCTCCGATATTCCAGTTCTCACAATTCCATCTGAGATGGAACTATCTGGAATGCCAGAATATCCACTAGCGGATATATCGGAACCGAATTCCACAGACAGGCCACTTTCCAGTCTGTTACGAATGGGTTCTCTTCCCACTTGTCTTGTGGAATGTGGCGGGAAAATAATTTCTACTTCAGACTCAGATGAATTATCTGAATCTAAATCAGAAACAAGCTGTGTTTCATTTGATTTCCGTTTTCCTCGAGGTGCAACAGTAATGTCGGATAAAAGATAATCTTTTATCTCCGAGGAATTCGGAATAAATGAAAATGGTAATAGCATGTTTCTGTGCAGAGTCTTTTCCCGGCCATTTCCTGATTCCTTCCTGACTACAAAAACAGGAATGGAAGCATCCGGTTGGTCTACCACTATGTATGGGTCTTTGTCCCATTTATCTGCCAGCTTTTGTTTGCCCTTCAGACCAACATTTCTAATCAAAACTCTATCACCTACATCTAGGGTGGACTCGCGGACTTTTGAGTCATACAGCTGTTTATGACGAGCTTCCCTAGATGCGGTTTTGTAGGCAAGTTGTAGCCTCTTTCTGAGTTTTGTAGCATAATGTTTCTTGTCTGAAATTTTAGGATCCTCTGAAGAGAGACCTAAATAGGCATCAACAGCTAAACGGGGATGCCTCCCAAACATTAAAAAGTATGGCGAATAGCCAGTACTGTCATATTTGGTTGCATTGTATGCATGGACCAAGGGTGCTACATAAGACTTCCAGTCTGCTTTCTGATCTTCTTCCAAGGTTCCCAACATTTTAAATAGAGTCTGATTAAAACGTTCCACCATACCATTCCCCATAGGGTGGTATGGTGTAGTCCGGCTCTTTTCCACTCCAGCCAATTTACAAAGCTCTTTGATAACAGAGCTCTCAAAATTTCTTCCCTGGTCACTATGTAACCGACCAGGGAAACCGTAATGTACTATGAAGTTTTCAAATAGTACTTTAGCTGTTGTACTTGCTAATTGATTTCTTGTTCGAAAAGCCTGGGCGTACCTTGTAAAATTGTCAGTTATGACAAGAATATTTTCGTAACCGCCCTTCGACTTTTCCAATGACAAAAAATCAATGCACATCAGCTCCATTGGCTGAGTACTCTGAATATTGATTAACTCTGCACTAGGATTTGGATTAGTTTTCCGACTGATGCAGCGAATGCATTTTTTTACTTTCTGCTGTACATCAGTCTCAAATCCTGGACAAAAGAATCTGGATCGGACAAGAGATAAAGTTCTATCTTGGCCTTGATGACCAAGCTCATCGTGTAATTGCTTTAACACAAGGTCTCGAAAATCTGATGGTAGAACTAACTGTTTAACAGGTTCTCCATTTACAATAGTAGTACGGTATAAAATACCGTCAGTCAGAACTAAATTTTTCCAGTGCCGTATATACTTATCGACTTCTGGATGTTCTGAGACAAGTTCCTCTTTTGAAGGACAATGACCATTTTTTATGTATGACAGAACTTTTGAAATGTAAAGGTCTTTCAACTGTTCTCTTGACCAGTCAACAGAACCCAGTTCTGTAGAACCCAGAGGTTGTTGAATATTTGGATCAACAGATTCTGATAATTGGGCAGCACAGGTTACTACCAATGTTTCAGCATAAGGACAATTAGTCCTGCTTGCTGTATAGGCCAAACATATAGCCTTTATAGCATCTGGTAAAAGAGTCATTTCTTGTTAGGGACGCCTTGAAAGACCATCAGCATCATTATTAGTTTTGCCACTCTTGTACTTTAAACTAAAATTATATACACCAAGAGCAGCTAACCATCTATGGCCAGTTGCATCTAATTTTGCTGATGTCAGGACATATGTTAACGGATTGTTATCCGTACAAACTTGAAACTGATTACCATAGAGATAATCATGGAATGTATCCGTTATAGCCCATTTTAAACATAAAAATTCAAGTTTATGGGCAGGATAATTCCTTTCACTGTGTCGCAACCCTCGGCTAGCATACGCAATTACTCTTTCTGCATCATCCTGTTCCTGATACAGTACAGCCCCAAGACCCTCCGTAAAGGCATCTGCATGCACTATAAAAGGCTTGCTGAAATCAGCATATGCCAAAATTGGAGGGGATGTCAATTTTGCTTTTAACGTATCAAAAGCATTTTGTTCAGTTTCTCCCCATTTCCATGAAGTTACCTTCTTCTTCTTCATTTCAGCCACTGCGTGTTTATTGGTTGGATGTCCAACCAACAGGTCATTAAGTGGCTTTACTATTCTGGCATAGTCTTTAATATATCTGCGATAATAGCCAGTAAAACCCAAGAAAGAACGTAATGTCTTAACATTATGAGGTTCTGGCCAATCAGACAATGCCTTTATTTTGTCAGGATCGGTCTCAACACCATCAGCACTAACTACATGGCCTAAATAGGTCACTTTTGTTTTAAAAAAATCACACTTTGATGGTTTGAGTTTCAGTCCATGTTGATGAAGTCTACTAAAAACTGCATTGAGTCTCTTTACATGCTCCTCGAATGTATCAGAATTTATTAAAATGTCGTCTAAGAAAATTAGACATTCCTTTAGGTTTAACTCGCCCATGCAACGTTCCATCAGACGCTTGAACGTGGCAGGAGCGTTAGTTAATCCAAAAGCCATTCTATTACATTCAAAGAACCCAAGAGATCAAATAGAAAAAGCAGTTTTCTCTTTATCTTGTTCCTCCATCTCCACCTGCCAATATCCGCTCCTAAGATCTAATTTAGAGAAGTATTTCGCACCTATCAAGGTAGCTATAGTATCGTCTATACGCGGAAGTGTATAGGCATCCTTGATGGTGCGATTATTCAACTTTCAAAAATCTATGCAGAATCTTAGGCTGCCATCTTTTTTTACTTACCAACACTACGTTGAAAGAATAAGGACTTTGTGATGGCCTAATGGCACCAGCTTCCAACATTTCTTTAAGATGCTGGCGAACTTCTTCGAACATAGCAGGAGGGATTTTACGGTACGGCTCTTTAAAGGGAGTATAATCACTCAACCTGATCTGATGTTTCACTAAATCTGTTTTTCCAAGATCAGTAGGACCCTTGGAAAAGGTATGAGACCAGTTACCTAATACTTGTTTTACACGTAAAACTTGATCAGATGACAAGTTATCTGTGTCAATTGACACACCTAACTGCTCCAGGTCTATATCACTCGACTCTTTATCTGACTTCTGTGAGTGGTCAGGAGTCCATGAATCTACTACCGATACACTATTCAGCGTACATAGCAGTGATTTGGGTGGTATCTCTATTGCATTAGCAGAGAGATTACACACCCTAACTGGAACACGCACCGTATTACCTTGAGACTTCAATGAAACTACTCTGGGACATATGTTTAAATTCCCTGACAATGAAGTATCCACAAGTTCTGTTACAGCTGTATCAAAATCATCAGACTTTCTAGCAACGCCATGTATAGTTTTTACCTCTTTTGGACCAATTCGCAATGAATGGTTGTTTGTAGTTTTAACTGGTATGCTTTCATTGCACAAACAATCAAATGCTGTTTGCCATTCAACCGGTACCTCCTTTGCAGTACTTTCTGCCTTACATAGGCGAATTAAATTTGTCCCATTGATAATTGGAACTTTCAAATTATATTGTGTGTCTGAAACTACCAATAAAGGAACATTAAAAACACGATTTGATAAAATTGGTGCTGAAATTTCAGCTTCAATATAGCCTTTATATGGTAGCTCTACACCAGCTGCTCCTTGTACTGATAAACCGAATTCGGTTAAATCATTCAACTTCGGAAGAGGATTTAAAGACTGATAAAAAGACTCAGACACGGAGGTTATCATAGATCCAGTATCTATCAAGCCTAATGTCTTCACACCATTAACGAAAAGTTCTCCCTCGTTTGAGGAACCTACGATTCTCTCAAACAAGGGTTTTCCATCATTGCTTTCAACTGGACTACATCTGATATCAGATCTATGTGCCTCCCCTGTTTTCCCAACAACAGGGGAAGAATTCAGTTTAAAGGCTGGCCACCTCGCGCATTTCCACCCCGGTTGGTACCTCGGCCGTTGGCACCACCGCGATTTCGACCGCGAAAGCCCCACCCCTTAATGACTGACTATTGTCGTCAGCATTATAATTCTGATATCCTCTGCCATAACCTCTGCATCTGCCAGTACCACGATTGTAGCCTCGGTTAAAACCTCGGCCATAACCTCTACCTCGGCCTCTATTGAATTGAGGTCCATCAAACTGATGGTAATAATTGCTGTCTGAAGAAGAAAATTGCTTCGAAGACAACGCTTGTTGCTGCGAATCAAGCTTCCTCTCCATGACTTTCATTCTTTCCATCAATTCATTCATTTGCTTCAGCAACTGAGCAGAATCAGGTTCATTTGAAGCCTGACCTGAATGCTGCTGAGCAACCTTTGGTTTACCAACAGGTCGACTGCTACATGCATCCTCTTGTTCCACCTTTCTGATTTCCTTCAATAAAAGTTGAAAATCTTTTATCGGATCAAAAAGGTGCCGAGTTGAATTTTTCAGCTGCTGGCTATAAAGACCGGTCCAAAACTTGGTCCGTAACATGGTATCTTTGGCTTGCATGTCCATGTGCCCATATTGTATGGCACGAGAAAGTGTTTGCTCTAATCTTGAGCCATATTGTACTATAGACTCCTTGTCTTTCTGAAAATCAGAATAAAAATTCTGCATCAGGGTTTCACAGGAACTGACATTTCCAAAAAATACATCCAATTTCTGTAAAATGTCAGCTACTGTAGCTGCTTCTAGCTGAGCCCTTCAAGGAATGTCTGATAGCCTGTAAAAGAACATGTTCAGGCAAATACTGTGTGTTTTGGAGGCACTTTACCTCAAAATTCCAAACATCGTATGTCACCTCACCCTTTGGTGGGTCTTCTAGGCCACTAAATATGGGTAATTTGGGCTGACTGTATTGTGGTGTAATATATGAAGCATTTAATGGTTGAGGCTGAGGATTGCTGTACATCATATGTTGCATTCCTCGTATAGGGGAAGGTGCAGGTAAGCGAAAACCGAATTTTGGACGTACATCTGGCTTACTTACTGAGGGAGTACTAACGAAAGTTGCTTCAGTAGTATTTGGTACTCCACCAACCACCAACTGCCCCTATATCTTTATTGGCATTTATAGCCAACAAGGCATCATATTTCTCTTGTGTGAGGACTTTGTATTTATTACCTGCCTCTATTTGTTCAACCATTCTTTGCATTGTTTCTTCTTCAGAGGCCATTTTAAATGAGAATGTCACTTGTATTTATATTATAAAATAATGCTACTATAATTCACAGAAATTAGAATACTTGTCAACAGTCAAAAGTGTCAAACATTAAAGTGCTCTAGAAAGGTTTACTGATCACTTTCTTTTGGTTTACACTGCAATAATATTTTGTCAAAATGACAATGTGACAAATTGCAGTGTATAATGTAATTAGGGCCCCGCACTGAAAGTGTGGGTGCCCTATAGTAATCACTCTGTCCGTCCGTCTGTCTGTCTGTCTGTCGGTCCGTCTGTCCGTCCACAAATTTCTGATAGCGCTGCCGGGGCCCTAGTCAGTTTCACTGACAGCTCTAGTTCACATTGTATAATGAGGACACCAGGATAACAGTCACAACTACACACAAAAACACTACCAGCAAGGTGCAGGTATAGATACTGTAAGGAAAGTAATTGCAACCCACTACCGCTCACTGAAAACCAAAAAAACCTGCCCATTAACGGTCTAGCTTTATCCCAAACACGCTTCTGCAACAGGCAATGGTTAACAAGTGATCAGCATGAATTCAAGCACAGTCCTTAAAAATTTGTATCAAGATCTCCTTCATCCAACACCTTGCTAACAGTGGCTTAGAGTGTATCCCATCTTTGTAATTTGCAAAGAATAGACTGTATTTTCTGTGACTGATACCCTTTTCTTTCCTACCTCTTTTCAAATATAAATTGAAGCGGGGAGATTCCACATGAGAAAGGCTATTAATATTTTGAATATACTCATTTACAATTGAAATCCTTTCATATAACTTGGTATCCTGATCAGTAAAACTAGCAGGATCAGGGTGACCTTGGAGTCTATTCCATTCTCTAATACAATATTGGGGAATCTCCAAAAAGACAATTGTCACAGAAGGGAAATTGGAAACGAAAAGATAAAATTTATTAATCTGATCTATTAAATAGGAAACAGCAGATTTGTCAACATTATGGCGTAATTTTATGTATCTTTTTTGTCTTCTGCTGCTTTTATCAATTGAAACATTAAGTTTGGTAAGATCACATGTATCTAAGAAAATATATAAAACAATATTGCCAAACTGGTTCACTTTCCTGTGTAAATTTTTAATCAGCCATTGATAGTATTCTGGATATCTAGCACCTTTTTTACATTCAAATTCTACATGACAAAATGGCTGAAATACATTTGATGCTTGTCTTTTTAAATATTCTCCCTTGCTATCTGCTATTATAATAGGTTGTTTAGAGAGTTTACCACTGAAATTTAAAGGTTTATCTAAATATTTTTTTTTTAACTTACCTGGAGTAGACATTTATAACTAAGAACTAGAATGAAAATAAACAAAACTTACATAGGAATTCCCGAGCTTCTCATGTGAAAAATCTCTCCATAATGAAGGTGAAAAAGGACTACTGAAATCTCTAAAACAAAAATAAGTATGCCTAAACTAAAATATACCTTTCACACTGCAACCATATTGGAGCCTGAAATTTATTAGTGGGTCAGTATGTGCTTTGTAGTGCTTTCATGCAAGGTTAAATATCACATGACACAGACATACATGTATGACACACAATATATGAACAATATACAACATGCAAGTAAAGACATATAAAACATGACATAAATCAATAAAATAAAGTGTCACTGAATATTTTCATGATAATCATGTCCGTATATAGACTTCAAGTCAGTTGTTCTGGGTACGAGTTGAACTCCCACAGTTTTTATTATATTAACGCGAACACGCTAGCAAGCTTGCACACATTATTCAATACAAATGAATAAATATATATTTAAATATATATATGTATATATATATGATGTATATGGATATGATGTATATGGATATGGCCATATCTCGACATGTTGAAGATATCAGATGACAGAATGGACGTATAACAGATTAGACTGACACCAACACAACACACATGACAAATAACATCAGAGGATCCATCTGGTTGACATATCAGGTACACCCTTTCTTTAGTATGGTCCGATTTATCTGTTGGGCGCCATTATCACGTTGGGCGCCATTATCACACGGGCTCTGTATATATACAACAGTTAGTATAATGCTTAGAATTATATCTAGCTCAGCCGGGATAAATTGATGAGACGATTCAACGATGTTTCATGTTTATTGAATGATTGGTATGGTAACCAATAAAACCAAAGGGTGTATCCTACAAGGAAACAATAACAATAATAACTATAAGATAACAATGCCTTAACAGGCTTGTCAATATTTGGTTAACGGACAAGTTTGACGGATGCAAATAATCACATGATGATGATCAACTTTATGCATTCATCTCTAATCCAAAATATTCAGCCATGTTTCCATGTAAACATACAGTATGCCTACTGACATGAATCGATGGAAACATGAGCACAAATGAACATGTCGTATACGGCATAGTTACGCTTACGCGTCTAAATGACAGGACTCGAGCAAAATCCTATTATCAGGCTCTCCGTATGCAACTGGATAATTAGTATATTAACATAACCAGTGCATGAAATATTGCTGCAATCTTTGTGTTATTGGTCTGATTTAAACCCTGAATATCTGTGCAATCTGCAGCATACTGCAATAAATACTAATAAATGTATTCAGGTTATTCTTCTGATTATTCATGGACCGAAAGAATCAGACCACCAGTGCACTTTTACGAAAGAAGATTGTCACAGGTAAGATTTCCATTGTTGTCAATGTCGTGGCAATTTCAGAGGTAAATTTATGGATACAATGGCAATAATTTCACATAAGGGATTATCTGGGATATACCTGAACAATAATATATTTGCAAATGTCAAAGTAAACCTTTGAAAGGTTATGACATTGTGAAATATTAATATTATTCTTTGTCATCTTTCTTCTTTCTTTTCCCTATTTTTCGTTGGCCGCGGAATTGTATCTAATCTATAAGCGTGCCTGTGATTGGTTAGTTTTGTGAAGGAAACCCCGTTATCAGCCAATCAAATTCATTCTTTCATCCATCTTAAAAACAAGGGAAGCAACTACTCGAGGAACCATAATGAGCGAATGGAACCGCAACACATTGAATAGAATAGAACAGGAATTGGAGATGAGATGGACCACCAGCTATATCACAGAATATGAACTATTGCAGAAAATGTCTAAAATATGTTCTATAAAAGGGTTATCCTTTGGAAGCAAGGAATACACCACAGAAGTGAAAAGTATGGAGTGTACATGTTTTCTGGGCCAGACTAGCTAGTTTCGGCCAATTAGGCCTCATCAGTGACCCTCAGATACTTTCAAAATTCCACAATGGAATCAATGATCCCAAAGGACGAGAAAATATAATCTACACTATGGTGTAGAAAAGGCTGGAAAATATAATCTGCACAACAAAATGCACTGTGTGACATAAATATTTCGAATGTCTAGCAACGAACGAGGAGTCAGTACTGTTTGTTGGTAGTTAAATCTTCAACACAATCTTAATTTTTATTATTTTCCCCATCGTTTTGCCGTTTCACTCTTCTCGCTTCATAAGCATACATATCTCTTATGGTCACTTTATAAGCATATCAGGACGAATCTTTTTCAATTACGGAATTTATTTATTTATTTATTTATTTTTTTTTTGGTAAAACTGTAGACCTAGACATGTATCTTACATTGAATAAAAAAAAACTTTAATACTGGTTTTCTAGTTGGACCCAAGCCCATCGTGGCTTAGGGGGGCTATTAGGTTGCATGGTGCTACCATGCAGAGAAAAATTCGACCGCACATAAGCACTGGTAAACTGCTTACAGGATCTATGCCTGCCCGGACAAAGTTATGCGTGTCGGACCGTCCATGCATATAAACCATATTGGTGTCATTAGGCGGCAGTGCTTGTCATTTCATCTCACTGTCGGATAAAAGTCCCACAAAATTGGAAGCAACGTCTCCAAAATGACCTATGTAGTGTTGACGGGGACGTTAAACCTCGAATCAAACAAATGGTTGACCTCGGCTATGGTGCTAGTTAACTTAATAGGTCCCACCGTCCTAATAAATTTGGAGCATAGTGGGCATTTGCCTGAGTTCTGTGCTTGCAACAGGTGCGAAATGTTTTTTTTTCTAATTTCATCATATCTCAGTACTATAACACATCCTTGTGACAAAGTATATAGCGCGTTCACATCTCCAAAACGGTAATTTGCGATGAAAAATTGTGATTATTAGTTTTTTGGGCGATGGCCCCAGAGTGATTAGAAGAGAGTGAAATTGTCTTACAGCAAAATGCCTATTTTGTACAGGAAACCCAAAACGGGTAATTGTCAAACAGTGCAGATCCAGATCAAATGCCGCCTTCTGCGGCGTGTGATCTAGGCCTATGCTGTTTGCAAATAATTAACAATTTTCAAAATAAGTTTTGAAGAAAACACGACCTGGCATCCTGAATTTTGAAATAATCTGGTGCTCATATAATGTAGCAGATTCCCCGCGAGGGGGCGATGCAGTATAGATATAGATAGATAGATTCCATTCAGTACAAAATGGGTTAAAAGTACTCAGTTCTAGAAAACAAAGCGGAGTTCAGTTATGTTCTCTAGACCAATTTAAAAATAACGGGTGATGGTAAAACAGTGCAGGTTCAGATCAAATGCCGCCTTCTGCGGCGTCTGGTCGGGGCCTACGCTGTTTTCCAAAATAGATTTTGAAGAAAACACAACCTGACATCCCTAAATTTTGAAATGATCTTGTGCTTCTTTATGTAGCAGATTCCATTCAGTATGAAATATGTATTAGAAAGTATAGCAGAGTTCAGTTATATTCGCCCTGGTTAAGAATACACATTTATCACATGACGTCGTTGATAAGCAGTGGGTAACGTCGTGTAATAAAAATCGTATGACCACACGTGTAATAACACTTTTGCGGGATTAAATAACGTCATGACGACGTCCATGTCGACCATGCATTTTTGGTGGAAAATTTGTCAAATTTAAAGGCGAGGCAATCCAACTGAAAGTGGTCATATGAAAAACAGAATCTTACACTCGTGGTCATTTAATATGGAATTTATGAAAGTCGCCGAAGGCTCGTTTCATAAATTTCATATGAAATGACTATTCGTGTAAAATCCACTATAAGTCATTTTTTGGGTGTTTCTGATCAATAAAGAAGTTATTTTTATTATAGAAACTATCTTATCGCATTCGTTGACGACATAGAACTGGCTAGTGCTTTTTAGAGCATGTACAATCGAACGAGTAGGATTTTAAGGAGAGACCAATCTAGTGACAGCGGGTGAGGGTAAAACTTGTGACTACCGTGGTAATAGGACGTTTCATGCTTGAGAGGTTTTGCCCCAAACTGTCACAAAACCAGGGCGCAATTGTTCCGATTCCACAAATAATTCTACCGGGGATAGGTAATGTAGAATAAAGTGACAATCTTTTCTATTGATACTTTATTAATATAGGGGACGTTGAAGATACCACTTTAGAAACTATTTGCAACCGATTCTGATTGCCTTGTTTCTAATGTTCTTGTAAACATTGATATGTTTTTTTTTTGTTGTTTTTTTTTTTATAGATTTATATAGTTTATATACCGGCAAGATATGTTAAAGAAAAATAAGCCTTTTTTCTAAAATGGAAATTATTATCAACCACAACAATAATGAAAACAATTTTGGTGACCAAACAGTCTCTCAGTAACTGGGCTGTACTTAATGTCTTCTCTTAAGATTTCTGCTTTGGATCAAATACATGAAAACCGTCAAGTGCACAAGGTTTCTGGGTCAGATAAGCTAGTTTCATCAAACTATGCCTAATCACTGACCCCAAATATATTCTAGCCCTATTTAAACTACTATATTCTTTAAGCCTGATTAAAAAAAAATACTAACAAGATGCAAAATTTGCCTAATACTATCCAAAGATAACAAACCATCGCGCTATCAGCACTGTCAGTACTTTGATTATTTATCGAGTGCGTGTGTGAATCCCAGCAGGCACTCAACGTTGAACTAACGTTGAAACACCGTTGAAAACGTTAGTTCAACGTTGAGTCAACGTTTTGTGCCTGCAGGGATTCGGGTTTAAAGTCGCTTTCAACAATTTTTCAGTCATATCACGACGGTGTCTGGTTGCGACAGGGAGCTCAATGCTCACGTTTATAGTGCTGCCTCACTGAAGTATCATGCCCAAGGCACATTACATGATACCACACCCAGTCACATTATCCTGAAACTGGGTCGACCAGTCCTAGCTCTACCCCGTAAATCTGAGTGCCAAGCGAGGAGCAGCTCGTACCATTCTAAACGACTTTTGTATGTCGCGGATCGAACCCGTGACCACCCGTTCCCCGGAGCGGACACTCTACCAACTAAGCTATCGGGGCCGGTACAATTATTTATCTAAGTGGCTATTGACAAACTTTGTATATACTCTGTTCTGTTCATTTTGGAGACGTTACTTCCAATTTTTAGGGACTTTTATCCGACATTGAGATTAAATGACATTTCAAGTCCTGCCGCCCCATGAAATCAATAGGGTTTGTAAACATGGACGGTCTGACAGGCACCACCTTTCTTGTACAGGTTTAGAACCTCCAAGTAGTTTACCAGTACTCGTATGCGATCCGTTTCAGCTCTGCGTAGAAGCACCGTGCAGCCCAATTTATTTCTTCAAGATCCAACACCTACAAAGAGCAAGTTCTTAGGAGTACCCATAATATGAAATATTTTTTTTTTTTTTTTTTTTTACATATAACAACATTTCCTTAATCTTGGCTATCTATCTAGCTATTGTTTTTTTTTATTTTTTTTTTTATTTAAGGTTTTACGTCCCCGTCAACACTGTATAGGTCATTTTGGAGACATTACCGCCAATTTTGTTGGATTTGGACCCGACATTGAGATGACATGACATCTCAAGCCCTGTCGACAAATGAAACCGATAGGGTTTATAAGCATGGACGGTCCGACTCTCACCGCTTTGCCTGGGCAGGCTTAGATTCTCTAAGCGGTTTACCAGTACCCGTGTGCGGTCGGTTTCAGCTCTGCGTGGAAGCATCATGCAGCCCATCTATTTATTCAAGCCCCGATGGGCGGGGGCAATATACAGTCAGTACTATGTAAGTACCGTATATGTGTACCTAGTGATAGCCAAAGATCACATTATTTAACTTAATTCCAGCAAATTCTGATGAATGTGCCATATATACATCTACATTTAATACTGTCGATTATGAAAACACGCCTAAACAAATTCATTTTTACCGCCGAAAAAAAGGGAAAATTTTAAGACGAAAAATTGTGATATTTTTCTTATTTCTGCTCAATATATAGATTTTGGGTAGTCGTTAGAACCGCTTCATCGAGACGGTTCTAACGAGTACCCACAATCTGTATACTATTTTAGAGCAGAAATAAGAAAAAATAAGGTTTACCCCTGCAAACCCCCAGTTTTACTGTATAAAAGTGGGGTTCAAGGGGGTCAAAATTATAGAGGCGTGCCTTCGTTATGCGACTGGCCCATAAATTAAAAAAAAAATTAACAAAAATTAAAAATAAAATAAACATTAATTAACTAGTCTCACAAACTAAGAAAGCTATACAATGACACACCATTTAAATAATATTCAGCAGTTCAGCGTTTTAGTCACTCTCTGCTGATCCCATCACGAAAACACACCTATATAATTTTGACCCCCCTCGAATCCCACTTTTATATAGCAAAACTGGGGTTTACAGGGGTAAACCACATTTTTTTCTGATCATCAAGTTCTGCTCTAAAATATAGACTACAGGTACTCGTTAGAACCGCCTCATCGAGGCGGTTCTAACGAGTACCGACATTCTATATTTTGAGCAGAAATAAGAAAAATATCACAATTTTTCACCTTAAAATTTTCTTTTTTCGGCGATAAAGTTTACAATGTATTTGTATAGGCGTATTTGCGTAATGCGCAACGTGCTGAACTCAGCAGGATTTTCATCGTTTTAGACAGGACTTCCCCATTTTTTATTGTTAATTACCGGATATGAATGTTAAATATCATTTTACATTTCCTGTCAAACAATATTAAACAGAGACAAAAGAAATTTGCTAATGTGCAGTATATTTGATTGAATCAGTTCAGAAATATTTTGAGCACACGTCCCTTATACGTCAAAAATCACATGCTAGAATATAAATGTCGCAAATTAATTAGAGTTCAAAACAATGCGTTTCTTCTTAAATACACATAGATAATAAAAATATTTTGGTCACCGGACATCGATCTAGCTAACGGAAGAATCATCAAATAACTAAAGAAACAACAGAAAGGCAACTGCAGAGAAATAGCAAACGTTTGTGTAAAATACGCAGACTTCCTACACAAGAGGGGGGAGGAGGGGGTCGAACCGGGGGCATCTAGCATCAGAGGAAAGTGCACTAACCACTGAGCTATCACGCTCACATCTTTGGTGAGAGCTATAGGGACTAACTTCCCATTTGGCGTCAGTTTTACAAACATTGCTTTATTTTTACTTCATAATGGGTTGCAGGCCGTGTAGGTGAAAGGGACATAATTTAATACATGCTACAGATATACCGGTATGTAGCGTTATTGTAAAGGTAGCTTAACACTAAATATTGCTGAGCCGGGGAACCAGCACTTTGGGACAGAAGATTTGATAGAGGATCAAATACCAGCTGTGCATTTCATTGGTTATATAGGCTGGATTTATTTCATTTTAAGAAAAGGGTACTTATAGCAAAACAAAATAATAGATGCTTTGCATTTATATCTGCAAGCCCAAAAATATTGCTGCCACATTTTCATGGTCACCCCTTTGAGAAAAAATTGCCCTGTTTTTCACTGCGGCGCTACACATCAACAATATGGCGGACAATAGCTCAAAAAGGAGACGGGCTACATGTGGATTTTTTCTTTGGGATTTATTCAGCTAGAGTTGCTCTACAAACCACCAAGGTTTGAAATATTTTGCATGTACAGTTTTTGTTGGAGATGGAAAAATGTTACTATTGTCGTCTATGGAAAATATTTAGTGGTAAGCTCCCTATACCAAAAGTTGGAAAATCAGCCCCACACTCCAGTTTTCAGTCATTACATCATATTTTCACACATTGGTAGGTTCTATCCAATTCTGTATCATAGCATGGATATTCCTGGCATGTGGTTTGCCATAGAAACTGTAAAAAAAATGTAAGGTTTGTGGTAATTTAGGTCTAACTGGGTGTTTTGGTCAGTTTTTGCTTCTGATCTGTGCATTTTGAGGGGGGGGGGGGGTACTTTAAAGCCATGTTAATCAATTGTTAATGGGTTTGTTTTGGAAAAAGTCTTACAGTAAGTGTATAACCAGAAACACAAGAGAAAGGATCTACTCCATCTGGAATTTAACACTAAGGTTACCTGGTTTTTGGCCTTGGTCTCTAGGGAAAGCAAAACTTCAAAATTGTCTCTGCTGCAATATCGCGATAAGTTTTCTCATCTCTTATTGGTTCTTATTGATTAGATTCATGTTAAAGGGTCTGAACAGATATATATCCACTATTTCTCATGGTATTGAGGCATTTATAATCATTTTTGTCAAAGTTTTATCATCAAAATATCCTCAAAATGCGATTTTTACATAAAATAGGGGGTATAGGTGTGAAATCAGCCATAAATACCAGTTGGTATGCTATTAAGGCATACTTTAGTGCATTTTAGGATTGAAGTGTTCCAAAGACATAGGAGAAGAACCACTGATGCCAGCCGGTGTCTGGATTCCATTCCAGAAAGAGGTAAACTTTGCCCTTTTTCACAAAATATTGTTTGTTCGGCTTTCATTGTAGAATCTGAAAGCGATAACTTTTTCGCAAACTTCAAAGATTCTTTGTCACTGAACATTTATTATGCATGCTTAAATTATTAGATATGACCTAAATTTCTATTTGACAATGCTTTTGATGGATCATAAAGACAATAAGGGTTTGGTATAGGTAGCTTAACACTAAATATTGCTGAGCCGGGGAACCAGCACTTTGGGACAGAAGATTTGATAGAGGATCAAATACCAGCTGTGCATTTCATTGGTTATATAGGCTGGATTTATTTCATTTTAAGAAAAGGGTACTTATAGCAAAACAAAATAATAGATGCTTTGCATTTATATCTGCAAGCCCAAAAATATTGCTGCCACATTTTCATGGTCACCCCTTTGAGAAAAATTTGCCCTGTTTTTCACTGCGGCGCTACACATCAACAATATGGCGGACAATAGCTCAAAAAGGAGACGGGCTACATGTGGATTTTTTCTTTGGGATTTATTCAGCTAGAGTTGCTCTACAAACCACCAAGGTTTGAAATATTTTGCATGTACAGTTTTTGTTGGAGATGGAAAAATGTTACTATTGTCGTCTATGGAAAATATTTAGTGGTAAGCTCCCTATAAGATTGAGCTAGGGACTAATTTCCCATTTGGCGTCAGTTTTACAAACATTGCTTTATTTTTACTTCATAACGGGTTGCAGGCCGTGTAGGTCAAGGGACATAATTTAATACATGCTACAGATATATGTAGCGTTATTATAAAAGATTCATTAACATGTGTTTGATTAATTGCAAGCTTTGATAAGCAACCTAAATGAAATAAAAGATCAACAATAAAGGTATAAAATGTAGTGTAAAACAAAAAGTAAAGCTAGTGTATGTATGAAATAATACTGAGTACATTTCTAAATCTGTTATGTAAAACATTGAACTACTTTCTCTAGATATTTAAGAAATTATAAAGTGTCATTGGTCCTCTCACGGTTTGAAACTAAATAGTGCAAAAAATCATTTTTAGCGGTACTGACAAGTCAGTGCCAAGCATATAAAGGCTACTATTTGCATAGTTTTATGTTTGCGTTGTATCGTTTTATATTTGCGGGGATCCCCTATGTGCTTTTAGCGCCCGGTTACCTTACAAAATCTATCAAGTCAAGTTTTATATTTGTTTTTCTGTTTTGAACTTACGGCCCTTTCAAGATTATTTTGCTCATATCCAGCCGGTCATCAATCGGCGGTGTGCGAAAACCGACGTATCCACAATAGTCTTACAAATATAGGAGTACGGTGCAGTCCGGTAACATTGCGCACATAAACGTTCTGTAGCTACGTGTGACTCTGTTGACGCCACCACTCAAATTTTACAACCAACAACATTGCAACAGTTACCTATCGACTAGTTGCAATGAAAAATGGCCTCTCGAGTAATTAACACACAGGACAAAGAATACTATGAAAAGGGATACCCCCTTGAAATTGAACTACCAATTTTGTCGCCTAACATTGCGCACGAAAAGTATTTTGAGCAATTTGAACACGAGGGTTGACTGAAATAAGTTGTTGATTAGTTCTTCTGCAATGTTGCCTGATGCAGTAAGTTTAGAAACAAAACATTTGCGCTTTTGGCTAGTTTTAAACTCAGTCTTGACTTTTCAAATTTTCGAATTTTTAGTATTTTGAGAAAATTGAAAAATGCCGCGAAACTAGCTCATCTGCACGTGCAAGTTCATCTTTTCAGGGCTAAGTTAAACTTAATTCAGATGCGATGATTATAGTGGAACTGATAATTAGGGATACAGTTAGTGAAAATGTGAATGCAGGGTGCGCAAAATAGACGGCCGCGAAATGTTAACGGCCTCTGTAATTAAATGTTTTAAGCAAACGTCGGTATGATTATTTGTAAGTTATCATGCATCATACATATATACATATGCATAAAATTTTTGACAGATTTTTTATTAGCCTGAGTCTGTGCCTATTTGAATTCAAATGGTGTACACCCCATCTGACAGCAGATATTGCTCTGTCAGATCAGGGTCGACGGCATTTGTAAATCGTGGTCACAAATGAGCAAGTATGAGCAAAAAGTACATGAGTTTATTCACCTCACTATAACACTGTTCATTATAACATGCCCTGGACATAGCACGATTTCAAGAAGGGTCTCAAAGATGCATAATTGCCCAGAGAAACAATCATAAGTGTTCGTACATCTGCACAATCCATACATCGTTGGACACAGCATGTCCCCCCAATCATCAAGGCCTCTGTTTTAGACCTCATTATCATCGTTAGAAAGAGGTTGTGGTGTATAACAAATAGTTATTAAAGCTAAGCTTGGCTGAATATAAAACCAATGTGCCTATTATGTTCCATACTGGCAAGTTGGGTATGTTTGCTCTAAACCAACATTACGATAGCACCCGTGCGACCTAGTGTACTTTTCATATTTCAAAAATAGCCACTTTTCTGATGAAAACAGTGGTACCTTTTTCACCCACACAGCAAAAACAGGTTGCTGGTGCTAGCCAGAACTGACTCATTAACGCAGCTATAACGAGCACACACAACCAATGTCCAGGCGCAAAAATAAGAAAAATATTGTATACCACTGCAAACCCCATTTAAATAAGAAATATATTGTATACCACTGCAAACCCCATTTCAATAAGAAATATATTGTATACCACTGCAAACCCCATTTAAATAAGAAATATATTGTATACCACTGCAAACCCCATTTTTCTCTTTATAAAGTGGGGTTTATGGGTGTGTTTATTTCACAGGCTTGTTCATGTGATAATATGCGTATTCTATTTTTTATGTGAATGCTGTCTGTTCTGATCAGATCTCATATACTAAGGGTTATCCCAACTGCCATTTGTAATATATCAGAAATTACACGTGAATTGTTCCAACATACAATAACAGTTTTTAGTCTGAAAAACATTTATACAACATGTCTGCAACATGCTTAATTCAACTTATTTGATATATTATGTTTTCTTATATCAACAGCACCTTCTGAAAGTGATATTTAATTTTTACAATGCTGTTTAGTTTTTGGATTTAGAATATATATCCCAGCAGGCACACGTCGCTATGGCAACGTCAAATCAACGTCGGTGCAACGTCATGACGTTGCACCGACGTGGATTTGACGTTGCATAAAGGTCATGACGTTGTACTGACGTTGATGTGACGTCACAATTACGTCATGTGCCTGTTGGGATATCATTAGCTCTATATCTGTTCTGAAAGATTGTATGTTTTCTGTTATGAATCTGTTTTGTTTACGTATGATGTCGTATTTTGTGGAGTACAAAAAATATACACGTGAACTTTGCGTCTCACGTGACTGATTAAGACGGAACATTTATAATCAGAATTATTACTGGTGACACGTCAAGTGGCATTCATACATCAGGACTTGTGATGTGGGAAGTTAGTCCTTAGCTCTAACCAAAGAGGTAAATTTAGCTACACAATCACCAGCACCTTCAGCTGTCGAAATAATCGAATCGGGAAGGGGTTATTCTATGAGAGATAAGGATACACCGCAGAACTGAAAAGCATTGATTGTACAAGTATTTTCCGGCCAGACCAGCCAACCACGCCCAATTAGGCCCCGTCACCCCGAAAACGCCACAAATGAACCGATCACAGTAGGCCTACACTATGATGAAGCGCAGGGGGACTTTATACGGCCGCCATTCATTTCCTTAACAACAGCTGTAGTGACGTTAACTCTGGTCTATAAGAAAGCAAAGACTATAGGGGAGACGGGGGATAGTTAATGCACGGAGCAAGTTAATGCAGGCGCAGTAATACATAAATGACATCAGCAATTGGGGAGACCGGGGATATTTACTGCACGGAGCAAGTTAATGCAGGCGCAGTAATACATGAATGACATCAGCAATTGGGGAGACCGGGGATATTTAATGCACGGAGCAAGTTAATGCAGGCGCAGTAATACATAAATGACATCAGCAATTGGGGAGACCGGGGATATTTAATGCACGGAGCAAGTTAATGCAGGCGCAGTAATACATAAATGACATCAGCAATTGGGGAGACCGGGGATATTTAATGCACGGAGCAAGTTAATGCAGGCGCAGTAATACATGAATGACATCAGCAAGTGGGGAGACCGGGGATATTTAATGCACGGAGCAAGTTAATGCAGGCGCAGTAATACATGAATGATATCAACAATTGTGAATTTAAAAAGTCATTGATATCCGCCATCTTCCACGGAAGTTTTGAAAATTTTGGACAGCAAATAAGAGTTTGGTGAAAATAAGTTCAATATTGACAACAGTATGTTTTTTTTTTGTTTTTTTTTTTTTGGTTTGGGTTTAACGGCCCTTTCAAGATTATTTCACTCATATCGAGCCGATCGTTAATCATAGGTGGGCGAAAACCGGAGTACCCGGAGAAAAACCACCTGACCTTCCGTTGCAGAACTTGGCGTCTCACACGTGACCCGAGCGAGGCTCGAACCCACGGCGGTGAGAGACCTAATGACTAAGAGTCAGCGCTGACAACAGTATGTAACTTTTCGGATATTTTGTAATTTTTCGTTTTCCGACACTTCGTGATTCATTTATCTAAATAGCCCAGTTCAATAAGATGATTTACTTACCCTGCCAAGATTCACTACCCTTGACTTTTGATGGCGTTGTGTATTGATCACCAAAAATGGCGTCGAACAAAGAGGACTGCCCACCGGCAACCATGTATTTAAATAAACTATTGAAGCCAATTAAAGTTGGACCCAATCAGCCTATTGGCTTCAGATGATCAATGTTGTTGCAAGAAAACAGACAATAATTGACAACTGCCAATCTGTGGCAACCAATAGGCCTAAAATTATATGGCAGATAGACCATTGTTTAAGGAATATTTCCATAAAAGTTTGACAAAATATCTTGAAAGGCGTAAATGTCAGTTTCTGGCGAAAGAATGTGCACTGCACTGGTTAACCGCTTACGTATAACCCTGCCTAGAAAAAAGTGTGGATCGGTAAACTGACCGGCTCAGTAATGTCCTTGTTTGTTTGTTTGTATTGGAGTTTTACGGCCCAGTCAACACTATTTTAGGTCATTTTTGAACCGGTCAGTCTACCTATCCACACTTTTCCTGGGCAAGCTAATCGTTAGCGGTTAACCAGTAAAGTGCCAGTTCTTTCGCCAGAAACTGACAACTGCCCTTCTTGAGACAGCGGAAGGGAGAAAATGACAGTAGAAAAGTTTTCATGATCGATCTCCACAAAAGACTGTTGCCGGCCCCGGGCAATAATGGCCTAAATAATGTTGAATGGGCCGTTAAACCCCAAAACAAACAGACAAATAAACAAAAAAACAAACAAACTGACCCACAGACTGACCGACAGACTGACTGACTGGCTGACTAACTGACTGACTGACTGACTGACGGAATGACTGACGGACTGACCGCTTGACTGACTGACTGACTGGCTGACTGGCGGACTGACTGACTGACTAACTGACCGCTTGACTGACTGACTGACTGACTGACGGAATGACTGACGGACTGACCGCTTGACTGACTGACTGACTGACTGGCTGACTGACTGACTGACTGATTGACTGACTGGCTGACTGACTGACTGACTGACTGCCTGGCTGATTGACTGACTGACTGACTGACTGACTGATTGACTGACTGGCTGACTGACTGACTGACTGCCTGGCTGACTGGCTGGCTGGCTGGCTGACTGACTGACTAACTGGCTGACTAACTGACAGGGTGACTGACTGACTGACTGACTGACTGACTGACCGACTGACTTTACTTTACTTTACTTTACTTACAGGAACACAGGAGTAAAAGAAAATCAACAGTTGAATCCCGTTGAACCAAGCAACAGACATAAAAGTTCCGGCTTCAGCCATCATGGAGTCTGAACCCCGATCCACCGGCGTGCAATTAAAGAGGAAAGTATATCGTTAAACCAAGCAACAGACAGAAAAGTTCCGGCTTCAGCCCTCATGGAATCTGAACCTCGATCCACCGGCGTGCAATTATAGAGGAAAGTATATCGTTAAACCAAGCAACAGACAAAAAAGTTCCGGCTCCAGCCATCATGGAGTCTGAACCTCGATCCACCGGCGTGCAATTAAAGAGGAACGTATATCGTTAAAGCAAGCAACAGACAGAAAAGTTCCGGCTTCAGCCATCATGGAGTCTGAACCCCGATCCCCCGGCGTGCAATTAAAGAGGAACGTATATCGTTATGATAAACATTTCTACCAAGAAATTTTAAAATCCATCCTGAAATAAAGAAATTATTGACTGGGATCTTACACGAGTGGTTAGTTCATATGAAATTTATGAACCGAGCCTTCATGACGTTACTAATTCCGCCAAAGTGTTATTACATGTGTGGTCATACAATTTTAATTACAGTGCGTAATTCACTGCTAATCAAAGACGTCATATGATAAAATAATAATAATAATAAACTTGTTTATCATATGACGTCGCGTCTGAGAGTGTAATAACGCCATGTAATATTTTCGATAATCCACTAGTGGATTAAATATGCAAATTAGCTAAATACGTCCCTAACGTTACATGTACGCTTCCCTTAACGACGTCGCGTTTACTAACGACGGAATATTGACATTTTTGTAAACAATCGTGAATAAAATGCGTTTTAAATGTCATATGATAAATAGAATCTTGCATTCGTGCACATGTATTATTGAATTTATTAAACTCGTTGAGGAAAAGGGATAAAATGCTCGGCATAACCTCGCATTTTATCCCTTTTTCTCAACTCGTTTAATAAATTAATAATACATGAACACTCATGTAAGATCCTCTATTTTCACCTTTGGGCGCTTAGTATGACGTTGAGCTATTGTCCTGGCTAGGTCTTGCGTGCGACAAACTTCTGGCAAGTCATATCATAATCTATCCAGGAATAACAAAGGTATTGACCACACACACACCACAAAAAACACACAAAAAAATAAAACATTTACTTTACCTTTGACCTCTAAGTATGACCTTGACCTTTGAGGTACCAACCACGGTCTTGCGCACGACAAAATTGTCTCATGATGGTTTTCATTTCTGCCAAGTAATATTTCCAAATCCATAGGTATTGAAGCCCCCCACATCGTGGCTTGGCTGCATGATACATACATGCAGAGCTTATTTGCACTGGACGGTCTGACTCACACCACTTTGCCTGGGTAGGCTTATTCTTATTAGCGGTTTACCAGTTTGACCTGTTTTAGCTCTGCTTGGAAGAAGCATGCAGCCCAATCTATTTATCCTAGCCCCGATGAGCGGGGCGGGAAGACGGGGACGTAAAACCTCAAATCAAACAAACAGAGGTATTGACGGGACACATGAAAAAGATACTTTTTTCTTTAACTTGGACCTCGAAAATGACTTTGACCTTGGAGGTACAGACCTGGTCCTGTGCACGACGCACCGTGTTATTGCGGTTACCATATCTGACAAGTAATCTCAGAATTTATCCAGGAAAAACAAGTTTAAATGGCCAGGCAAGAAAGAAAGACCCTTATGACCTTGACCTTTGGCGCATCAACCTGTGTTTTAAGGGTGACACATCGTCATGACCTTATACATATTCTTATAAAATTACATTGTTTACTTGAGGTCTAACGTCCCCGTCAACACTTGTTTACATCCCTCACACAATCCCAGACACCAACTGTAGTGACGTTAAATATGTTCTGTAACAGGGTTATCCTTTGGAAGCAAGGGATACACCACAGAACATGAATATATGAAGTGCACATGTTTCTGGGCAAGACTAGCTAGTTTCGGCCAAAAAGGCCTAATCATGGACCCTCAAATATTTTCAAAATTCCACAATGGAATCAATGATCCCAAAGGACAAGAAAATATAAACTACACTATGATGTAGGGCAGGGAGACTTTTTACGGCCGCCACACAATCCCAGACACCAGCTGTAGTGACGTTAAATATGTTCTATAAAAGGATTATCCTTTGAAAGCAAGGAATACACCACAGAACAGGAAAATGTGAAGTGCACATGTTCCTGGGCAAGACTAGCTAGTTTCGGTCAATTAGACCTCATCAGTGACCTTCAAATATTTTCAAAATTTCAAAATGGAATCAATGATCCCAAAGGACAAGAAAATATAAACTACACTATGAAGTAGGGCAGGGAGACTTTTTACGACCGCCACAAATTCCAAGACACCAGCTGTAGTGACGTTAAATATGTTCTATAAATGGATTATCCTTTGAAAGCAAGGAATACACCACAGAACAGGAAAATATGAAGCACACATGTTTCTGGGCCAGACTAGCTAGTTTCGGCCAATTAGACCTCATCAGTGACCCTCAAATATTTTCAAAATTTCACAATGGAATCAATGATCCCAAGGGACAAGAAAATATAAACTACACTATGATGTAGGGCAGTGAGACTTTTTACGTCCGCCACACAATCCCAGAAACCAGCTGTATTGACGTTAAATATGTTCTATAAAAGGGCTATCCTTTGGAAGCATGGAATACACCACAGAACAGGAAAATATGAAGTGTACATGTTTGTGGGCCAGACTAGCTAGTTTCGGCCAGTTAGGCCTCATCAGTGACCCTCAAATATTTGCAAAATTTCACAATGGAATCAATGATCCCAAAGGACAAGAAAATATAAACCACACTATGATGTAGGACAGGGAGACTTTTTACGGCCGCCACACAATCCCAGACACCAGCTGTAGTGACGTTAAATATGTTCTATAAAAGGGTTATCCATTGGAAGCAAGGAATACACCACACATTACGAAAACACATCGATACAAATACATTGTAAACATCATAGTGTAGTTTATATTTTCTTGTCCTTTTGGATCAATGATTACATTGTGGAGTTTTGAAAATATTTTAGGGTCACTGATGAGGCCTAAATGGCCGACACTAGCTAGTCTGGCCCAGAAAATATGTACACTCCATATTTTCCAGTTCTTTGTTGTATTCCTTGCTTCCAAAGGATAACCCTTTATAGAACATATTTACCACCAAAACAAAGACACATTTTACATGATAGATAGATAGATAGATAGATAGATAGATAGATAGATAGATTAGATAGATTAGATAGATAGATAGAGAGATAGACAGACAGATAGATAGATAGATAGATAGATAGATAGATAGATAGATAGATAGATAGATAGATAGATAGATAGATAGATAGATCCTAAAGAAATTACACTAGTCACTCAGATGCGTTGAAACGATTGACATTTGGAAGGCGACTCACGAGTGCCAAAGGCGCGAGTGGGCGGAGAACACGAGAGGGGTTTTTCTTCAATCCTGTGTGTGTGTGTGGGGGGGGGGGGTGGGGGGGAGACATCACCCAAAGAAACTGTTTTTGAAATTTAGGACGACTGTAGGTGCAAAAAAGCAAATGATGAAAATGAATGAAAAAATAAAAAATAATGATAAAAAAATAACGAATCTTTGTCATCATATCGTCATAGTGACGTTAGACATAATTTGTTTGATATGAGGTTTACCATCTCTATCAACACTGTATAGGTCATTCTGGAGACGATACTTGCGATTTTGGGGACTTTTAACCGACATTGAGCTGAAATGACATCTCAAGCCCTGGCGCCCAAAGAAACTAACAGGGTTTATATGCATAGATGGTCCAACTCGCACTTCTTTTCCTGGGCAGGCTTAGAACCTCTAAACTGTTTTCCAGTACTCATGTTTTTGTTTGTTTAATATGAGGTTTAACGTACTCGTCAACACTGTAAAGGTCATTTTGGAGACGTTGCTTCCAATTTCGTGGGACTTTTACCCGGCATTGAGATGAAATAACATCCCAAGCCCTGTCGCCCAATGAAACCAATAGGTTTATTAGCATGGACGGTCCGCCACTAGTACTCATTAGCGGTCGGTTCAGTCAGCTCTGCGTGGAAGCAACATTCAGCCCGATCTATTTCCTGAAGCCCCGATGGGCGGGTGCAGAACGTCAGACATATGACGTAGCAACACGAAAACAAGCCTTTTTTAATTTTAACCCTCGTAAGTCCCACGTGTATATAATAAAACTGAGGTTTACAGGGGTATACATTATTTTCTTATTTCTGCTCAAAAAACATAGATTGTGGGTATTCGTGAGAATCGCCTCGTTGAGACGGTTCTAACGAGTTCCCACTATCTATCTTTGAGCAGAAATATGAAAAAAAAAAATATATCAGAATTTCTCATCTGAAAATGTTCATTTTTCGGTGGTATAATTTTCAGTATATTTGAATAGGCGTGTTTTCGTTATGGGAAAAAAGCAATGAGGATTAAACGCCCTCAGTTCAGGACTTTTCTGCCCAAAGTTTAAAATTTCCTGGTTGGTTTGTCTTATCATCCATGATGATAGAGCAAGAATAGTTAATTGAGCCCCGCCATGCAAATTTGTGTCTTCAAGCATTCCGTCATGACAAATTTTAACTGCGCATGCCCAGCCATTCAGAGGGGCCAGGGATATGGCTTTCTGTCTGAAGGTTCCTCTTGATTCACTGCTTGTATGAGCGAGCAGCGAGGTTCTGGCGAGACTGCGCGGATGCGCAGGCTCGCCTGAACCTTCGCTGCTCGCATAGGCGATTAGTACCAAATCGCTTGACGGGGCCAAATTAATGATATGGTGAAGACAGAAGAAAGTTTATATATAAAATCTTAGCCTAATTATAATAATTGATTTTTCAAAAGTGATCACCTTTGTCGAGCGCTTTGATCCTCATGTGTTACAGCCAGCAAATGACTGCAAAGTTAAGCTAAATAAAAGGAATATGCTAATCACATTGTTTTAAGTGGGAAAATTCATTGATGAGGCGGTTCGAGTCTTTCACAGTTAAATCATTTACCACCTGCGGTCAGCGTGAATTTGGCAAAACCACTGTAAGAGAAAACAACCTTTTTCGCGTGCGCGCGTGCATGCATGAGTGTGTGTGAGTTTCATTTTTCTCTGTAGGTCGATTTTTTCTAATGGGGCAAAATACTGGCAACCCCCCCCCCCACCCCGACCCCTCCCTGTCGCCCCTATTCCGACGCCCGTGTAAATTAGCACCAAATAACACATCTCATTTGTTATATTTCTGTTCTAAAACATAGATTGTGGGCAATTAGATGTATCTATGTTTTGAGCATATATAAATCATTAAAAAAGATCGGTGTGTTTCAGTTTTACAGATATAAAAATCACTTTTTGTCACAGTCGTGATTTTGTAATAAAAGCTGCTGATCAAACTGCCTTGTGACAAAGACCGCTTTTCATCTTTATTTTTGGGTAAAATGGTAAACCACCCTTATCTTCCAATAGTTCTGTATTTAAACTTCAGACTGTTGTGTGTCTAGATTTACCCACCAGCCCACAGGCAGTGTGTTGGAATATTACCTTTTGTAGGTGATTACATAGCCTAGCCACTAGGCGTTAAAATTAAAGTCATCTTTTGCACTAAAATGTACATTGTATAAACGTTTAGCTAGTCTAGTCTCTCTGGCTCAATTTAATAATCCTAAGATTTGAGACTCTACCAAATAGGCTTGCCATTACTAAGAAGGTGATAATTTTTTAAACCAATAAAAATAAATAAAAAAAAAAACAAGATGTGTTTGTGAAACACGAACATGTCCCCGGGCATGGTCATTTTTATTCAAAGTTGCTCACAGTTCAAGATTTTGGTTTGTGTGGGAAGCCCTTGACACAAGAAACTTACATGCCAAATATAAAAGCTCTATCTTAAACGGTTCAAAAGTTAGGAACAATAATATTTTTTCTTTAAAGTAGGTCACGGTCACAGGTCAAAAAATTTGCATGAATGTAAAGCTATTGTCACAAGGAACCTACATGCCAAATATTAAGGTTCTATCTTAAACGGTTCAAAAGTTATGAACAATTCTTTTTTTACTTTTAAGTATGTCAAAGGTCAAGGTCATGGTCCAAACATTGTGGATGTATTAAAAGCTCTAATCACAGGGAACCTACATGTCAAATATAAAATCTCTATCCCAAACGGTTCGAAAGTTATGACCAAAAATGTTTATTTTTTATGCAGGTCAAAGGTCAAGGTCAGAGGTCAAAATTTTTGCATGAATGTAAAGCGTTTATCACAAGGAACCTACATGCTAAATATGAAGGCTGTATCTCTAATGGTTCAAAAGTTATGACCAATGTTAATTTTTTCTTTTATGTAGGTCAAAGGTCAAGGTCACAGGTCAAAATTTTTTGTGTGAATGTAAAGCTCTTGTCACAAGGAACCTACATGCAAAATATGAAGGCTCTATCTCAAACCCTTCAAAAGTTATGACCAAAATGTTATTTTTTATTTTAAGTAGGTCAAAGGTCAAGGTCAAGGTCACATGTCAAAAGTTTTGACATGAATGTAAAGATTTTGTCACAAGAAACATACATGCTAAATATGAAGGCTGTATCTCAAGTGGTTCAAAAGTTATGACCAATGTAATTATTTTCTTTTATGTAGGTCAAAGGTCAAGGTCAAGGTCACAGATCAAAATTTTTGTGTGAATGTAAAGCTCTTGTCACAAGGAAGCTACATGCAAAACATGAAGGCTCCGTCTCAAACGGTTCAAAAGTTATGACCAAAATGTTATTTTTTTATTTTAAGTAGGTCAAAGGTCACAGGTCAACATTTTTTGCATGAATGTAAAGCTTTTGTCACAAGGAACTTACATGCTAAATATGAAGGCTGTATCTCAAGTGGTTCAAAAGTTATGACCAATGTTATTTTTTTTTATTAAGTAGGTCAAAGGTCAAGGTCAAAGGTCAAATTTTTTTGTGTGAATGTAAAGCTCTTGTCACAAGGAAGCTACATGCAAAACATGAAGGCTCTGTCTCAAACGGTTCAAAAGTTATGACCAAAATGTTATTTTTTTATTTTAAGTAGGTCAAAGGTCAAGGTCAAGGTCACAGGTCAAAATTTTTTGCATGAATGTAAAGCTTTTGTCACAAGTAACTTACATGCTAAATATGAAGGCTGTATCTCAAGTGGTTCAAAAGTTATGACCAATGTTATTTTTTTTCTATTAAGTAGGTCAACGGTCAAGGTCACAGGTCAATTTTTTTTCATGAATGTGAGGGTCTTGTCACAAGGATCCTTCAGGCCAAATATGAAAGCTCTATCTCAAACGGTTCAAAAGTTATGGCCAACGTTAAAGTTGTCCACTTACAAACCAACAAACAAACAGACAGGGCAAAAACAATATGTCCCCGCTATCGCTACAGGGGACATAAAAAATGATCAGACTTTTTTATCGGACTAGTAGCAAGTCAAGTGATTACACAGATGTGGTTAAACAGTAAAGTCAATTAATCTGAAAAGGGCTGCAATTTAAACATCAATATCACTAATCTTCACACCATGGACCAAAACTTGGTTTCAGAGGCCAGGAAGACGGTCTATCGACTGGTTAGAGACCAACAGAACATGCACCATTTCTTCTTACATGCTTTTCAATGAATGATATAGAGGATCTTACATGAGTGCTCATGTATTATTGAATTTATTAAACGAGTTGAGGAAAAGGGATAAAATGCGAGGCTTTGCCGAGCATTTTATCCCTTTTCCTCAACGAGTTTAATAAATATAATAATACATGAGCACGAATGCAAGATTCTATTTATCATATGACGTTTAAAACGCATTTTATTCACGATTTGTTCACAATAATGTCAATATTTCGCCGTTAGTAAACGCGACGTCGTTAAGGACGTCGTACATGTAACGTTACGGGACATAGCTAGCTAATTTGCATATTTAATCCACTAGTGGATTATCGAAAATAATACATGACGTTATTACACTCTCAGACGCGACGTCATATGATAAAGAGATTTATCAGTGAAATAGAAATCGATATTTTCACTGTTTCAAACAGTGAAAATACGATTTTTTTTATTTTTCACTGTTTGGGACTACTTTTTTCTTCAAATCTAACTCTAATTTCAATTTTATCTTTGTCAGATAACTGAACAATACTGAAATGTGTTCTAATTGACGCATAGCCCGTTCATGTGTGACGGGGACGTTACTGACGTCATTTATGACGCTGACGTCACGTCTTTTGTCGCGCGACGTTAGACTTGCCAGCAACTTCTTTGGAAAACTACTCTCTCAATTTTTTCATTAATCATTCATAATAATACCATCCTAGGTCATTTCTCAGGTGCAAACTTTAGTTTACACCCAATAGTATACCCACTAAACACGATGGACACCACTAAATTGGCGCAGAACGAACAGGAACAAAGATAATTTTCTCCGAATGTGAGCGACACCATTAAAGACGCTAAATATTGCCTTTTGAAGCATTTAAGAAACAGAAAATTTGATTTTTTCAGTGCAAGATCAAATTTTATTTCACTCATGAACACCAAAACTGCCGCCGTAGGTTCGAGCCTCGCTCGGGCCACGTGTGAGACGCCAAGTTCTGCAACGGAAGGTCAGGTGGTTTTTCTCCGGGTACTCCGGTTTTCGCCCACCTCTGATTAACGATCGGCTCGATATGAGTGAAATAATCTTGAAAGGGCCGTAAAACCCAAACCAAAAAAAAAACACCAAAACTGCTATGTTCACTCGTGGCTACGCCACTCGTGAAAATAACAGTTTTGGTGTTCATTCGATCTTACACTGAAAAAATCAAATATCCTCTCTATGGTTTCGTCTATGTATGGTACTGACTGAGCGTACCGGCCAAAATTCGTCCTTATTATTACATGTAATGAAAGCGTGTCCGAAAAATTATTTATAGTTTCTTAAGTATCCAGAATAAGTCATTCAGTGTTTTACATAACAGATTTTCTTATTTATATTATTTCATCATTACAGTAGCTTTACCTTTTTTTTTAATCTTCACTGAATTTTATAACCTTTTAATGTTTATTGTTTATTTCAGTTAAATTACTAATTGATTTAACCTTACTTCAGTCAACCAAATGTTAATGAAATTAGACTATACATGTCTAGACTATACATGTCTCTGTAGAATCTATAGAATTAACTCCCTTGAATTACACGGCATGTAACCCATTATGAAGTAAAACTATAGTAATGTGGCTACATAATTACTGTTGTCGGAAGATAAGTTGACAGTGACGTAAAAGAGTATATATATATAAAGTTGTACTTGATGGCCAAGCGTCTGATCCAGTCCCTGTTTTATCTGGTGTCCCCCAAGGTTCGGTCCTTGGACCGGTCCTTTTCTTGGTATTCATTAATGATCTCCCTGATAACATCAGGTCATCTGTCCGTTTGTTTGCTGATGATTGTGTCCTTTATAGGAATATATATTCTTCTTCTGACTGTCTTATTCTACAAGATGACCTGAACCAACTAGCACAGTGGGAGGCCGATTGGCAGATGAAGTTCAATGTGGCCAAATGTCATTCAATGAGGGTGTCGCGACACCCTCCTGACAAACAAATTAAGTTTGACTATAAACTACACCAGCAAATCTTGGAGCAGGTTCAATCCGCCAAATATCTTGGTATCACCATCACTGATGATCTTGATTGGGGTCAACACGTTTCTGAAATTACATCAAAAGCAACTAGGACTTTAGGATTTCTTAGACGAAACTTGGCTTTTGCACCTAGGCAGACAAAGGATGTTGCATATAAAACATTGGTTCGCCCTCAGCTAGAATATGCATCACCCATTTGGCATCCCTATGTTAAAACTCAGATTCAGCAGGTGGAGAAGGTGCAGAGGACAGCTGCTCGATGGACCTGCCGACGATGGCGCAATAGAAGCAGCGTCGGTGACATGCTTAACGAGCTAGAATGGCCGTCCCTAGAGGCCCGTCGTGAGCAGTCCTCTTTAACCTTCTTCTATAAGATACATTCAGGTACAGTGGCCGTTAATAAAGATAAATACTTGACCCCTGTGACAGTTTCAACTCGAACAAGGGCATCAAAAGTAAACAACTCACAGTATCACAGGTACCAGTCCTACAGTGATGCCCTGAAAAATTCCTTCTTCCCTAGGACTATTCCCCAGTGGAATAGTCTTCCCTCTTCTGTGGTGAATGCTAAGACTGCAGAGGAGTTCAAAGCCCATACAGTGTAAGATTGAGACTCAGAGGTATGCGTTTTAGTATACCTCTGTTATTCAGATTGTAAATAGTTTTAAGGACTCATCCAGTGACTTCTCTTTTTTTTTTTTTTTTTTTTTTTTTTTTTCAGCTAAATTCTAAATTTAGCTACGCACCCAACTGAGGTAATGGCCAAATATGACCGACTCAGTATAAGAAGATAGATAGATAGATAAAGATTATGCTCCAACGGCGATATACCTCACTTTCTTCCGCTATATCACCGATTGGAGCATATATATTATACCACAATTTTCCAACGGCGATAAAAACTATATCGCCGACTTCAATCGGCAATATACCTCACTTTCTTTCGCTATATCACCGATTGAAGCACTTTACATATATATATAATATACCACAATTTTCCAACGGCGATACAACCAACATGAAAATGAATGGATGGACAGACACCAACATTGGACAATGATACCCCAATTACCATCACTTTATATAGGGAAAAGATGGACTTGCAGATGTATACATTATTTTTCTTATTTCTGCTCAAAACATAGATTGTGGGTATTCGTTGAAAGTCGAGATAAGAAAAATATCACAAACCTTCTTTGTTTCCCTGGGCGTAGTTTTCTCTGTTTTTTTTTTCCTAAAGCCGCCTTAAGCACTTCCAACCCCTTTTCAAAAGCTGCTTTTTCCTGAGGGGATGGAATTTAAAGCAACATTAATGGCATCCTCAGAAAATTTTGAAACTGATTTAATTGAATGAGCCATTTTGTAATCCAGTTGTATGGTAGATTTCTCAAACCTGATGAAACTGTAAACCGGTGATAGGTTAAATTATTATGTGACACGCGTGTCATATACGTCATCGGTGATAAGATAAAAACTTTCCTCTGATGTTTACACTGATAGTCCAGTAGAGAGGTGGACAAAAAAATATTCACCCATGTATTCATCTTTGATACAAAGGCGGTGGATCGTTTTTTATTACTATTTTATTGAACAAAATTATGTGTCTTTTATCTTTTTTTGAATAACACTTAATGCCTCTAAAACGACGTTCGTCATTGTCAGATTCTTAGACACTTTCACCATTGAGATAAAGGTATCTTTTAGCATTTATGAATAGGGAAGACCCTGACCAGACTGCGCACCCTTATAGTCCGAAAGTCGTTACGGATATAATCAAAGTACAGAAAGGCCTGAAAGTCGTTACGGATATAATCAAAGTACAGAAAGGCCTGAAAGTCGTTACGGATATAATCAAAGTACAGAAAGGCCTGAAAGTCGTTACGGGAATAATCAAAGCACAGAAAGGACCGTGAATCACCGTAATGCGTAGCTTTTAACAGTCAGTAAAAGAAATTTGCAAAGAATTAGAATGAAGAAATCTGCATATTTAGTTTGTGCTCCTATAAATAGGTGGTGGGTCATTATTTACTATTGTAATTTTATTCAATAAAATCAAACATTTCCTATTTTTTTTTTTACCTCGGCTAAAGCCTGTACCTTACCTTCCTCAATAAGTTTTTTTCTTTCCGTTTCACTTAATCCTGTTTGTTTTGAGTGTATGCTATCTTTCAGTTTATTATATTTGTCTAATTCATCTAAAATCAATTTAAATTCATTCTCAGATATCTGTCCGTCTGTCAAAGCCTTAGAAATCAAATCCTTTATACTATTCAGTTTTGAATCTGCAATAGTTTTAATCTCATAATGTTTTTGTGTTTTTGCATGTAATCTACGTCTAACAAGTTTAACACACACACCCAAACTCCCACACACAACAGCACCAATCTCTAAAGGCAACATAATTGGAACAGCCAATCCAACACCTGCCAAAATAACACTTGTTGATATCAAACCAGTATCAACACCGTCGGTAATATTTATACCTCGTTTATACTTTTTATACAATGCTTTTCTCACATCTCTCTCATTAATTAACGTCTTCTCTATCTCAGATATCTTCTGTAATCTATAGTTCTGCCCATCTTCAACAGGCAATTCAGGATATAATGGTGCAGTAGGTTGTTTCATTTTTTTCTTGATAACATATATTTTTTTTTATTCAATAAATAATTCAATTATCATCGAAGCCACAGTATTAACACATGTAGCATTATTAGTCTGACAAACAAAATCAATTGCATCACCAGCCTCAACCTTTAACGGTGTAGCAAAGTTATCGTGTTTTCTTAAAATATTATTCAATGATATATCATATCCTGCTTGTGGATTTCCATTAATTGCAATCGCCACAGACACATCGCCTTTTGTTCTTTTACTCGACAGTCCAACACCTATTATCTGGCCAGGAAAGTTCATCACATATCCAACACCTACTTCTCTACCACCATTTCCAAAGCCAAACACTTCATTCTTCTGTAAGGAACCTTTACTCTCCGCACAAATGCTTATCAATTTTCTGTCTGACATATTATCAACCTTATTATATAATAATCGATGATTGACATACATATCCCGAAATCTATCTTGAAGTCCTGTATGTCTATCATTCAATGTATTTATTTGTGTAAATGCTTGACTTCTCATATTAAATATTTCTTGTTTCAGCCCCAATGCATCTACGTGTTTTCTCTTAGCACCAAATATACTCATTTTTTTATTATAATTATATAATTTCCAAAACGCAATTAATTGGTAGATGATTAATTACCTTGTTGTTATTTTCATCCCTGATTTCTAATTTCAATTCTGCTATAGCATCATTCACCAAACACTTATATTCTGGATGCTCAAATCTCACTGTTGTTATCTCTCCAAACTCTTTATTTTCCACTGGAACAACAGCCAACACAGTACTCGGCATACCATCTAAATAATTATTTGAAGTATTAATCTGTTCCAAATGAACATACAATGATTTATAAACAGCAAAATCTACAGCTCTCTCACCATAATGAGTTTCATTAACAGCAAACTTTCGCTTATTTCCAAACCCCAACATTTGTTTTAAGCCCTTGCTTATCTTCAATTCATCCGGTGTAATTAAAGAAGCAATTCCATTTGTTTCATTTACAGATAATGTAATATTATTACTTTGAAATAAATCTGCTATTTGTTGGAAACTATAATAACCATCTATAATCTTATGAGGTCTCTCTTTAGTCTTCTGCAAATATTCATCAACAACATTATACCATCCAACACCATATGTTATAGATTTCAAACCAATACGTTTATTCCCATCTCTGTTATCAATGTATTGTTGCAAGTTTATTGTCTTGTCAATATTCGAAATTGTATGATACATTTTTATTTTTTATATATAATCAATAATAAAAATGATACCTAAAGAATTCAAGTACAATCCCAATGCATCATATAACCCCAATACTAAATATACCGAAAAGAATATTGAACTTATAAAACAAACGATTTATGTTAATAAAGACGACCATTTTCCAGTAACGTTTCCCGACTTATTTCAAAACTATCAAAATCCAACATTACACACCAATGAACCGTGGAATACATGGCTTCATTCATCATTTGACTGGTGGCAATGTCAATTAAATTTTGCTGTCTGGTGTGCCACTGCAGGATGTGGAGTAAGTTATCAAGACCATTTGCAAAACACTTCAGGACTAACTAAAACAGTATATACATTTCATGTTTATTATTGTATTGCTCGTATTTTGAAAGAACTTCAAACACCTTTACCAACAGATGCATCATTTTGTTATTACAAAAACCCATACGACAAAGCAACCTATCAAAAGTTATGCAATGAATTCAATGTTTCACCTAATACAGATTGGCGTCAAAAATTAGAAAGTAGTTCTAAATGCAGTGGTCTAGGGAGTTACACACAATATTTTAAACCAAGTGGAAAATATAGACAAGATCATAGAAGTGATGGACCATTCTTTAATCCAAATGATAAAATAGCACATACAGTAGATATAAGTGACGCCTGGACAATGTTTATATTAGACAAATCAAAAGGATTAACAAAAACAGGTATTGAACGAATTAACGAAAGTATTAGAATGTTTGTATGGGCTCTATTAGGAGCACAATCTCAAACACGTGTAGAAATACTAAAAATAGGCACAGGATTTGATGCTCAGAAACAATTTCTTGCTAACATTGAAGACGCTATTAATAGACAAGTTGATTTACCAAGTCAAATACAAAGATATCAAAACACACTCAAATATGCAAGAAGTAAAGTAGATTTTGTTTATGGTATTGGATTATATATGTCTCCCAGTAATATGATTTTACAAATTGGCACTATCGCTGGATATAATAATAAAATTGTAATTGCAACAGAAAATCAAACACTTGGTTTCAATAGTGATGTAAATGTTAAACCTGTTGCACCTACTACACAACCTGCAACTATACAAGGCACACCAACAAAGAAATCTCTACCAGAACCAAAACATCAGGAAACAAAGAAATCTCTACCAGAACCAAAACATCAGGAAACAAAGAAATCTCTACCAGAACCAAAAATCAAATCTCTACCAGAACCCGTTGAAAAAAAAGAAGCAATACAACACGAAGACAACAAAACAGCATTAATAGTTGGTAGTATTGCAATTGGACTATTAATTATGTATGAAATTTATTAAGTTCTTTTTTTTCTTATAAACTCTCTTGCAGATGCATATAACAATCCAGCAACCAATACAACTAATGCCCATAGATGTTCTCCAAACCAATTAACAACTTTACCCGCAGAAGACAACAACCAAGACACAATAGAACCAATAACACCTGGTAACGCAGTAGCTACTTTTCCTGCAAGGGTAGAAAGTAATTTACCAAGATTTGATAATTGTTTCTTAACCCAATCTTTAACACCACCTTTTGGTGGAGAAGGAGGGGTTGAAGTAGTACCACCACCAGTAGGAATAACAGCCTCAACAATAACTCCAATAATCATTCCAAAAGCGGTTAAAATACTAACAATTGTAATGCCTTGTTCTCTGAATAATGTTCTAATTCTTTCACCCAATGTAGTGTCTTCTTTTAATACTTTGTTTATAGTCTCTTTGATTCTATTTACCTGACTACGTAGTTTATCTTTATTAACATTAATAACTTCCAATCTTGCACTTCTCTCACTTTCTAACTCTTTGATTCGACTACTTATCCTTTCTATTTGAAATTCATCATTGTCTGCTTTGGCTTGTTCTAATTTTGTATTTTCTTTTGCTAAGTCTTTATTTGTTTCATTCAGTTTTGCCAATTCATTTGCTATCTCTTCTTTGACTGTTGTCATTGCATTTGCTATTCCATCAATCTCTCTTTTTGTCCAATCTGTTTGTGTTCCTGCTTCACTACTAACACTTTCAATGAATGATGTCTCTAATGTTTTCACAGATGTTTCTGCATTATTTGCAGTTTCTAATAGTTCTTGTGCTTCTTGTTGTGATGATACATCATTATCAAGATTCTTGAATTTTTCTGATAATAAATCAGATTGTGTCTCTCTCAACTGGTTTTCTATTAAAGTTGTTGGTTGGTTGATTTGAGTTTTAACGTCCCCGTCAACACTGTAAAGGTCATTTTGGAGACGTTGCTTCCAATTTTGTGGGACTTTTACCCGACATTGAGATGAAATGACATCTCAAGCCCTGTCGCCCAATGAAACCAATAGGGTTTATTAGCATGGACGGTCCCCCTCGCACCGCGGTTCCTGGACAGGCTTAGATCCTCTAAGCGGTTTACCAGTACTAGTGTGCGGGCCGGATTCAGCTCTGCGTGGAAGCATCATGCAGCCCATATATTTCTTCAAGCCCCTATGGGCGGGGGCGATATTAAAGTTGTAAGCTCAGCTCTACCTTCTTTAAGTCTTGTAGCAGATGGTTTAAAATCATCTACACCTAATACATTCCTAACAAAATCAACACCATATTTCCTTTGCAAAGTATTAAATGATAAAAATGTTGCTATTTCATCTGGTGCATTGGAACGATAATATGTTAATGCAATATCCTTTCCACCTTCATCTTTAACATATAACATTGGTCTCCCTATATCATCTTTCTTGAGAGACAAACCTTTGATTTTACGTTTAGATTCTTCATTCCTTTCGTAAAATCTATCTATCATTTTTTTACCTATGCTATTACGCAGAGTTTTCCAATCATCACCGGTTAAATCATTCAAACCAGCAAACTGACTATTTAATGTTCTCTGAAACTGCTCTTCATCTGTAAAAGATGTTTCTGCTTCTTCATCATAATCCTCCCTGTCATGCTCAGGATTTTCATATTCAGCCATTATTTATTTATTATTTAAAAATATTTTTTATCTTTTAATAAAAACATGTCAGCTTACGGAGATAAACTAAACCCTTACAGAAAATTAAGAGAACCACGTGGTGTAAAAGGCATTCGCCAAAGTGTAGTAATAACAAATAACCCTTCAACTATTGACCAAAATCAACAATTGTTAGTGAGATTTCCTAATCTAAGTGGTAATGATGTTATTGTTCCCGGAACAGTCAGATTAGCATTTGAAATAGAACTAACCTCTAAAGATGCAAATGCAACTATATTTCAAAACATAGGAAGAGCAATAATTAAGAAAACAACAATTAGAATAAGTGGAAATGAAGTTATGTCCATTGACGATAGTGACATCTATCATTGTTATATTGATTTATTGAAGACTATTACAGAACGTGTAAATATGGTATATCAAGGCGTTGGCAAAGAGAACATGTTGAAACATAGAGTGGGTGCAGGAAACGCAACAGCAGATAAAGAAGATCAAGCCATTGCAAAAGCATATGGAAACAGGTTTTGCATCCCACTTGATTTTGAATTATTGGAAACCCATATGCCTTTTTATCAAGCTGGATTAGGAGATAGACTTGAATATGAACTTACATTCAATGATTATAATAAAGTAATTAAATCAGGCGATGCAACTTCATCTTATACAATCAAAAATATTTGTTTGGAATTTGATATTGTTTCTGATACTGAATTAGCAAGACAAATAAGACAGCAAGTTGATGGTAAAATGGTTATTTTGTATGACAGAATACTAAGACACAGAAAAATAACTAAAAACAAATCTGATACACTATGGAATATCAATCTAAATGTTCCTGCAAGAAGTATGAAAGGAATTCTTATGCTATTCGAAGATCCTGAAAGGGCCAGCACAGAAGAATATTATAATCCAGAAATTACAAAAGTGGAAATGACAATAGAAGGGATTCCGAATCAATTGTATAGTCAAGGAATGAAGTCCCACCAACACTGGGACGAAATAAATAAATTCTTTGCTTTGAATTCAAAAAGAAACAAAGAAACAAGTATGGTTGTTAAAGATTTATATTTTACTGATACAACAATAGAGAAATATCTAACGAACAGGTATGCTTTATGGTTGGATTTACGTTCAACTGATGATAATACACTTAATGGTTCTGGAAGAAGAATTGAAAATGCATCAGAAGGTATCACAATACAAATAACGAAAGAAGCAGGAGCAGATGAACCAATCAATCTTTATTTGTTTGTTATACAAGATGCACAAATCAACTTTGAAGATGGTAGATTTAAAGAAGTCAGTTATTAATATTTTTTTTGCAAATAAAAATGGAACTACCAAAATATCCTCATTGTGCTATTATATGTGGTCAAACTGGATGCGGGAAAACAGAGTTTGTCCTTGACCTTTTGGAAGAGGAATATCGTCAAGTATTTAAACATATTGTTATACTTTGCCCAACCATTCAATGGAACAAGGCTTATAAAAATCGTGAGTGGATTGGTGATGTTAGAAAGCCTAAAACAAAAAATATAACAATTGTTAATCCTATTGTTAATGGAGAAGAAAAACTACAAGAACTATTAAGAATGTTCTTTAATAAATATGCTGGTTATTCTACTCTCTACATTATTAATGATTGCAGTGCAACGAAAGAACTAACAAAGTAAAAAGATATGTTATCAGAATTAGCATTTTCTGGTAGGCATGCAGAACAATCAGTGTGGTTTATTTCGCAGAGATATAATTCTGTGTTAAAAGATTTAAGAGAACAAACAAAATGGCTATGCATGTTCTACACAAAAGATAGAGATAGTTTTGAAAATTGTTTAAGAGAGAATGATGTTATTCCTACTTTGGAAGAACGACAGAGAATAAAAGAAGAACTGAAAAAAAAGAAGCATCGTAAGTTAATTTTGAAGACTGACCAGCCTACTGGTTATTGGTTGGTTGATTGATTATTTTTTTTAGCAATGATTAAGTAATGCTTATTCAATGCTGTAGCAAATCTTAAGTAATGCTTATGCAATGTTTTAAGTAAAATAGCAATACTAAAAAACAATGCTGTTAGAAATATTATCAATCACTGCAATCTTATCAATAATCATAACAAACACTGCAATCTTATCAATAGTCGGATATGCGATGTTTTATTTTTTAAAAATAAAAAATAAATTACATAAAATAAAAATGAATGCTGAAGAATTATTACAAGACATTGAATGTGAAAGCACTTATGTAGAAAATAATGAACAAGAAACAAAACGTGAGCGATTATCAGCCATTGTTGCTGGTGGTGGTAGTAAGCAGTATCTTGGTAAAGACTTACAACTATCAGACATTGATACAATGACAGCAGAACAAATAAACAAACTTTACTGCAGATATGAAGCAAGATTGGGAGCAAGTATGACTAAGACATTGGGTAATTCTTTTATTAGCTTATATGTGATGGGTGTATCAAAGTATTTCAATGTTGTTAATCCACCTAAACTGATACAAGACTTAGAGGAAGACCCTTTTATCAATCACGCTTTGACAAGTTCGTGTTGTGAATTGTATTATAGATATGGAATGTATCTTGCTCCATTAACTGCAATGCTAACAACAGCAAGACATATTGATTTTAATAAAAAAGAAAATATCCCCTTAGAAAAAAATGAGTGATACTGAAGTTAAAACAAAAGACCCAAGACGAGTATCTGCTGGTAAGAAAGGTGCAGAAGCAAGAAAAAGAAATGCAGAATTAAGAAGAAAGGAGACTGAAACTATAAAGAAAGAAAACATGGAATTAAAATCTATAACAAAAGATGATGAAGTCGGCTCTCCAAATTCACAGAATATAAATATATACAAAAATTATATACCATTATGCATAACAGTTGGAGTTGTTGGAATAGGATTGTATATGTACAAGTCTAAACAAGTTGTACCACAACAACCTATGATGCAACAACCTGCACCTATTATACAACAAAAAGAAATTGACCCATTTGAATTTAATTAATTTAAAAAAATAATATTCTCATTAAAAAATGACAACCTCAATAGACGGAAAACAAATTGCAAACATGTTATATCATGCTGGAGTGGAAACTGTATTAACTGTTGGATATTCAGAATTAGGTAGAAAACTATTGAAAAGACCAGCACCAAAAGTAGATTTTAATATGACTGATATAGGTATGTTGTCCATTGATATATTACTTGCAATGGCAACAAAGGATATGCTTGTTAAGCAAGGTATTATTCCTGCAGATATTATGAAGTAATTTTAATATTTTTTTTTCCATTATATAAAAATGGCAAGTGCAGTAGCATTAATGGTTGGAGGAGCAATTACAAACGCCTTAGCCTTTTCAGGTAGTAATTATTTATTTTCACATATGGGTAGTAATAGTGATGAAGAGAGAAAAAGACATGATAAGGCGATGGAACAATTAGAATCAGCAACAACTGCGTGGAATGAGAAGAGAACAGAAAGATTGGATTTTATTAATGAACAGTTAAAAAAGGAACATCATGCTTTGAATGAGTTCAGTGATGCTGATACTGCTATGAGACAGTATTACTATATAACAGGAAAACAATTGCCAGATAATTTATCCACACCATTACCACCAAAACCTACATTAAGTGATTTTTACACTCCATCAGAAGACCAGAAAAATAGAGAGATTGCATTTGTTGTTGGTGGTATGGCATTGACAGGATTTGTTGCTTGGAAGTTGATGTAGGTAAAAAAAAAATATTTTTTTTTGACATAATCTTCCTTTGGAAAAACTAAATCATAAGCATGATATTTATTTTTTTTATTATTCTTACATGGTTTCAAACCAAGTGGTCTTACATAAAATGGTGGTTCTTTACCTTCTATCTTCTTTGTGAGATGTGCAGGACTCCATACTTCACCATTGTCTTTGAGAGTTAAAATTACACTCACACCATTTTCTGTGTTAATTTCTCTGTAGTCAGTGATTGTATAAATGTTGTTGATTTCTAAATCAGTCCATTTCTTTGTGTCAAATTGACTTTGTTCCTTTAACAGCTCTTCAAACTCTTCTTTTGTAGGTGTATAGTCATCATCAAGCAATTGTGCTATATTTTGCGTTTGTGCGTTCTTTGACATCTTTTTATATATAAATATTTTTTCTTAAATAAAAATAAATGGAGAAGATATACTATAGTCCAAAAGGTTTCTGGAAAGGACACTCAGCTGTTGGTAAGTTAGCAAAAGAAGCAAAGGTTAGTCAGAAACAAGCATTAGAGTTCTTAAAGAAACAAGCAGTATGGCAAATATATTTACCTGCACCTAAGAAAATAATAAGACCTAAATTTGATGTGTCTGCAGAGAATGAAGTTCATCAGGCTGATTTGTTGTTTTTACCTCACGATACTATTGGTAGAAAAACATACAAGTATGCATTGACAGTGGTTGATATTGGAACAAGATATAAAGAAGCCGAACCTTTGACGTCGAAAGATAGTAAAGAAGTTGCAAATGCTTTTGAGAAGATTTATAAAAGACATTTGAAGTATCCTAAACTATTGCAAGTTGATCCTGGTAGAGAATTTATGAGTTCCGTTTCAACTTTGATGGAAAAGCATAATACCAAAATAAGAAGAGGTAGAAAAGAAATACACAGAGACCAAGGAATAGTAGAAAGATTTAATAGAACCTTAGCAGAAAGATTGTTTGGTTATCAGTATGCTAAAGAGATTGATACTAAAAAAAGAAACAGAGAATGGGTTAAGAGATTATCTGATGTTATTAAAGCATTAAATAAGGAGACGAAAAAACCTCCTCCAATTATAACAAGAAAAGTTGATGCTGAAATTTGTCCTTATGCAAATGTTAGATATTTGTATCAACCTGGAGAATTAGAAGGTGGTGGAAAGAGAAGGGCTACTGACCCAGTATGGTCTGTTGATATTCATAAGATTGACTATCATATTATAACACAGGGAATAAGAGTTTATTATTTGAAATCTCCTGCACCTAAGAGAGGGTTTGTCAAAGAGGAATTACTTATTGTTTCGGCTGATACCCATACGCGTATGTCGTGATTCCATCTGGTGCTATGTATCTTTTTGTGTCTAAAGGAGAAAGTGTAGTCTTATTTACTTTTAATCCATATATGTTGTGATGCATTGAGCGTAGCATGTTCATTGAGTGTGTGTATTTCTTTTTGTTGAATAATGCATCTCTGTAGTTTTCAAAATTGATTTGTTTTTTGATTACATATTGTTTTGTTCCTTTCGCTTTTTTGATGACTTGTTCATCTGCTCTTAATACTGAATATAATTTAGGACGAAGACCAATATATTCTGATATTGAAACACCATCACATTCATCCTTCATCTTACCTATGACCTTCTTGTTTGTTTCATCGTATAGTGGATGTTCTTTTGGATAATCAGAGAAATCGTATTCATCTTTCATTTCAGACATATCTTTGTAAGCATCTTTGGTTTTGATATCTACTAATAAACTGTCAGTATCGGTGTATAACAAGGTGCAGTTATCACCATACTTCTTTTTCAATGTATTATAATACCAATCATACATAAGATGTTTTGATAAATCTAAAACACAGAAGCCAACATATATTGGTTTATTTAGAGTTAATCTTGTTTTATTCACTTGAATGGCAGATAACTCATCAGAGAACTTTACTCTACGATTGAAGTTTGGTTTGGCTATTATCTTGCGGATTTTTTCATTTTCACTGCCATCTGTTTTGACTAATTTAATATCAACTCTTTTACGTATGTTTTCCATTGTTTTGCCAAATACTGAGTTGTTCATAAGTTTAAAGAAATCTTTTTCAAATGTAGTCTTTGTTTTTTTACGTAATTCTGTATTCAGACGTATGTAAGGTTCCATCCAAGGTTTCTCATCAAATTCTAATATTCTGTGTATTTTTGTTATTTTCATACCAAGTTGTTTGTATAGTCTCAAGTTCTTGTAATGTACTACATATTTCTTCTTATCCATTAGATTGGGGACAAGTTTTTCTGTTTTTAACATACTATTTTCAATTAGTTCATTTTGATAGTCGGATAACCATTCTTTTTTAATTGCTAATTTTTCAGGTGCAAGTGGATAGTCATTATGTAGTTTATGTAAATGTTTAGGATATTCTAAATCTACTTCATATATTCTTCCTCTACCTTTTTTTAGTGGTTGAAGTTCTCCATCTATTAAGTCTTTATTAGTTATCCATTTGAAACCACCATATGGAAGTGGTTGGCTCATTGAATGACCATATAAATTATTTGCATCTAAATACATTATGTAATTGTCTTCTTCATCTGGATTATAATCTGCGACATATTTATTGTTTGCTTTTGCGTGTCTTTTAGAAACCATACTTATTCCACCTCTCATTCCTTTTTCAATGAAAAGATGCATATCCAAATCTGATAAAAGTTGTAATTCTATTTTTGTGTATTTTAGAAGAGCATCCCAAGATAGACCAGGTGCAGTGTAGTAATGTAGAGGGTCAAGTTTATAGTTATTCATACAGGTTTCTCTAAACTTTTGAAAAACATCTGCAAGTAAGAGAACATCTGTTTTGAGATATAAATCATGATAATCACCTAATGTTTTACAGTTAAATTGTTTCCATACTTTTTGAGCGTGTTCATAGTCTTTTTGTTTGATACTTTCATCTGTTAGAGAAGTGTAGAATTTGTCTATTGGTGGTAGTTCAGTTTCATTGAATCTTTCTTGACTGTCAATATATTCGTATGGATAGATACCTTTACGAGCAAGAAGATGTGAGTTAGTTGTATGTTTTACAGTTAATGGTAAGTCTGATTTGTTGAGTTCTTTATATCTTCTATTGTGGCATTTTTTACATTTTGCTGTTAATAACCAATTTTCATTGATGTTTATTTCTTCTGTATCTTTACATTTTTCACATTCTCCTACACCAATTGCTCCATCTACTAACTTTTCAAGAGAGGAAGCCATAAATTGAAAACTGTCTAAGAATTTTAGCTGTCCAATGTTGAATGAGATGAATTTCTCTGAATTATTTGCAATACAAGTAATGTTTCCACTTGCTTTGTGTATTTTCTGCATTATTAGATGACTATCATAACCTTTTAAGTTGTGGAAGATAACTGGAATTTTGGTTTTATTTGGTTTGATTGCAAGTTTGAGATTACAAGATTTATGTGCTGGTCCTCTATATTCTCCTGTGAAATGACAGTGGTCTTTTACTTTTGGGTTGTTTTTGTTATTTCCTATTTCTTGTTCGCATATCCAACATTTGGTGGCATTTTCATAGTCTTCAGTGTTTTGCTCTGTTAATGGTTCGGGGTGAGCAAAGATTTTATTGATATTGCTAACCTCACATTTTAAGTGATTCAAAAATACTTCAACAACATCTTTACCTCTGTAGATAACAGGTTCTTCAGCTTCACCATCATATCTGACAACTTGATAACCAAATCCACACGCTTCGTGTTCGCTTGTTATTTCTGATTTATCTCCTTTTTGTTCTGTTTTAGGTTTGATTATGCTTTCAAAGTCGGCATAAATGACATATGGAACGGGCATTTGATTTTGATGATTTTTAAACTTGATAAGACCTTTTAATGGCATTTCTATTCGCATTGGAGATTTATTTATGCCTTCACAGTCTTCTTTGTGTTTGATTAGTAGGTCTTCTCTTGAAAAACCGTGAAGACATCTTTCACAAAAGTAAGTAGCTCCGTGTTTGTTATTCTGATTACGAAGTAATCTATTTAGACTTTTAATCCAACAGTAGTGATATTTTGTTTCCTTTTGTGGTTTTTCATCTGGATTATAATTTTCATCAATTTCCTCTTCAACTTCTGTTATCAAAAGCAGGTTAATTCTTTCTTTATCATTTGATTGATTTGAAATATGATATGGAAATACAGTAAGTTTCTCTGTCTTTTTTGTGATTGTATATCCATAAACATTGATTGCTATATTGTTTTGTTTCTCAACTTTTGGTATTTGTGAGATTGGTGTGGGAAAGTCAATTCCTTCCATATTCAGATTAGGACATTTTTTATAACTATATACATTATTCAAGTTATTCTTTGCTGGATATAAGGCAGATTTTAATGCCCATTCTAAACATCTATTATCATTGTTTTTCATATTAATTATTGCTTGTTTGTTTGCTATTACTTTTGGAAGAGGAATATATGAAGAACCTTTGAGTGGTTCATATTTTGCTATGTTAACATAGAGTTTGATACAATGGTCAATTTCTAAACCTGTTGCGGTATTTGTGAATTTTTCAATCCATGTTTGTATATAAGTTGTTTGTTTGTTATAGTTTTCATCTAAATTATTTTCATTAAGAACTGCACATTGTTCTCCGTGTGATGCACCGATAACTTCTTTTCTTTCACCATTAAGTTCATCTTTAAAAAACTTTATAGATAACCCAATTGAAAATTTAATACCATTGTATTCTTTAATGTTTTCATTAATTTTATCTATAATGACAGATTTTTTATCATTAAACAAAATATTTGGGTCTTTATATTTATGAGCATCTATTTCATACGCTTTGAAGTAATTGCATAATGGTTTATCAACTAATTTCAGAGCACTTTTCTCTTCTTTAGTATCATCATCTATATCTTCATCATTAATTTTTTCACTTGTTTTAACAGCATTTTGTTGCTGTCGTTTTCTTATCTTTTTATCTCTACGTCTTTTACGCAGATTTTCCAACGTAGAAGTTTGTTGTGGTGCATCACTCTTCTGTTTCTCAATATCTAAGGATTTAAGACCCTTGTCTAAAGCCTCATCACTAATTCTTCCTTCACTATGCAATTGTATTAGTCTCTCTACAGAACTCATTTTTTTGTTTTCTTTTAAACTATAAAAAAAATTTTTTAAATATAATAATAAAAATGGATATAGAAAAAGCAAAGATGCAAAATATATGTGCTATGTTGCCGTTAGGTTCAAATAAACCATGTAAAAACAAATCAGTAAAGCATTCTATATACTGCAAGGCTCATAATTTTATTATAAAACATAACAAAAGTAAAGTAGTGAAATGTTTGCAATGTGGTAAAGGTACTACAGCAAAATATCAAATCTGTGATAAGTGTGGTGGAAAGAATTTTAGAGAAAAACAGAGATATTTTAACTCTATAAAACCTTTTAAGCAGGAAATTGCAAGATTGAGTATGATAGAGTGTTGAGGATGATAATTTAATTTTTTTATGCTCAAGTCGGCGATATAGTTTGTATCACCGTTGGAAAATTGTGGTATAATATATAGATTATGCTCTAATCGGCGATATAACGAACGAAAGTAAGAGTTTTCTACAATTTATTTTTAGAATGCCCAGATATGCTGCCTGGTGACGGTTCTTGTTTATCGAGTTGCTTAGTAACCTTTCTTAATTAAACCGATTACAGTGTTACCAGGATTTTTTTGTATTTTTTTCTTTTTTTTCAACCTTTTTTATCGCTTAGCAACACTTTTTATTTAAACCGATGACGGCGTATAACATTTTACTCAATATTCCGTCATAAAAAGATCATGTCATTTCCGGGATTCGAACTCATGCCCCACCATTTACAGTCCAAACCGTTTAGACCACTCGGCTATCACGGCTTGTACTAGAATAGTAAGAAATTGAACGTAAATAAATGACTACGCTATCAGTGTGGCGATAGGTAAAGATAAATTGACATGTAATAGTCGGTTTATCTGTCTGTCTGCTCATATAACTCAGGATAAAATATGAATGTGTCTTTCGGTGATTATAAAGTCGTTTGCAAGATTGAATAGGATAGAGTGTTAGTTCTGCGGTGCAGAATATATGTGGTATGACGTGTCTATAATGTGTTAGTTGTTGTTCTGCTGAGTAATCACGCCAATCATGATTTACATTGATTCATTTTTCTTGTAATCTTTGTTGAGGACTATAGTTATAAGTTCATTTTCTATACACACACACTATAACTGATAAAAAGGCCTGCGCAAGCCTATCTGTATAGGTCATGACCTTTATCCGTGAATCAGTCCAGTATGTCATTTCATATCTCAGATATAGATGTATTTGAAAGAGGATGTGTTTGGAAATTAACATTATTGTTTATAGAGGTATAAAATATAGTGTATATATTGTGGTGTATTGTTGATGTATATTGTGTCAAAAATTGTATTTACATTGTTTTATGCTATGTATAATGCTCCAATCGGTGATATAGTTTGTATCGCCGTTGGAAAATTGTGGTATAATATATATGCTCCAATCGGTGATATAGCGGAAGAAAGTGAGGTATATCGCCGTTGGAGCATAATCTATATATATAGAGTAAACCATCACGGTTGTACCGTTATCATTATCACATCCTTCATTAGCTGGTAAGACAAACTGTACCGTTATAATAATCGTGAACGAAGCGTCACAGTGGACAGTGCTTAACAACAAAAACTTTCGCTGATGTCACTTTCAACTTAGCCTCCTTTAGGCTTATATAGGGAAAATCTTAACAAATAAAAATCTTCTTCTCTGAAACCGCAAGGCCCATGTCTTTGATATTTGGTATGAAGCTTCATCTGGTAGAATTCTACCAAGAGTGTTCAAATTACAGCCCTGAGACCAAAAATGCCCCCACTCCGGGGCCCTTTTGTTTTACATAGACTTATATAGGGAACATCTTGAAAAATCTTCTCTGAAATCACAAGGCCTAGGTCTTTGATATTTTGTATGAAGCTTCATCTAGTGGACCTCTATCAAGATTATTCAAATTTTAGCCCTGAGACCAAAAAATGCCCCCGCCCCGGGGCCCTTTGATTGTAAATAGCTAGACTTAGAAAATCTTTAAAAATCTTCTGCTTTGAAACCACAAGGCCTAGGTCTTTGATATTTGGTGTGAAATTTCATCAAGTGGACCTTTATCAAGATTGTTCAAATTATAGCCCTGGGGCCAAAAATGCCCCCACCAAGACCCTTTGGTTTTACATAGACTTATATTGGGAAATCTTTCAAAATCTTCTTCCCTGAAACTGCAAGGCTCATGTCTTTGATATTTGGTTTGGAGCTTCATCTAGTGGACCTCTACCAAGATTGTTCAAATTATTGCCCTCGGGCCACAAAAGCCCCCGCCCTGGGGCCCAATGGTTTTATATAGACTAATATATAGAGATAATCTTAGAAAATCTCCTTCTCTGAAACGGCAAGGCCCATGTTTTTGATATTTGGTGTGGAGCTTCATCTAGTGGACCTCTATCAATATTATTTAAATTATAGCCCTGAGGGAAATTATCAGGCAGGTGACCATTTGAAATATAAGGAGTCAGCGGCAGGGGCGCCCATCCTGGGCATAATGGTCGACGATAGGGGAAGTCTCTTCCTTTCCAAGTACCCGCGGACGTTTTCGTCTCCGCTTACCGGGGACGGCTGGCAGCACGTACGCCCCCTTCAGCTGGGGGCAGCGCCAGCTGAACTTTGCGGATGTGGTGTTTTATTCCAGGACCACCTCTAAGTGGAGGAGCACATTCTTGCAAACTAGAAGTGGAGGCAATGATCAGGAATAGATACAATCAACCCACAGCTCCCATCAGAGACACCAAAGGGAAAGAAGCACAAACATTAAACAACAAACCTAATGGAAACACCAATAGCGGAAAGCCAAAAGGACAGTTACTTTCCAACAAAATGGCAAATAGGCTATCCAAAATGAAATAATATAAGCGACACAAACACCCAAAGACAAACCATAACAAAAACAAACCGCGACAGAAAAAACGCCTTGGAACGGTCAGCGGAAACGAATTCCACTTGGGGGCTTAAATCGATTTTACGTGGCCACAATCCTCGGTCTTACTTCCGTAAAATATGTTCTATGAAAGGGCTATCCTTTGGAAGCAAGGGGTACACCACAGAACTGGAAAATATGAAGTGTACATGTTTTCTGGGCCAGACTAGCTAGTTTCGGCCATTTAGGCCTCATCAGTGACCCTCAAATATTTTCTGCTTGAGGAGCTAAACGTGGCCCTCCCTGGGGACAAATCCAATTTATGGTTCGATAATCAATATGACTCCATGGCCTACAAGCGACTGTGCGATGAGTTCGCAGTTGCGGATTGGAGGCAAAAGCTGGACCACGGGTGTCAAGGCTTCGGAGCTTTTAGTACCTTCAGGAAAATACCGCATAACTCATATGGCCCATTCTTTCACCCGAGGGACGCCATTAGGGCTGGCTAATCGGAGCTGAAAAGATAATCGATTATCAGTCCTGTCATTGCGATCGATAATCGATTAGTAATCGCTAAGGTTTTTGTCATAATTTTACCTGTCATGCTTTCTGTCGAAGCACGACTCTTACCATATGTTGCACTTTACCATATGTATATTTGAACAGACAAGCCTGAGCAAACAGTGTAGACCCAGATGAGACGCCGCATAATGCGGCGTCTCATCAGGGTCTGCACAGTTTGCCACTCATCCAGCTATTTCAGACATAACTTTGGGTAGTAAATTGTACCTATCAAGTAATCGATTAAAAGCAAATCAGAAATGATAATAATTTTTGTGGAATTTATCGATCGATTAATCGATTATACGATTAATCGTGGCAGCCTTAGACGCCATGTGCCATAAGCATGATATTTCAAAGGGGTTGACGATGATCAGTTTCGATAAATCAGAAGGCTTCACGCAAGCGGGTGTCGAGCGCCTCGACGACTCGATTCGGACTTACGTTTGGGCAATCTTGGGATCGCAAGCTCAGACCCGTTCCAACATTCTATAAGTCGGTACGGGGTTTGACACTCAAAAGCAATTTAAAGCGAATCTCGACGACGCCATCGCCTCGCCCGTCGACATCCCCCGCAGCATCGATCGCTATCAAGAGACGCTGCAATATGCATCGGCACACCACTGGATTACGTGTATAACAGTGCACAGAAATACAAATATATGAAATAAATTATGAACCTAGCCCTACCAGGCGTCGTAGTTGAAAGGCTAATTTAGTAAGGAGCTGACTTATGGAAATTGAGAACAATGATCTATATTTGCAGATTCTGGATCTTTCAATGTGCCCTCCACCTGTAGATATTGATTGTCAGCAAGCTGTATTTTGAATCACTCACATTTTTGTGCAGCTCTAATTCAACCACAACTAACAACTGCAACCTGAGCCAGGCGGCTTGCCGTACAAGTGTCCTAAATGTTTGGACAGAAGAGTAACCAGGGCAGACCCAGATTGATCAGCTTCTTTCCGATCAGGGTCTTCACTTTTTGCTGTTCTAACTAGTTTAAACATGTCCATATTTGTAAACTAAGACTGTGATTGCAGTATATGTACATGTACGTCCAGATTTTGGGTATTTTTGCGGTAACTGTATACATGTCCCACTGCCACTTTATAGCACGGTTATAGAGATCAAAAAGAGGGGGGAGAGGGGAGGAAAAAAAATATACTTTTTTTTTTTTCTTCATCTTTAATGAGCCGTGTTATGAGGAGGTCGTGATACATGTTATTGTATGTTTTTCCTTGTTTCATTGTTTCTTTGCATTAATCTAGTTTCATTCTTTCACGTTAGTATGTCCATCAGGGAATTCCTGTTGTAATAGATATATCCATTGTTTTTGTGAAATATTGGTAAATATTTGTACTGATTGATATCTGTACAGGATAATTTGACGAGCCCGCCAGGGCGAGTCTAATTATCCTGTACAGATGTCAGTCAGTACAAATATTTACCAATATTTCTCAAAAACAATTGGATATATCTGTTTTAATCCACAGCTTATTGTAACTTTCACTTAAAGGTAATAGATAAAACCTATTAAAGCATATTTGTTTTATTTACTGTTAATTTCAATTTCCTTTATTTGACCTGATTTACCTCGTCTGGAAAATGGATTGTCCTGTCTGAAAGGACACTGTCAGCTTCTCTGCTTCATTAATATTCAATTGGATTTGATTGGTCTAAATCCAACTGACCACAGGTTATTTGATCATGCTTTTTTAACCTGATGTTTATCACTGGGACATTTTAATGCTGAACCTTCAAGTGTAGGACTTACTTTGAACTCAGATGTGTGTTTTTTGCTGCATGCAAATGTTTCATAAAATGTTTGGCACCAGTAAATGGGAGTGTATTTTGTGATAATTCAGGGATATTTTTTTCTCCATAAAAGGTATGTTGTGGGTACTCATTTTGAACAGCCTCATCCCACAAAACATGTTGTGGGTACTCGTTGGAATTGCCTAGATTAGGCGGTTCTAGCGAGTACCCACAATTTGATTTTTTGGAGAATTGGAGAAAACTTAATCAGAAGAAGCAGTCTGATCAGGGTCTGCACTGATTAAGTAAAGGCTATTTTAAATGTGGGTACTCATTCAAGTAACCTCGGCGAGGCTATTTTAATGAATAGCAACAATGTTAATTTTGTCATGCTAGAAGCCCCTTCCCATTTTAGATCAGAACGAGCAGTCTGGCCAGGGTCGGCACTGTTTGTCATTAAGTAAAAGCTATTTTAAATGTGGGTACTCATTCAAATAACCTCGGCGAGGCTATTTTAATGAATACCCATAATGTTAATTTTGTCATGCAGAGCTAGAGGCCCCTTCAAATTTTAAGATCAGAAGGTAGCAGTCTGATCCGGGTCTGCACTGTTTGCCATTAAGTAAAAGCTATTTTAAATATGGGTACTCATTCAAATAACCTCGGCGAGGCTATTTTAAGGAATACCCACAATGTTAATTTTGTCATGCAGAGCTAGAAGCCCCTTCCCATTTTAATTGTAGCTCAGCTGATTGGTCCATTCAAAACTGTACATGATATCAGTACATGATATCAGTACATGATATCAATACATTTATCAAAATTTATTAGTACTGCCAACATCAAAGGAAAGTACTGGAAGCTGTGGATTAATTCTTAATAAACTTTGAATCTTTGAAACTATATTATATACATGTATATAAATTACAAGTACTGAGTGACAGTACCGACAAAAATGTCTTGCATTCATATTTTCGTTATATGAATTTAATGTGTGTCCGAAACATTTATATATTTTCTTAAGTATATAGAATAAGTCGGTCAGTGTTTTACAAAATAGATTTTCTTATTTATATAATTTTATCATTGCACTAGCTTTATCTTTTTTTTTAAATTTTCACTGAATTTTGTTACCTTTACTGTTTATCTTTTATTTCAGTTAAATTATTAATTTAACATTACAGTCAATCAAACGAATGTTAATACGTATCCGGTATCTCTGTAGTATATATGGAATCATATCCCTTGATTTACATGGCATGTAACCCGTTATGAAGTAAAAATATAGCAATGATAGAGGACACACTGGTAAAGGCAAGCGCGCAGGGTAAGGAACAAACGCACTGGATAAGGAATTTTTTCCGCTCAGGATAAGGAAGAAAATGGCGGAATCGGCATCACATGTGCAGGTTTGTTGTTGTTCTAGATCTCGTGTTATGGTAACTGATCAATACGGCTGCTCACATTAGCTTCACGGAAGACACATATTATTGCGCTGCGTACCAACGCAGCGCCGTTTGTAATGAGGTTGAGACACGGATTATGTATTCATGAAACTGGACTTTTCATTGATGTAAGCGAATTGTCCGTTACAGAAGTTCGCGTTATAGATAAAATTAAAACACTTTTTTAACAATTTTAATCTGCGACTTCATTCAGTTATACATTTACAATCTGAATTTTTGCCATTCGCATTCTATTTTTGATACATTCTGGATTTTTAATAACGAACTATGTTCTTCGTTCTAAGCATCGAAAGGGTATTCGTTTTTGACAGTCGTTTTATTTTCAATCAGTACAGTCCTGAATATACTCCTGATATTTCATTGTTGAATTGTCCCAAAATTAAAATTCAGTGTTTGAAACAGATGACGTTATGTCTATGTGTGTTTGTAATAGATGACAGGGTTCGTACACAGAATGGCACAATCTAAGGTTTAAAGTTATCCCTTTCGATTCCAATGATTGTTAACTGCGTAATAATTAAGCCTGTTGCTACAGCAAAGGTTAACCCTTTCAACCCTGAAGCCAAAGCACACATAATTATGCAAACAATGCAGATCCTAATGAGATTGCTCATAATGATCCACCTTATTCAGATATATTAGTTGCCATCCTGAAGACGCTTTTAAGCTAGATACTATATTTAGTAGAAAGGACGTACCCAAAGTCAGTTATGGTAGAGTCCACTATGGAAACTCAGAGGTGAAAGGGTTAAATAGTAAATAAATCAAAGCACTGGCAGCACTGATAGGTCGAGTATCTCTGAGTGTAGATAGGAAAAATGGCCCTGAAGGGGAACTTGAACTGTTTCATTTAACCTTTGAATAATTATACCTTAAGTAAATAGTGTAGACCCTGATCAGACACCGAGTTCTGATACGGGTCTACACTGTTTGCAAAATCCAGTACATGATTCCAGTCCAGATCCTATAGATATCTATCTGACCATGTACGCAACACTCTGAACTCACAGCGGTACAAATACCGCGTTTTTTATTATTTTTTACCTCTACCTTCATTTCTTAAAAAAAACACGTCTCTATAATTTTGACCCCATTGACCCCACTTTTAACGGTGGTACACATTATGTTTTCTAATTTCTGATTAAAAATAGATTGTAAATGTTCGTTATTTCTGAGTAAAATAGATTGTAGATGCCCAAAAGAACCGCCTAACGAGTACCCACAATCTATGTTTTGAACAGAAATATGATAAATATAAAATTTATTTCTACCTGAAAATTTTCAGGTTTTTTTTATGGTAAAATTTCCAAGATATTTGAAAAGGTGTGCGCCAACGATGAAAGCACTGTGCTTAGTAACTTTCGGTCGATTGGCTTATAGATATCCATTATTCGACTATGGATATATATAATTCGAATTATGGATATCTGTTACGCGGCTGATTTATAGATATCATTAATTCGAATTATGAATGCCCATAAATCTAATTATGGATATCAATAATTCGAATTATGGATATCACTGAGTCGAATTATGGATATCCATAATTCAGTCCATTAGTCACTAATTCCTCTTTCAAATAAATACAATAAATAATGACTGAAAATAAAGGCTTTTGCAGTGAATTATGGTTATTCTTAATTCGAAATATGGATATCCATAAAACAGCGGAATAATTGATATCCATGCTTTGATTAATTGATATCCATTATTCGAAATATTCGATATCCATAAATCTATCTGAATTAATAATATCCATAAATCGAAGTATGGATATCCATAATCCGAATTATGGATATCCATAAATCTATCTGAATTAATTCAGCCTGATTTATATATATCCATAATTCGATTTATGGATATCCATAAATCGAATTATGGATATCCATACAACAGCGAAATAATGGATATCCATATTTTGATTTATTGATATCCATTATTCGAATTATGGATATCCATAATTCGAATTATTGATATCCATAAATCTACCTGAATAAATAATATCCATAAATCGAAGTATGGATATCCATAATCCGAATTTTGGATATCAATCGATCTATCTGAATCAGTCATTACGATAACACACCCGTGCGACATTGTGCATTTTCCATCACTCCAAAATGGCTATTTTTCTGATCAAAACCCGTATTATTTTCCTTATTTATACTGCAAACATAGTTTGTTGGTGCTCGTTAGAACCGCCTCATTGAGGCGGTTCTATCGAGTACCTACAACCGATGTCTTGGAGCAGAAATAAGAAAAATAATGTATACCCTCGTAAACCCCAGTTTTCTCTGTATAAAGTGGGGTTTAGGTGCGTCTTCATTTCACGGACTTGTTCACGTGATGGATACCCATAAATCGAATAACCGATATTCATAATTCGACTTATTTATTACATAATTCGAATATCTATAAATATGGATTAAATAGTTGGAAGCAACGTCTCCAAAATAACCTATACTGTGTTGACGGGGACGTTAAACCTCAAATCAAACACACAAATAGTAAAACGATACCGCATACATCTGCACTTATACATGTATATGGCTCTCAGTCGTGTACAATAATTGCTTTGGTAGCACCGAAATTTGCTTCTGTTTATTTTTTACGTACATAAGCCACCCCGTTAATTATAAATCGTTGGGCAATTTAGGCACAATTGTATTGAGAGGTGATGGCTTGTTTCACAGACAAATGATTCCGTTTCCATTGGACCTCGAGTATGCTGACTGCTGCATTTCGCTGGCTGATTTTTTGGATGACCTTTTTATCCCAATATCACTTCGGGCTGCTACTAAATCGTCTCTGCTTGTTGCCATGCATTATATGCACGAGCCTGATACTGTTAATTCGTTTGAACAGGCAACATTAACCCAAGGAAATTGCTGAAGTGGCCGATTGCTTGCCCATGAGAAATTGTGTACAAACCACTGCAATTCCTCGTTTACATAATGAACCTGTATCCGTTTGCCCACTCTTTAAAAGAGGAGACAGGGCTCTTGCTCGTAACTATCGCTTTGTGTCCCTGTCGTGTGTTCCATGTAAATTGCTTGAACATATAGTCTTCTCAAATATCATGGCCTACATGGATGAACATAAACTTTTGTCATGTAGACAACATTCATTTAGAAAAAGGGCATAGTTGTGAAACTCAGTTGAGCACGGTTATGAATGACTGGGTAAAAATATTGGACAAACGGGGACATGTTGACACATTCATTCTGGACTTTGAGAAGGCTTCTGACACACACCTCATGAACTACTGAAACTCAAAATATCTGATTACGGTATTGTGGGGAAGAGTCTTAAATGGATAGATTTATTTCTTTGCTACAGAAAATAAGAGTTGTTGTTAACGGGTGAATCTTCGGTGTTCGGAGTTGGCTCCAGTTTTGTCTGGGGTCCTGCAAGGGAATGTTCTTGGTCCACTGTTAGTCTCCATATCTATTAATGCTATCTACACAGATACTGAATCAGAAATATTACTGTTCGCAGACTACTGCGTTTGCTACCGGGAAATTAGAGACACAGATGACTCACTGAAGCTTCAGAATGATATACAGACTTGTGGATGTTCGGCACGAAAATGGGGCATGCCATTTTAGCCCGTTAATGCAATTTTATTGGGATAACTAGGAAGAGAGCCAATAAAATTGAGGCGTCTTACACCTAAGAAATCTTCATCAGTGTCCTCAGGATGTAAAGGGGGGGGGGGCATAATTGGGACCATTTTGTGGGAAAGTAACTGTCCTTATGGCCTTCCGTTGTTTGGGTTTCCATTATGGTCTGGTCGCTTAATGTTTGTATTTCTTTCCCTTTGGTGTCTTTTATGGGTGGAGTAAGTTAATTGTATCAATTCCTGATCTTTGTTTTACTTCTACTTTGTTCTCCCAATCTTGGAATGTGGCAGTTGTATCTGGGACCCCAAGGGAGTGATCCTCGGTGAAGAAATTGAAAAAGGTCAGAACAGAGCTGCTACATTTGTAACAAGCAATTACTGCTTTGAAACTGGGAGTATGACTGGAATACAAGGAAAATTATGATGGGAGTCTCAAGAATACGAGAAGAGACAGTAGGCTCATAATATTATACAAAGGTATAATGGGTTCTGCCATTACTCCAGCCGATGACCTTGCTCCCCCAGCTATAGGCGCTGTAGAAATCACCTTGCGTTGACATTTCAGAGACCTGGTGCAAGAACTGACATTTACTAAGAATCTTTCTTCCATCGGACCATTAGAGAGTGGTTTGCCCTTTCCGATTCGATCATTTCCACAGCAGAAGATGCTGAGGATACAGAAGCTTAATTTGCCTCTTTGGTGAGAGCCAGGGACTAGCTTCACAAGTCCTGATTGACGTATCCTCAGTAATAATTCCGAATTCTGATTAACCGATGGAGAAGAATCAAAGCTTCTCGGGAGGCAAATATAGAGTCACTCGCCCCAGACTGCATAGGACACTTCAGTGTTTTTCGCACGGTGCTTTAGGGGAAAGGATTTTATGCATTCATTTTGCATACGAGATTTGCTTATGATACGATGCTTTTGAAACAAGAAATTATTATATACATGAAAATAAAAGGAACAATGCATCCCCTCGCAACTGTATTAAACTCATCAACATCTATATCAAATATGAATATGTTAGACCTATTAAGCATTAAAAGATTACCTTTGATGCTTCTATGATTATAGATTTGTCTACCATCCTGTTCACATGGTTTTTAATGTCAAGTCCATTGATTTTGTCATTTTACCATTGACCTTGAAAATCAATAGGGTTCATCCTATTTCCATGGGGAACATTTTTGAAAGGTTACACGATTCAAAGATGATTGCTTTGTCTTCTATCCTGTTCTCAAGGTTTTTAATGACAAGTCCATTGTGACTTGACCTTTGACCCTGGAAATCAAAAGGGTTCATCCTCTCCATTAGGAACATTTGTGGAAGGTTTTATGCTTCTCTGATGACTGCTTTGTCTTCTTCCCTGTTTACAAGGATTTTAATGTCAAGTCCATTGTGACCTTGACCTTTGACCATTGACCTTGAAAATCATTTGGGTTGATTCTCTCTACATGGGAAACATTTATGGAAGGTTTGGTGCTTCTATGATGATAGCTTTTGTCTTCGATCCTGTTCACAAGGTTCTTAATGTCAAATCCATTGTGACCTAGACATTTGACCCTTGACCTTGAAAATCAATAGGGATCATCCTCTCTCCAAGGGGAATATTTGATGCTTCTGTGATGATTGTTTTGTCTTCTGTCCTGTTCACAAGTTTTTATTGTCGTCCATTTTGCCTTGACCTTTGACCTTGAAAATCTGTAGGGTTCATTCTCTCTCCATGGGGAACATTTGTGGGAGGTTTGATGCTTCTATAATGATAGCGTTGTCTTCTATCCTGTTCACAATGTTTTAATGTCAAGTCTGTTGTGACACTGACCCTTGACGCTCGGCCTTGAAAATCAAAAGGGTTCACCCTCTCTTCATGGGGAACATTTGTGGAAGGTTTGATGCTTTTGAGATGATTGCTTTGTCTTCTATCCTGTTCACAAAGTTTTTTAATTTCAGGTCGTTTGTGACCTTGACCTTGGACCCTTGGCCTTTTAAATCAATAGGCTTCATCCTCTTTCCATGGAGAATATTTCCGGACTGTTAGATGTTTCTATGATGATAGCTTTGTCTTCTATCCTGTTCACAAGATTTTTAATGTCAAGTCAATTGTGACCTTGACCTTTGACCTTGAAATGAATAGTGTTCATCCTCTCTCCGTGAGGAACATTTGGGGAAGGTTCGATGCTTCCATGATAATAATTTTGTCCTCTATCATGTTCACAATGTTTTAAATGTCAAGTCCATTGTGACCTTTTCATTTGACCATTGACCTTGAAAATCAATAGTGATCATACTCTCTCCATGGGCAACATTTGTAAAAGGCTTGATGCTTCTACGATAATATCTTGATCTTCTATCCTGTTCACAATGTTTTAATGTCAAGCCCATTGTGACATCGACATTCGACCCTTGACCTTGAAAATCAACAGGGTCCATCCTCTCTCCATGGGGAACATTCATGGTAGGTTTGATGCTTCTATGATGATCGCTTTGTCTTCTATCCTGTTCACAAGGTTTTTAATGTCAAGTCCATTGTGATCTTGACATTTAACCATTGACCTTGAAAATCAATAGGGCTCATCCTATCTCCATAGAAAACATTTATTGAAGGTTTGATGCGCTTATCATGGTAGCTTTGTCTTCTGTCCTGTTCACAATGTGTTTTTAATGTTAAGTCCATTGTGACCTTGACATTTTGCCCTTGTCCTTGCAAATCAATAGGATTTATCCTCTCTCCATAAGAAACATTTGTGGAAGGTTTGATGCTTCTCCGATGATTGCTTTTTCTTCAATCCTGTTCGCAAGGATCCAGAAACACGGACACAACCACACTAGAACGCACGGCAGCGATGCTATATCCCCACCGCAATTTTGTTGCGAGGGGATAATAACGAATAATCGGGTTATGTGCCATTGACTGGTGGTAGATAGATATCACAGAGATAATTCTGAAGCCATTCGAAATTACAAAGGATTCGGCACAATGCTCTTTATGACCTGCTCGCGAAGTATGATTTGCACTGCCGTCAATTGGGAATGGCCTTAGAAAACCTTTCCTATAATGAATAAGTAAGAAAAAGGCTAATTATTCTCGTGTATGAGGTCCAACCCTTTGAAGACATGCAAAATTATGAAACCTTTTAAAACAATTAAAGGTTACAAAAGTTGTTTTCCGCAGCGCTTTCTCCTTTGCTCCAACATGGAGCAATTTTTTACTTGTTCACAAATGTATCTGCGATGGTCCGAATTCGACAGTTGCAGCCAATCAAACAGAGAACCGGACACAGTGGAGCTACTCAACCACGAAATCTCATTATTTTACATGAAACACTCTTCTGGGAAGATGGCATGCACTTTTTCGTTGGTTGTAGACATTCACATGATAAATCGGACTGTTGCAAAAACGATTTAAGGAAAATTTGAAATTGGAAGGCCCACAGTGAGAAATCCTAGTTTCATTTTCAATACAACGCCCACGGGCAAGGAAATGGGTACAACGCATATGATAAGACTCAAATTTTTCCGGGGAAAATGGCAGTTGTTATATTGTCGTAGCACTAGTAAATTTTCATCTCAGATTAGGTTTTTCGATATTAATAATTAGCCCTACATAGTTTAAAGCACCAATTGTGACCTTTAGGTCAAATCAAGTCAAAAGCTCTTTATTCTCTCAGTATCAAATATGGCATCCGAGGAAATAGACAAAAATAGTGTAACAGCAGTGTAGGACAGTTCACTCACTCGCACACCCACATGCACGACAAAAATACATGAAAGATGATGAGGGTGCCAATAATTGGAAGATAGCTAAATCAATGTACGGTGGGGGGACAAAAATCAAAGTCAATCATGCTTATCTGGGTTGTTACTCGTTCAAAGTTTGTGTGCCTTGTCTTGGCATGTGAATAACTCTGGTTCTATCAATACAATCATCCCCTATGGGGTTAGATGGATTGGGTTCATCGCGATCATGAATTAGAGAAATGACATATAAGTCCATGCAGTATTTCTGGAAGAAAGATGTATGTTTGTTCTTTTGGCTGAAAATAAGGTAGATAACTTCGCCAAATCCGTAAGACATAGCTATTGCATGGTCATTTAAGGGCCTGATATGATTTGGCTCCTTTTTGGCCCTCACTCAAGTCCTCTTCAGTGTGCATCGTTTCACTTGCTAACAGGTTTAGTTAATGGAAACATACAGAAACAAATTGTTTCGTCTTCATGTATTTCCAGAATAACTTGACTTTTGATGTGTCTGTATTGAGTTAATAAATTATGACGAAAATAGTAAGAAAAGTGTGATGAAAGTATATCCCTTCGAAAGAAAAAGACAACAGAAAGTGCCTTTGGAAGCACCCGATTATAGGTTTCAATTGGCGCATTAATATATCAGGTAGCACTACTTACCATTTGTACACTAAGTGAGTCGACTCTAGTTACCCCGCCCACTTGCATTATCACGGAGTTATACGAAAAATGAAAAATTACAGGATCAAAATGTAACAGGTACCAAATTATTCCTTGGGTTCTATCTGAGAAAATGAGTAGTTACAACATATATTTATATTTACTATGAACGGAGTTATGGCAATTTAATGCTGAAATTTCTGAGAATGACCAAAAATTAAGTTCTGAAAAATTAAAAAGTAAACACAGAGCCCACCTTTCATTTTTTTATATTTTCACACATATCAAAACATTATCTGTATACAAAATATAAAATATGCACAAGCAAGGCTTGGCTGGTATATTTTTAAAGCCACAAAGGTGGCAAAATTTTCAAATTTGGTCAAAATCAGCTGGGGGTAGGTATAAAGCCATGGTAAAAAACATACCTTATTTGTGAATGACCAAACAATTTTTTTCTTGGGGGGGGGGGGGGGGGGGGGGGGGCAGATATAATGGGAAATCTTACCAGGCCCTTTGTAAGCAGTTCGTCGTGCATACTTTAATATTTGCATACATGGACATACTTTAATATTTGCATACATGGACATAATTTAATATTTGCAGCCAGGCAAATATTAAAGTATATGCATGTATTGGTAATTGAATTTTTATGCCGGCCTCGGTAGCTCAGTCAGATGCGCGTCTGATTGGTGATCAAGAGGACGCGGGTTCGATACCTGCCGGGGTCAGCAACATTCTTTCGTGGAGATTGATCATGAAACCTTTTCTAGGGCCATTCTCTGACCGGCTCAAAAATGACCTAAAATAGTGTTGACTGGGCCGTTAAACTCCAATACAAGAAATAAGGAAGTTTATCCCAAATTATCTTCGGAACACATCCTAATAAGGGTTTGTTTTACAAAATCCTAAAAATACGTTGTGGGTCCATGCAAAAAATATCACAATGTATACACAAACAAACAAAACCAACAATTTAAGTGTGAAAAAGGTAATTAAGAAAGCAAGGAAACATGACCAGTCAACAGTCAGCCAGTTAACCAAGTGCTAATTGATATTGTCTTCCAACAAGTTTAAAACAAAATCATTAAATTTATCTATCTTTTGTATAGTTATCAATTATTGTCTTCGCTACTAACAAATTTGGCCTGACAGAATATCACAGGCTTAAAGATATAGTTTGAAAACAAAATAAAGTTTCAAATTGATTAAAATCTTCTTTAAAATGTTCCTTCCACAAGCATTACTGAAAACAAACCCAAAACCATTTAATTGTCAATTTGAACTGGACATTATATTAACCTGGCCAAATTGTCCTACCCAATATTTTTTTTTGCTTGCCAAATTCTCCTAGGCCGAATTGTCCTAGGCCAAATCGTCCTAGATTCATAGTGTGTGTGTGTGTGGGGGGGGGGGGGGGGGTATATTGCAAGACCCAGAGCAATGCATATGCCAAGATAAGACATATAATTTTGAACGTTTCCTAAAGGTCACAATTGGTGCTTTAAACTATGTAGAACTAATTATTAATATCGGAAAACCTAATCTGAGATGAAAATTTACTAGTGCTACGACCATACAACTACCATTTTCGTGGTTGTGTAGCTCCACTGTGTCCAGTTCTCCGTTTGACTGGCTGTAACTGTCGAATTCGGACCATTGCAGATACATTTGTGAATAATATGTGTCTTCCGTGAAGCTAATGTGAGCAGCCGCATTGATAAGTAAACATAACACGAGATCTGGAACAACAACAAACCTACACATGTGATGCCGATTCCGCTGTAACGTAAAAAAAGTGGACCGTGAAAAAATGCGACATTTCCGCCACTGCGCATGCGCGTTGCTAAGTAGGCGTTAACCGATTATTTAAGGCGGGGCTTACACGATAAACAAATCAATAGTCACATTTTCAATCCTCCTTGAATGAACTATTGCCCAGCCTGCCAAAACCATCGGACCAACGTCGGGTCGACAGCGATACGACGTTCCAACGTCGTTTCGCTCTCAGCCCCATATTGGCCGGCTATTGCGTAATAGCTGGGAAGTATACGATATATCATGCAATGAAAGTTTCACCTCTGTGACTGTTACTGACATTTTGCTCTTGAACAGCAGTTGTCAATTTCTGGCGTAAAAATGTGCAGTGTGCTGGTTAACTGCTAACGTATAAGCATGTCAAGAAAAAGTGTGGATAGGTAAATTGACCGGCTCAAAATGACCTGAATGGTGTTGATTGGGCCGTTAAACTCCACTACAAACAAGGAAAAAAAAATGTTTTTTTTTTTATTTATTAAACCTCTGCCTCTCCCTCTGTTTAGTTTAGTATTACACTTCTCTGAGTATTTCTCTAATCCTTCTGGGAGAGGAATTATGATTTTGTCACCTCGAAAATTGTGTACAGGTGCCAAAAAAAAAGTATCGATGCATTTTAAAAGTAACATTAACAACGAGAAGATCCTGCATATGCTGAAGTATAACGAAACATCCAAACCCTGAGTTATTTAGACGAGCTATTGATCAGTACACACGAGAAACCCTAAATTTGCAGCCTGCTTGGAAAAGGAGATAGACCTGTGAAAAATAGATAAGGCATCAATCAGTGTAAAAAGTGGACATGCGTGAAAAAGTGGACATAAAGAAATGCAAAATAAAGGAATGATAAAAAGATGGATGTGCGTGAAAAGGGTTGAAAAGGTACCAGTCCGTGAAAGCCGAAGATGTGTGTAAAAAGGATAATCCCGAAGAAAAATGTACACTGACGTGAAAGAAAAAATAGATAAGGCACCAATCCGTAAAAAAAGTGGACCACCGTGAAAAAAGTGGACATAAAGAAATTCAAAGAAAAGGAATGAAAAAAGAAGATGTGCATGAAAAGGGTTGAAAAGGTACCTGTCCGTGAAAGATGAAGATGTGCGTGATAAGGATAATCACGAAGAAAAATGTACACTGACGTGAAAGAAAAATAGATAAGGCACCACTCCGTGAAAAAAGTAGACATCCGTGAAAAAAGTGGACATAAAGAAAAAAAAAAGAAAAGGAATGAAAAAAGACGATGTGCATGAAAAGGGTTGAAAAGGTACCTGTCCGTGAAAGCAGAAGATGTGCGTGAAAAGGATAACCACGGAGAAAAATGTACACTGACGTGAAAGAAAAATAGATAAGGCAACAATCCGTGAAAAAAGTGTACATCCGTGAAAAAAGTGGACATAAAGAAATGCAAAATAAAGGAATGAAAAAAGAAGATGTGCGTGAAAAGGGTTGAGAAGGTACCAGTCCGAGAAAGAAGAAGGTGCGTGTGATAATGATAATCACGAAGAAAAATGTAGACTGACGTGAAAGAAAAACAGATAAGGCAACAATCCGTGAAAAAAGTGGACATAAAGAAATGCAAAATATAGGAATGAAAAAAGAAGATGTGCGTGAAAAGGGTTGAAAAGGTACCAGTCCGAGAAAGAAGGAGAGGCGCAAGAAAAGGATAATCCCGAAGAAAAATGTTCACTAACGTGAAAGAAAAGCAGAAAAGGCAACAAACCGTGAAAAAAAGTGGACATGTGTGAAAAAAGTGGACATAAAGAAATACAAAGAAAATGAAAAAAAGGAGAAGCGTGAAAAGGGTTGAAAAGGTACCAGTCCGCGAAAGAAGAAGATGTGCGTGAAAAGGATAATCACGAAGATAAATGTACATTCACGTGAAAGAAAAATAGATAAGGCAATAATCCGTGAAAGAAGTGGACATCCGTGAAAAAAGTGGACATAAAGAAATACAATGAAAAGGAATGAAAAAAGAAGATGTGCGTGAAAAGGGCTGAAAAGGTACCTGTCCGTGAAAGAAGAAGATGTACGTGATAAGGATAATCAGTTATTAATCATGAAGAAAAATGTACACCGACGTGAAAGAAAAATAGATAAGGTAACAACCCGTGAAAAAAGTGGACATCCGTGAAAAAAGTGGACAAAAAGAAATACAAAGGAAAGGAATGAAAAAAGAAAAGTAGGGTGAAAAGGGTTGAAAAGGTACCTTTCCGTGAAAGCAGAAGATGTGCGTGAAAAAGATATTCACGAAGAAAAATGTACACTGACGTGAAAGAAAAACAGATAAGGCAACAATCCGTGAAAAAGGTGGACATCCGTGAAAAAAGTGGACATAAAGAAATGCAAAATAAAGGAATGGAAAAAGATGGATGTGCGTGAAAAGGGATGAAAAGGTACCAGTCCGTGAAAGCAGAAGATGTGCGTGAAAAGGATAATCCCAAAGAAAAATGTACACTCACGTGAAAGACAAATAGATAAGGCACCAAACCGTGAAAAAAGTGGACATCAGTAAAAAAAAGTGGACATAAAGAAAAAAAACAAGAAAAGGAATGAAAAAAGAAGATGTGCGTGAAAAGGGTTGGAAAGGTACCTTTCCGTGAAAGAAGAAAATGTGCGTAATAAGGATTATCAAGCAGAAAAATGTACACTGACGTGAAATAAAATAGATAAGGCAACAATCCGTGAAAAAGTGGACATCCGTGAAAAAAGTGGACATAAAGAAATGCAAAATAAAGGAATGAAAAAAGAAGATGTGCGTGAAAAGGGTTGAAAAGGTACCAGTCCGAGAAAGAAGAAGGTGCGTGTGATAAGGATAATCACGAAGAAAAATGTAGACTGAGGTGAAAGAAAAACAGATAAGGCAACAATCCGTGAAAAAAGTGGACATAAAGAAATGCAAAATATAGGAATAAAAAAGAAGATGTGCGTAAAAGGGTTGAAAAGGTACCAGTCCGAGAAAGAAGGAGAAGCGCGTGAAAAGAATAATCCCGAAGAAAAATGTAGACTGACGTGAAAGAAAAGCAGAAAAGGCAACAATCCGTGAAAAAAGTGGACATGTGTGAAAAAAGTGAACATAAAGAAATACAAAGAAAAGGAATGAAAAAAGGAGATGTGCGTGAAAAGGGATGAAAAGGTACCAGTCCGCGAAAGAAGAAGATGTGCGTGAAAAGGATAATCACGAAGATAAATGTACACTGACGTGAAAGAAAAATAGATAAGGCAATAAACCGTGAAAAAAGTGGACAACCGTGAAAAAAGTGGACATAAAGAAATACAATGAAAAGGAATGAAAAAAGAAGATGTGCGTGAAAAGGGCTGAAAAGGTACCTGTCCGTGAAAGAAGAAGATGTGCGTGATAAGGATAATCAGTTATTAATCATGAAGAAAAATGTACATCAACGTGAAAGAAAAACAGATAAGGTAACAACCCGTGAAAAAAGTGGACAACCGTGAAAAAAGTGGACATAAAGAAATGGAAAATAAAGGAATGGAAAAAGATGGATGCGCTTGAAAAGGGTTGAAAAAGTACCAGTCCGTGAAAGCAGAAGATGTGCGTGAAAAGGATAATCCCTAAGAAAAATGTACATTGACGTGAAAGAAAAATAGATAAGGCACCAAACCGTGAAAAAAGTGGACATCAGTGAAAAAAGTGGACATAAAGAAAAAAAAAAGAAAAAGAATGAAAAAATATGATGTGCGTGAAAAGGGTTGAAGAGGTACCTTTCCGTGAAAGAAGAAAATGTGCGCGATAAGGATTATCAAGAAGAAAAATGTACAATGACGTGAAAGATCAATAGATATCTATCTATCTATCTTCTGATACTGCGTCGGTCACATTTGACCATTACCGCAGGTGTATATTACATACACGCCAGGTTTTGCAGGATGAAAGCCTATTCAGTAATCATGTAATTACGGTAGGGATCTTTAACATGCACAGGGGATGGTTCTCGCTGCACAGGGGGCCTCCAGTAAACGTCCCGATCCGAAGGACGGTGCACTTTATGACATTCATCCCTGCAAATGATGCCAATGGAGCGTGTTCGGACACCGAAATTTTATCGCCGCTGCCGGGGATCGAACCCGGGACCTCTAGCATCAGAGGCAAGTACACTAACCACTGAGCTATCACGCTCCTTTAAGATAGATAGATAGATAAGGCAACAATCCGTGAAAAAAGTGGACATCCGTGAAAAAGGTGTTCATAAAAAAATGCAAAATAAAGGAATGAAAAAAGAAGATGTGCGTGAAAAGGGTTGAAAAGGTACCAGTCCGAGAAAGAAGAAGGTGCGCGTGATAAGGATAATCACGAATAAAAATGTAGACTGACGTGAAAAACAGATAAGGCAACAATCCGTGAAAAAAGGGGACATGCGTGAAAAAAAGTGGACATAAAGAAATGCAAAATATAGGAATGAAAAAAGAAGATGTGCGTGAAAAGGGTTGAAAAGGTACCAGTCCGCGAAAGAAGGAGAGGCGCGTGAAAAGGATAATCCCGAAGAAAAATGTAGACTGACGTGAAAGAAAAGCAGAAAAGGCAACAATCCGTGAAAAAAGTGGTTATGCTTGAAAAAAGTGGACATAAAGAAATACAAAGAAAAGGAATGAAAAAAGAAGATGTGCGTGAAAAGGTGCCAGTCCGCGAAAGAAGAAGATGTGCGAGAAAAGGATAATCACGAAGATAAATGTACACTGACGTGAAAGAAAAATAGATAAGGCAATAATCCGTGAAAAAAGTGGACATCCGTGAAAAAAGTGGACAAAAAGAAATACAATGAAAAAGAATGAAAAAAGAAGATGTGCGTGAAAAGGGTTGAAAAGGTACCTGTCCGTGAAAGAAGAAGATGTGCGTGATAACGATAATCAGTTATTAATCATGAAGAAAAATGTACACCGACGTGAAAGAAAAATAGATAAGGTAACAACCCGTGAAAAAAGTGGACATCCGTGAAAAAAGTGGACATAAAGAAATACAAAGGAAAAGAATGAAAAAAGAAAAAGTGGGTGAAAAGGGTTGAAAAGGTACCTGTCCGTGAAAGCAGAAGATGTGCGTGAAAAGGATAATCACGAAGAAAAATGTACACTGACGTGAAAGAGAAACAGATAAGGCAACAATCCGTGAAAAAGGTGGACATTCGTGAAAAAAGTGGACATAAAGAAATGCAAAATAAAGGAATGAAAAAAGATGGATGTGCGTGAAAAGGGTTGAAAAAGTAACAGTCCGTGAAAGCAGAAGATGTGCGTGAAAAGGATAATCCCAAAGAAAAATGCACACTGACGTGAAAGAAAAATAGATAGGGCACCAAACCGTGAAAAAAGTGGACAACCGTGAAAAAAGTGGACATAAAGAAAAAAAAAAAGAAAAGGAATGAAAAAAGAAGATGTGCGTGTAAAGGGTTGAAGAGGTACCTTTCCGTGAAAGAATAAAACGTGCGTGATAAGGATAATCAAGAAGAAAAATGTACACTGACGTGAAAGATAAATAGATAAGGCAACAATCCGTGAAAAAATTGGACATCCGTGAAAAAAGTGGACATAAAGAAATGCAAAATAAAGGAATGAAAAAAGAAGATGTGCGTGAAAAGGGTTGAAAAGGTACCAGTCCGAGAAAGAAGAAGGTGCGCGTGATTAGGATAATCCCGAAGAAAAATGTAGACTGACGTGAAAGAAAAGCAGAAAAGGCAATAATCCGTGAAAAAAGTTGACATGCGTGAAAAAAATGGACATAAAGAAATACAAAGAAAAGGAATGAAAAAAGAAGATATGCGTGAAAAGGGTTGAAAAGGTACCAGTCCGCGAAAGAAGAAGATGTGCGGGAAAAGGATAATCACGAAGATAAATGTACACTGACGTGAAAGAAAAATAGATTACGCTATAATCCGTGAAAAAAGTGGACATCCGTGAAAAAAGTGGACATAAAGAAATACAATGAAAAGGAATGACAAAAGAAGATGTGCGTGAAAAGGGTTGAAAAGGTACCTGTCCGTGAAAGCAGAAGATGTGAGTGAAAAGGATAATCCCAAAGAAAAATGTACACTGACGTGAAAAAAAAAATAGATAAGGCACCAATCCGTGAAAAAAGTGGACATCCGAGAAAAGAGTGGACATAAAGAAATACATTGAACAGGAATGAAAAAAGAAGATGTGCGTGGAAAGGGTTGCAGAGGTACCTTTCCGTGAAAGAAGAAAATGTGCGTGATAAGGATAATCAAGAAGAAAAATGTACACTGACGTGAAAGATAAATAGATATGGCAACAATCCGTGAAAAAAGTGGACCTCCGTGAAAAAAGTGGACATAAAGAAATGCAAAGTAAAGGAATGACAAAAGAAGATGTGCGTGAAAAGGGCTGAAAAGGAACCAACCCGAGAAAGAAGAAGATGCGCGTGATGGGGATAATCACGAAGAAAAATGTACACTGACGTGAAAGAAAAATAGATAAGGCAAAAATCCGTGAAAAAAGTGGACATCCGTGAAAAAATTGGACATATGGAAATACAAAGAAAAGGAGTGAGTGAGTTTTTGCTTTACGTTCCACCAACAGCTAAGGACATACGGAGACGGGACCGCGGTTTAAAGACTCATCCGAAAGGCTGGAGAAGCCCGGAATCGATCCTGCGATCCCTGGTTTACAAGTCGAGTAGCGTAACCACTGCACCACGGAGGCTTCTACAAAGAAAAGGAATAAAAAAAAGAAGATGTGCGTGAAAAGGGTTGAAAAGGTACCTTTCCGTGAAAGAAGAAAATGTGCGTGATAAGGATAATCAAGAAGAAAAATGTACACTGACGTATAAGAGAAAAACAGATAAGGCAGCAATCCGTGAAAAAAGTGGACATGCGTGAAAAAAGTGGACATAAAGAAATGCAAAATAGAGGAATGAAAAAAAGATGGGTGTGCGTGAAAAGGGTTGAAAAGATACCAGTCCGTGAAAGCAGAAGATGTGCGTTAAAAGGACAATCCAGAAAATGTACACTGACGTGAAAGAAAAATAGATAAGGCACCAATCCGTGAAAAAAGTGGACATCCGTGAAAAAAGTGGACATAAAGAAATACAAAGAAAAGGAATGAAAAAAATAAGATGTGCGTGAAAAGGGTTGAAAAGGTACCTGTCCGTGAAAGCAGAAGATGTGCGTGAAAAGGATAATCACGAAGAAAAATGTACACTGACGTGAAAGAAAAACAGATAAGGCAACAATCCGTGAAAAAAGTGGACATGCGTGGACATAAAGATATGCAAAATAAAGGAATGAAAAAAAGATGGATGTGCGTGAAAAGGGTTGAAAAAAAAAATAAAACAGTCCGTGAAAGGAGAAGATGTGCGTGAAAAGGATAATCCCGAAGAAAAATGTACACTGACGTGAAAAAAAAATAGATAAGACAACAATCCGTGAAAAAAGTGGACATCCGTGAAAAAAGTGGACATAAAGAAACACAAAGAAAAGGAATGAAAAAAGAAGATGTGCGTGAAAAGGGTTGAAAGGGTACCTGTCCGCGAAAGAAGAAGATGTGCGTGATAAGGATAATCACGAAGAAAAATGTACACTGACGTGAAAAAAAAAATAGATAAGACAACAATCCGTGAAAAAAGTGGACATCCGTGAAAAAAGTGGACATAAAGAAACACAAAGAAAAGGAATGAAAAAAGAAGATGCGCGTGATAAGGGTTGAAAGGGTACCTGTCCGCGAAAGAAGAAGATGTGCGTGATAAGGATAATCACGAAGAAAAATGTACACTGGCGTGAAAGAAAAATAGATAAGGCAACAATCCGTGAAAAAAGTGGACATCCGTGAAAAAAAAGTCGACATAAAGAAATGCAAAATAAAGGAATGAAAAAGGAAGATGTGCGTGATAATGGTTGAAAAGGTACCAGTCCGAGAAAGAGGAAGGTGTGCGTGATAAGGATAATCACGAAGAAAAATGTACACTGACGTGAAAGAAAAATAGATAAGGCAACAATCCGTGCAAAAAGTTGACATCCGTGAAAAAAGTGGACATAAAGAAATACAAAGAAAAGGAGTGAGTTCTAGTTTTACGTCCCACCAACAGCTAAGGTCATATGGAGACGGGACCTCGGTTTTAAGACTCATCCGAAAGGCTGGTGAAGCCCGTGATCGATCCTACGATCCCTGGTTTACAAGACGAGTAGCGTAATCACTGTACAATGGAGGCTTCTGCAAAGAAAAGGAATGAAAAAGAGAAGATATGCGTGAAAAGGGTTGAAAAGGTACCAGTCCGCCATGCCCTGTTATGGTGAAAACCTTAAAAAATGTTCATCTCCGGAATCACTTGACTGATTGTCTTGAAACTTGGTTTATAGCATCAGGTGATTGAGTACTACCAAATTTGCACAGGGCTCAGGGGAGCGACCAGGACCTAATGGGCCTCTTGTTTTTTGTTTTGTGTTGTTTTGCTTTGATTTTTCTGCGGCTTTTCCCTCTGTTTCTGTCGAATGAATGTGCACTGTACTGGTCAACCACTGATGTGCATGTCTGCCCAAGGTAAGATGGCATGCTCGGCGGTTTCTCAATGGTGTTGACAAGGCCTTTAAACTTCACACAAACTGCCGAACAAAGCTCGGACCCCGCTCATCAGGGTTGGCAGAATAGATTGGGCTGCATGATGTTTCCATGCAATGCTGAAACCACTGGTAAGCCGCTTAGAGGGTCTGAGCTTGCACATGTCAAGTGGTGCGAGTCAAACCATCCGTGCACATTAAGCCTATTGGTCTCATTGGGCGGCAGGGCTTGAGATTACATTATATCTCTATGTCGGGTATAAGTAGCAACGTCCCAAATATGACCTATATAGTGTTGGTGGGGACGTTAAACATCAATTCGTACACAGCGCACCTATATAGGCAATGGAAAACGGCTGTGTTTTATTCTGCAACAAATCACAGCTCGGAAGAGCGTGACGGGTGACGTCATTAAAAACTGCTAATTTATGACGTCACTAGTCGATTTCCTTGACGTTGTAACGTCATTTTCTCGCATCGAAAACGTTAGAAAAGGATATAAATGCATGTGTTTCAGTCGATAATTTTCGCGGGATTTCTTCTAACAATGGCGAAAAGTTGTGAGATTTTGAAGGAAACAACAACATTATTAGCGATTTTCAGCGTGTTAGAATCGAAATAGATCAGCTCTAGTCTGTGATTTGTTGAGTAATAAATCACAGTTTGGAGGTCAGTTGTAAGTAGACAAATCACGCGCGCTACGCGCTTGTGATTTGATCTACTTTACAACTGACCTCCAAACTGTGATTTATTAATCAACAAATCACAGTTAGAGCTGATCTATTTCTTAAACAAACAAACAAACGAACGAACAAAATTTTTAGCAGGTATTTGGTTCCTGCACTCTCATCGCGTTTTGTCAATAATAAAACAGTGTATACTGCCCTTTTGGGGCCTTCATGGTCTAGTGGGTAAAAGCTTTGACTCTTAATCAAAATCTTAATCTTTGCATGTGTGACGCAAAGTAAAGGTCATATATTTTCAGGTACTCCAGTTGTCGCCCACCTTTAATTAACGGTCTGCTCGAAAACCAATGGGTCTTAAAACCAGAAAAAAATCGCCTGGTTTTACTTATACGTAGTGTATAAGGCCTTAGACGAATTGAACAGCGCAGTAAAAGATATGTGGCTAGTACAAACAATATGTGAAGAATAGTTCATTTTGTCTAAAAAGGTATGTTGCGTGTAATCACCAGATTCGCCTAAATGGGTACTCACTGTATTCCTTTAACCTTAACCCTTTTTGTAACAAATGAAATGTTCCTCCTTATATATAGCAGGAGTCCATTCCAAATTTAGGGGTGACAGGTTGTGTTTTCTTCAACATTTATTTGGAAAATGGCTGAGCTTTTTGTAAACAGTGTAGGCCCCGATCAGATGCCGCGTTCTGATCTGGACCTGCACTGTTTGCCAGGTTACCAGTTTTAGGGTTTCTGTTAACTTAGAGAAGACTGCAAGATATCCCCCTCTCATCACCATTATATCTCAAGACCATGGCCCCCGCCCATCGGGGAAATAGATGAGCTGCATGATGTTTCCACGCAGAGCTGAAACAGGCCCTACACAAGTACTGGTAAACCGATTAGAGGTTCTAAGCCTGTCCAGGCAAAGCGATGCGAGTCGGTTTCATTGAACGACAGGGCTTGAGATGTCATTTCATCTCAATGTCGGGTAAAAGTCCCACAAAATTGGAAGCGAAGTCTTCAAAGTGACCTATACAGTGTTGACGGGGACGTTAAACCTCAAATCGAACAAACAAAGTTATACCTATATTTAAGTTTACATTGACGGACGGCGATTGACGCCGCCATTTTGAAAGTGGCGCTGCAGTGTCAGACGTAACGTCTTTCGCAACGCACTTAAATAATTGTGCCATTTATTTATGTATTCTTGACCTTTAATAGTGGAAAAGAAATTCAAAGTAAAAACAACCTCACACTGCAATCTACGCTTGCTAGTGCACATCACGATCAGATATTCCTATACTGATATACGACTACTGTCTCTGTTATAGGTGAGGTGAGTGTTTGAGTTTTACGTCCCACCAACAACTAAGGTCATACGGAGACGGGACCTCGGTTTAAAGACTCATCCGAAAGTCTGTCTCTGTTATAGGAGATACGTAAACTGTGCATCGGTTTAACCCATATACGCCTAGAAGCCTCTGTGGTATAGCACCTTTTCCCTGTGCCCTTGGCGAACATTGGCTAAGGAGCGTCTGATCTAGGTCTGCACTGTTTTCTTAGTGTCCATACATATAGAGTTTGGTATGATATGAATTAATGGGCATCTGATCTGGGTCTGCAATGTTTCCTAGTGTCCTTTATTTTAGATATTGGGTTAAATGGGTTAACCGACATCTGAGTCGGGTCTGCGAGGATCTGCGGTGTATCCATTTGGCCTTAAATAGAGGTGATGTGCTAATTTGGTTTAAGATTGAATAAACCAGCTCTTCTCTCAAAATTCCGCCACTGTTTGAAGGAATCCCGCCGACACGTTTGACTGTAACGCATGTGTATCGTACTGAAAAAGACGTTACACGGTCTAACGTCAAGGAAAGGATCGATAACGTCGCAAAACTTCATAAAGGGCGGCTCTTCACGTCACGCTTTTTCGCCTAGTGATTTATCTCGCAATATATCACCGGATTTAACCATTGGCTGTATAAGCGACTAGTGATAGATAAGCTCTAGCTGTGATTTGTTGAGTAATAAATAGCAGTTTGGAGGTCCGTATCACGAGCGCGTAGCGCGTGTGATTTGTCTACTTACAACTGACCGACAAACTGTGATTTATTACCCAATAAATCACTGGCTAGAGCTGAGTTATTTCGATTCTAGCACGCTGAAACTCTTAGATAATGTTGTTGTTTCCTTCAAATTCTCAAACATTTTCACCATTGTTAAAAGAAATCGACTGTAACACATGCATTTATGTCCTTTTGAAACGTTGTCGGTGCTCGACAGTGACGTTACACCGTCTAACGTCTACGAATCATAAATTTGCAGCTTTTAATGATTTCACTCGGCCCGCTTTTCCGCACCGTGATTTGTTGCATAATAGACACAGTTCTTTCCCATTGCCAATGTAAAAATACGGGGCATCATCTGGTCTGCACTGTTTGCCTTTGTCATTAAACAGATATGCTGCGCTTAATTGGGTTGAGGAACATCTGAGCTACGTCTGCACTATTTTCCTATGTCCTAAGAGACACTAAGCTTATATGGGTTGTGTATGTCTTTGAGAATTACGTCCTAACAACAGCTAAGGTCATAATGATACGGGATCTCGGTTTAATATCCGCAAGTCTGGAGAAGCCCGAGATGGAACCAACTAACCCTGGTCAATGAGGCGAGTAGTATAACCATTTCAAGGCTTAGGCAAACAATGCAGACCGAGATCAGGCATTGCTTAACCAGCGTTAGCCTATCCTATAAGCTACTCAGCAGCCTTCGGCTCTGGTGAGCTAAAAAAAACATACCTCGCCGTTAGTAAACTTAAAGGTTTAACCTTAAATTAGTCTTCTATAAAGTCTAACTTCAAGCATTCAATTTGAAAGATGTCACAAGCATACATGTGCCTTTTAATGATGAAAAACTACTTTTTGACATTATTACAGCATTTTTTAGACATTATACTTCAGTCGACAGGATGGCAATTAGAATATTGCCAATGATAGTTAATTGTATAATACACATTTTTGGGATATAACTCCAGACATTCGCATTTAATATGTGCTAAGCGTAGACCTAGCTTTTTGTAAAAGCTATACTTGTGGTATTTAAGTTATCATCCCTGAGAATATGATCTTGGCAACACAATATCTCTAACACCTGTCTTCATGTTAACAAGTCCATGGAATTAAAACCCTCTAAACCCCACTTTATTTAGAGAAAACTGGGGTTTACAGGGGTATAAGTTATTTTGCTTTTTTCTGTTCTAAGACATAGGTCATGGGTACTCGTACGAGCACCCGCAACCTATTTTAGGAGTAAAAATAAGACAAATATCACAAATTTGCATGGAAAAAGAAATTGCACGGGTGTGTCATCGTAATGTGAGAATAATGATGGGTCGTTGTACAGTTGTACAGAAGGTTAAGAAGGTGTGCGTTCGTGCGTGCGTGCGGCGTGCGTGCGTGCGTAGGTGCGTGCGTGTGTGTGTGTGTGTGTGAATTTGGGTTTAACGTCGCTTTCAACAATTTTTCAGTCATATCACGACGGTGTCTGGTTGTGACAGGGAGCTCAATGCTCACTTTTATAGTGCTGCCTCACTGAAGTATCATGTCCCTGACACTTGATGATTCTTCTAAAACATGCTGCAAAAGAATACAAAAGAAACTGATATGAGAATTTTAAGAAGTCATACATTGTTGCAGACTTTAAAACTGAAAGTGACTTGGTGGTGGTGTCTGTTCCATCTGCAAACGCTGTTACAAGGAGAACTCACCTTAAAGCTCGCTAACAGGGCGAATGAGGGGAGGTAACTGCCAGACTACACGATAATTAAGCAAATAGCAATCCGATAAAAACGTATCTAAGGTAGGCAGAGTAAATGTGTTGCGCATGCGCAGTGGCGGAAATGTCTCATTTTTTCACGGTCCACTTTTTTTACGTTACACCGCCATTTTCTTCCTTATCCTGAGCGGAAAAAATTCCTTATCCAGTGCGTTTGTCCCTTACCCTGCGCGCTTACCTTTACCAGTGTGGAGGATATTTATACTTTTTTTGTCTCCTATTACTGCTACTCGCTCACATCTGAGCATTACGAGCAGGATTTCCTGGGTGGTAACCAGTACTTTTTTATTATTTTATACTGGCTTAATGTATTCTCGCGGTTTATGTATTCTCGCGGTTTTTGTAATTTTCCGTCATAACAAACCGCCGCGCCACCTAGAGAATGTGAAAAGGACAGCTGACTCTATGATCCTAGATTCATTTCTCTGGATGTGTTGATACAGGGTCGGGAAGTACTATTTTAACAATTAATGATCATGAATTGCTTAGAACAAAATTATGCCTTTTTTTGTTCCTAGACTAAGTATGAGGTATTCTTTCTACTCTGAGTTGACCGTAACAAGATACCGGTTATTGCTTATCCCCATTCAGAGTTAAATGCACATCGCAGATCACAGCCAGCTTCGAGCTATTATGTCGAAATTTCGAGATACTCAGTCGAAACGTCAAGATATTATGTCGACATTTCGAGAAAGTAGGTCGAAATTTCGAGTTATTAAATCGAAATTACGAGATAGTAAGTCGAAATGTCGAGTTATTATGTCGACATTTCGAGATACTAAGTCGTAATTTCGCGTTAATAAGTCGAAATTTCAAGTTACTTAGTCGAAATTTCGAGATACTAAGTCGGAATTTCGAGATACTAAGTCGAAATTTCGAGATACTTAGTCGAATTTTCGAGAAGTGTACCTGGCCCTTATGCTCCATCGTAGGAAATCCATAGTTATAACTTGGGATAGAAATTCTGTTCTAACCCAAATCGAAAATAATTTTCGTGTGTTTGGAAAAGGCACCGGGTGTTTTTTTTTTTTTTTTTTTTCGTCCATTGATTTGAGGTTTAACGTCCCCGCAAACACTGTAAAGGTCATTTTGGAGACGTTGCTTCTAATTTTGTTGGACTTTACACTGGTTAAATACGACCTCATATGCGCCGTCGTTAAGATAAACATCACAGTACGTTACTTGACGTAACTACATTGTATACCTCCCTGTGCTGTCATCACAATATGGCGGACTCTTATATGGGTGTGAGGGGTGGATGGAAAAATCCGTCCCGAGGGTCACTGTCCGGCATCACGAGGCTTGCCGAGTGATGCCGGGCAGTGATCCCGATGGACGGATTTTTCTATCAACCCCTCACATCCACATAGGATTCAACTTCTTGCGTACCTTCCATTTCTTAGCGCGGGTTTTTAATGCTGCAGTCACTTCGGACGTCCGCCATATTGTGATGGCACTGCATGAATTTTAGTGACGTCACGTTACGTGTTGTGACGTCAACCTTAACGACACGAGGTCTTAATCAACCAGTGCATTTATCATACACGCGTTTAAGTCGGAACATAAATTTGTATCCCGGGGTAAAATCACTGATTTCCTTGTCTGGTGTGCAAGAATCTTATAGTATCCGGAAAATAATACACGTGTCCTTCCGTTGCACAGAACTTGGCGTCTCACATGTGACCTATTAAGATGGAATATGATAAAAGGGTTATCCTATGAAAACTAAGGATACACCGAAGAACTGAAAAGCATTGATTGTATTTTCTGGCCAGACCAGCCAACCACGCCCAACCAGGCCTCATCACCCCGAACACTCCATAAATGAACTTACGATCCCAGTGCACTATAATGAAGCGCAGGGGGGACCTTTTACGGCCGCCAAACATTCCATTAACACCAGCTGTAGTGACGTTAAATATGGTCTATAAGAAAGCAAAGACTATAGGGGAGACGGGGGAAAGCTAATGCACGGAGCAAGTTAATGCCGTAGCAGTAATTCATGAATGACAACAGCAATTATTGTGAATTTAAAAATTCCTTGATATCCGCCATCTTCCACGGAAGTTTTGGAAACCTTGGAAAGCAAATAAGAGTTTGGTGAAAATAAGTTCAATATTGACACCAGTATGTAACTTTTTGGATATTTTGTAATTTTTCGTTTTCTGATACATCATTTTTGTCGCACCTGCTTGTAGCAGTGTGCGACATAGGCGTCCGATTTTCCGTCCGTGCGTCCGTTCATCCGTGCGTCCGTCCGTTCGTCCGTCCGTCTGTTAACATTTACGTCGAAGTTCGATATTTACGTCAAAGTTTGTATTTTACAAACCTCAGCTACCATCAAACCTTACATGAAACATCTCATAGACCTTCTCACTTTGTAAGCACCTTGACTTGGTGACTTTGCCCTATATTTTCCGCTCCAGTGACTTTGACCACTACGTCGAAGTTCGACATTTACGTCAAAGTTCGACATTTACGTCAACGTTTTTATTTTACAAACCTCAGCTACCATCAAGCCTTACATGAAACATCTCATAGACCTTCTCACTTTGTAAGCACCTTGACCTGGTGATTTTGACCTATATTTTGCGCTCCAGTGACTTTTACCATAACGTCGAAGTTCGACATTTATGTCGAAGTTTGTATTGTTATCAACTATAAGACTAAATATGAAACATCACCCTGAGCTCCAGACTAGGCAAGCATCTTGACCTGCTCACCCTGACCTATATTTTACGCTTCAGTGAGTTTGACACAAATTACCTCAATGTTACAGATCTTCTCAAATAAAAGGCATACACCAATAAAATCTTGAATAGTGTTTCTCCTAGATGTATTGACTCTGCAGGTCCCTTGATATGGTGACCTTGACCTATATTTTACGCTCCACTGACTTTGACACATTTTACATCGAAGTTCCAGATCTCCTCAAATAAAAGGCCCACAACCATTTAATCGTGCATAGTGCTTCTCCTAGATGTACTGACTCTGCAGGTACCTTGACCCCGGTGACCTTGACCTATATTTTACGCTCCAGCGACTTTGACAAATTTTTATGTCGAAGTTCCAGATCTCTGCAAATAAAAGGCATACAACCATCAAAGCTTGCATAATGCTGCTCCTGGATGTACTGATTCTGCAGGTACCTTGACCTGGTGACCTTGACCTATATTTTACGCTCCATTGACTTTGACACAATTTGCGTCAATGTTCCAGATCTTCTCAAATAAAAGCCCTGCAACCACCAAATCTTGCAGAGTGGTCCTCCTAGATGTACTGACTATGCAGGTACCTTTACTTGGTGACCTTGACCTATTTTTTGCACTCCATTGACTTTAACACATTTTAGGTCGACATTCCATATCTTCTTAACTATAAATCCTACAACCACCAAACCTTGCATAGTGCTTCTCCTACATTTACTTACTCTGTGGGTACCTTGACCTGGTGACCTTAACCTATATAATGCACTCCAGCGACTTTTACGTCAATGTTCAATATGTCCTAAAATAAATGGCCTACAGCCACCAAACTTTGCATAGTACTTCTCATCATTGTACTGATTTGGCACGTACTTTGACCTGGTGACCATGGCCTATATTTTTGGTCCAGTGACTTTGACACATTTTACATCAACTATCAACTGCTATGAAATTAACTTAATTAATAAGAGCATTCTGATTGTGGCTTCTATGACTTTTGCCCCCAGCAGGTGCGACGCCGCCTTCTGCGGAATTCTTGTTCATTTATCCATATAGCCCAGTTCAATAACATGATTAACTTCCCCTGCCAAGATTTACGCTAATGGTCGCTTTCGTATTGATCACCAAAAATGGCGTCGAACAAAGACGGCGAATGCGATAATCACGGATGCCATAAAATGTACTTTCTTTCGGTCAGGGACGTCCTCCTGTGCAGTGAGAATCATCCCCATGCGCAGATCCTGAAGTCACCGGCCAATTTAGTCCGGGATTTGAAATTCGTAGCACTCGTATTTAAAGAGTTTAATGCACCTTATTTTCTTACTCATAACTATGATATGAAATTGTTGAGAAGTCTCTAGGCATCTTCAAAATGGAGTTATAAAATCAAACAAGAGGCCACTATGCTCACCAGAGCTCAGGGGTGGGGCACTGCCCACGGGCAGCTATGTATTTTAATAAACGATGGAAACCAATGAAATTTGGACCCAATCAACCTAGTGGCTTAAGAGGACCGATCAATGTGTTGTTGCAAGAAAACAGACAACAATTGACAACTGTCCATCTATGGCAACTAATAGGCCTAAAATTATATGGCAGATAGACCATTGTTTAAGGATTATTTCCATAAAAGTTTGACACAATATTTTGAAAGGCGTAAAATTTCTTTTTTCCATTTTTAAAGAGCCAAATTTCATTAAAAACAGGAAACCTGCAAAGGCAAATATGGCGAATCATCACGTGACCGAGTGAGTGTTTGAGTTTTACGTCCCACCAACAGCTAAGGTCTTACTGAGACGGGACCTCGGTTTAAAGACTCATCCGAAAGCCTGGAGAAGCCCGGGATCGATACTCCGATCCCTGGTTTACAAGGCGAGTAGCGTTACCACTTCACCAAGGAGGCTTCTAATCATCATCACGAGACCGAATCCGTGAACTAAAGACCCCCTAAACCCCACTCTATATGCAAAAACTGGGGTTTACGGGGGTAATAATTATTTTACTAATTTCTGCTCCAAGAAATTGATTTGGGTACTCGTTGGAACCGCCTCAGTGAGGCAGTTGTTACGAGTACCCAAAACCTTTGTTTGGAGTATGCATAAGAAAAATATCACAAATTTTCATGAGAAAATGTATCTTTTTTGAGGTTTGAAAAATGCACTATATCACACGGATGTGTTGTCGTAATGATGTGCTTACATTCTCAGCCTCATAGAGCTTATGGTTTATGAGGAGATAATGTTTTAAGTACTTTTTTTAATTTATGTTTGGAAACCAATGAAAATGAGCAGTAGGCCTTAGATCATAACGCATAAAGAATATTTCTATGAAAGTTTTGCCAAAATATCTTGGCAGTAAATGCAAATTTGCAATTTGCCCCGTAATAAGTCTATGGAGACTTTTCCATAGCAACCAGACTAAAGAACGGCATATCATAAAAAACACAATACCTGTTCAAGCAAATATGGTGAGTATTTCAAGATAGTCTCAGCCTCATAGAATGTATTTTTTCTGAGGAGATGCTTTGTAAGTGTTTCTTTTTTTTTTTTTTTTTTTTTTTTTTTTTTTAGCATTCTGGTTTCCATGGCAACCAGTAAAGGGAGCAGGTAGCCTAAAATCATACGACAGATAGAAGATAGCTTAAAGTATATTACTATGAAAGTTCTGTCAGAATATCTGCAAAGGCTTTTCCGTAAATACCATTTTCAATTTTTCCGTACCTCAACGGAAACTAAGTTGACATGCCAACCAAACTAAAGAGCCGAATAACAATAAATAATAAAAAACCCTGTTGGTTTTGGGGTGGGGATCTGTAAGGTTTCCTAGATATTGGGCCTTTTCATGAAGTGCAGGGATGGGGCATGGCCCAGGTAACCCTCATGTTGTCACTGAATGTCCCTAATCATAAGGAACATGAATAAACATGTGGTTTAGGGGTAGGTGTCTGAACAGTTTCTCAGATATATGGCCTTTTGTGGAGTGTATGGGTGGGACATGGCCCTGTCTCGCCCCGGCAGACCCCGAGATTGGTGTCACCGAGTGTGTCTTATCACAAGGAACAAAAGTATATTATATAGTTGAGGGGTGGAGATCTGTAAGGTTTCCGAGAGATTGGAGGGGGTGGGACAATGCCCCAGCGAATCCCGGGGGCCTCCAGGTTGGTGTCACTGAATGGGTCTTATCATAAGTAACAAGAATGTATATGGTTCAGAGGTGAGGATCTGTAAGGTTTCCAGAATATTAGGCCTTTTATGAAGTGGATGGGTGGGGCAAGGCCCCGGCGCATCCCGGGGCGCCCAGGTTGGTGTCACTGAATGCATATTATCATAAGGAATAAGAATATACATGGTTTAGGGGTGGGGATCTGAATGGTTTCTAAGATATATTGGCCTTTTATTAAGTGAACAGGGTTGGGACAGGGCCATCGCGCATCCCAGGGGGACGGGACCCTAGCTTGGTGTCACTGAATATGTCTTATCATAAGGAACAAGAATATGTATGGTTTAGGGTGGGGATATATAGGGTTTCCGAGATATTGGGCCTTTTATGAAACAATTGACAACTGTCCATCTATGGCAACTAATAGGCCTAAAATAATATGGCAGATAGACCATTGTTTAAGGATTATTTCCATAAAAGTTTGACAAAATATTTTGAAAGGCGTAAAATTTCTTTTTTCCATTTTTAAAGAGCCAAATTTCATTAAAAACAGGAAACCTGCAAAGGCAAATATGGCGAATCATCACGTGACCGAGTGAGTGTTTGAGTTTTACGTCCCACCAACAGCTAAGGTCTTACTGAGACGGGACCTCGGTTTAAAGACTCATCCGAAAGCCTGGAGAAGCCCGGGATCGATACTCCGATCCCTGGTTTACAAGGCGAGTAGCGTTACCACTTCACCAAGGAGGCTTCTAATCATCATCACGTGACCGAATCCGTGAAATAAAGACCTCCCAAACCCCACTCTTTATGCGAAAACTGGGGTTTACGGGGGTAATAATTATTTTACTAATTTCTGCTCCAAGACAAAGATTTTGGGTACTCGTTGGAACCTCCTCAATGAGGCAGTTGTAACGAGTACCCAAAACCTTTGTTTGGAGTATGAATAAGAAAAATATCACAAATTTTCATAAGAAAATTTATCTTTTTTGAAGTTTGAAAAATGCACTATATCACACGGATGTGTTGTCGTAACGATTTGCTTAAATTCTCAGCCTCATAGAGCTTATGGTTTATGAGGAGATGCTGTTTTAAGTACTTTTTTAATTTATGTTTGGAAATCAATAAAAATGAGCAGTAAGCCTTAGATCATAACGCATAAAAAATATTTCTATGAAAGTTTTGCCTAAATATCTTGAAAGTAAATGCAAATTTGCAATTTGCCCCGTTATAAGTCTATGGAAACTCTAAGTTTCTATAGCAACCAGACTAAAGAACGGCATATCATAAAAACACAATGACCTTTACAGTGTTGACGGGGACGTTAAACCTCAAATCAAACAAACAAATTGTTAGAATAACGAATACCCACAACCTATGTCTTGGAGCAGAAATAAGAAAAATAATGTTTACCCCCGTAAACCTCAATTTTCTCTGTATAAACTGGGGTTACAGGGGTGTTCATTTCATTGGCCTGTTGACCTTATGGATCTTAAAAATTTCTGCTCTATAAAATAGGGGCCGGCCTCGGTAGCTCAGTCGGATGCGTGTCTGACTGGTGATCAGGAGGACGCGGGTTCGATACCTTCCGGGGTCGTCAACATTCCTTCGTTGAGATTGGTCCTGCAATCTTTTATACGGTCATTCTCTCCCTTCCACTGATTCAAAAAGGGCATTTGTCAGTTTCTGGTGAAAGAATGTGCGTTGTACTGGTTACCCGCATACGTATAAGCCTCACCAGGAAAAGTGTGGATAGGAAAACTGACCGGCTAAAAAATGACCTAAAATTGTGATGACTGGGACGGTAAACTCCAATACAAACAAACAATAAACAGTATTTAGTATGAAGATATATATATACTCATGTGCCAAAGTAAAATTAGTTGCCTTTTTACTTCTATTTTTCTGTCAATCATTGTTGCGTAATTGCCTAGGGGATCCATAAGGGTGACCACTTAGTAGGCGTGATTTAGAACGCATTAATGATAGTAGGCATATTTCCTAGTAGTTTTATGAGTTTATGTTGGATTTAAACTAGAATTCGAATACATTTGTATTGTATTAATATTATTGTATCATTTATTTAACAGCAATCTGATGATTGGCTATTTCGCCAATAATAATGTTGCAATATACGTGGTACATAAAAGCAATTCTAATGTTTCAATTTAAACAGGTTTTACATATCTATTGTTTTATTTTAACTAAGACACTATTCTAAAACACATTTTACACTATTCTAAAATAATTTATGGTTGGTTATGGCTATTTTTACCATCAATTTAGCTCCAGGATTACCCCACCCACTCAGTTTACCAGTAAAATTCATTCACATAAATGCTCACACACAATGGATTTGAAGCCATGTGCTTCATTTTAGACAATTAAGTAGTAGAGGACATTCACAATTATGCTTAGTTCTGTTTTCATATCGTCATGAAAAATTGCCCATATGATTTTGACCCCCTTGGACCCCACTTTTATTTAGAAGAACTTGGGTTTTCTGGGGTAAGCATTATTTTTCCAATTTATGCTCAAGTACATAAGTTGTGTGTGTTCAACAGCATCGCCACGTTGAGAGGGTTCTAACGAGTCCCCGCAGTCTATGCTTGGAACAGAAATAAGAAAAATATCAGTTTTATCTGGATTTGTTTTTGTAGTAAAATCTTCAAATGGATTTGAATTATGCGTGTTTTCGTAACGTTATATTATGTGTTTGGCCATTTGGAAACACCACCTCTTTATAATACTGTTTTCTAAATCAAAGCACAAACCTCTTAGTTAAACAGTGTTATATCCAAACAAAATGGTAGAGTAGTGTAAAATAACTTCCTTTACATGTTTTTGTGTCATCCTTTCTATGCAATTAGTTAGGGGTTTGGGCTTTCAACAGTGTTATATAAAAATCGTGTTATATAACGATTGTGCTGTACTAATATGCCATATGAGACTACAAGTACACCTGTGGACACAAAAGCGTTCAAACTCCTATGAAATAACTTTCAATGAATCTCTTTGTATCAAGTTAGTTTGACAAGCAAATGTCATTCATCAAAGAATTCTAAAACTAGATCAAGCAATTGATTGGTCTCATTTTGGAAAACATTTTGTGAGTGACATCTGAGATGTATTTTGATTGGACAGTGCAGGAGTCAACAATGAAATGTACACCACCTTGAGTTTTGAATTTATTTCTGCCTGGCAGCTGACTGATAGGATGTTAGGATATATTGAATGGTGTTTCAAGTCAGAATGAAATGAAGCTCATCAAAGTTTGAACGCTTTAGTGTCCACAAGTGTATGTGTTTTAAAACGGCCATAGTCCTCGGTATAAACATGAGATAGTATTGTAAACAAGTTCTTACAAATGTTAGTTTTTGTTTGTTTGTTAATAATTTCATTTATTTAACAGCAATCTGATAATTGTGGGACTTTTACCCGGCACTGAGATGAAATGACATCTCAAGCCCTACCGCTATTTATGTTTCCATTAGGGTCTGTTGTTTCATGTTTATGTTGCGTTCCCTTTGGTGTCTCTGATGGCAGCTGTGGATTAATTGTATCAATTACTGATCATAGCCTCCACTTCTGTTTTACAAATGTTACTATTCAAACATGCTTTACTACTTGCAAGCTTGAGTACATGGTTGTTCTTTCTATGAGCAAATGCAGTCATCACTACACTGATCTGGGCATTTACAGCCATATCAGGTAATAGCTGGTGGCTGCTCGTGTCTGTGTTGTGAGCTGTGGAATGAATAACCCAGTTTCAGGATCAACATATGCCCTAGGTGTACTGGACTAGGCAAATTAATCTTAGAATTTATAGCTCCCCGTCAAATCAGTTGCTGGTATGCATACCTGTAAAACTATTAGATGGTGGTAGATGACTAGGTCTAACTGTGGATTTTTGGAGCACCTTGCTGTCAAATGTATTTGTCTCAACAGGCCAGGTAAAGTTGGCAGAACAGCAGAACCAGCAGAAGAAGTGGTCAAGTTAGCAGAACAGCAGAACGAGCAGAACGAAATGGTCAAGTTAGCAGAACAGCAGAACGAGCAGAACGAAATGGTCAAGTTAGCAGAACAGCAGAACGAGCAGAACGGATTGGTCAAGCTAGCAGAACGAGCAGAACGGATTGGTCAAGATAGCAGAACAACAGAACAGCAGAACGAGCAGACCGAACTGGTCAAATAAGAGCAGAACCAGTAGAAAATGGTCATATTAGCAAAAAAACAACTAAACCAACAGAAGAAATGGTCAAGTTAGCAGAACACAGAACAAGAAAAAAAAAAAAAAAAAAACAAGACTACATTCAAAGTCTCTCCAAAAGATGATGTATGCGGTTTTTTGTCTCGGAATTTCGGATTTTTTCTCTCTATACTTAGTCGCTATAAAAATGATGAAGAACGCCGTTTACCGCGCCTTCCTATCGCATTTATTAGCTGAGATATTGAGAAAAACATCATTTTTGTATTCTGCTGGGAAGATAGAGAAAAATTTTTGTCTCCGAATTTCGGATTTTTTCTGTCTATACTTAGTCGCTATAAAAATGATGAAGAACGCCGTTTACCGCGCCTTCCTATCGTATTTATTAGCTGAGATATTGAGAAAAACATCATTTTTGTATTCTGCTGGGAAGATAGAGAAAAATTTTTGTCTCCGAATTTCGGATTTTTTCTCTCTATACTTAGTCGCTATAAAAATGATGAAGAACACCGTTTACCGCACCTTCCTATCGCATTTATTAGCTGAGATATTGAGAAAAACATCATTTTTTTCTTCTGCTGGGAAGACGGAGAAAAATTTTTGTCTCGGAATTTCGGATTTTTTCTCTCTATACTTAGTCGTTATAAAAATGATGAACAACGCCATTTACCGCGCCTTCCTATCGCATTTATTAGCTGAGATATTGAGAAAAACATCATTTTTTTCTTCTGCTGGGAAGATAGAGAAAAATTTTTGTCTCCGAATTTCGGATTTTTTCTCTCTATACTTAGTCGCTATAAAAATGATGAAGAACCCCGTTTACCGCGCCTTCCTGTCGCATTTATTAGCTGAGATATTGAGAAAAACATCATTTTTGTATTCTGCTGGGAAGATAGAGAAAAATTTTTGTCTCCGAATTTCGGATTTTTTCTCTCTATACTTAGTCGCTATAAAAATGATGAAGAACGCCGTTTACCGCACCTTCCTATCGCATTTATTAGCTGAGATATTGAGAAAAACATCATTTTGTATTCTGCTGGGAAGATAGAGAAAAATTTTTGTCTCCGAATTTCGGATTTTTTCTCTCTATACTTAGTCGCTATAAAAATGATGAAGAACGCCGTATACCGCGCCTTCCTATCGCATTTATTAGCTGAGATATTGAGAAAAACATCATTTTTTTCTTCTGCTGGGAAGACCGAGAAAAATTTTTGTCTCGGAATTTTGGATTTTTCTCTCTATACTTAGTCGCTAAAAAAATGATGAAGAACGCCGTTTACCGCGCCTTCCTATCGCATTTATTAGCTGAGATATTGAGAAAAACATCATTTTTGTATTCTGCTGGGAAGATAGAGAAAATTTTTTGTCTCCGAATTTCGGATTTTTTCTCTCTATACTTAGTCGCTATAAAAATGATGAAGAACGCCGTTTACCGCGCCTTCCTATCGCATTTATTAGCTGAGATATTGAGAAAAACATCATTTTTTTATTCTGCTGGGAAGATAGAGAAAAATTTTTGTCTCCGAATTTCGGATTTTTTCTCTCTATACTAAGTCGCTATAAAAATGATGAAGAACGCCGTTTACCACACCTTCCTATCGCATTTATTAGCTGAGATATTGAGAAAAACATCATTTTTGTATTCTGCTGGGAAGACCGAGAAAAATTTTTGTCTCGGAATTTCGGATTTTTTCTCTCTATACTTAGTCGTTATAAAAATGATGAAGAACGCCGTTTACCGCGCCTTCCTATCGCATTTATTAGCCGAGATATTGAGAAAAATATCATTTTTTTCTTCTGCTGGGAAGACCGAAAAAATTTTTTGTCTCCGAATTCCGGATTTTTTCTCTCTATACTTAGTCGCTATAAAAATGATGAAGAACGCCGTTTACCGCGCCTTCCTATCGCATTTATTAGCTGAGATATTGAGAAAAACATCATTTTTGTATTCTGCTGGGAAGATAGAGAAAAATTTTTGTCTCCGAATTTCGGATTTTTTCTCTCTATACTTAGTCGCTATAAAAATGATGAAGAACGCCGTTTACCGCACCTTCCTATCGCATTTATTAGCTGAGATATTGAGAAAAACATCATTTTTGTATTCTGCTGGGAAGATAGAGAAAAATTTTTGTCTCGGAATTTCGGATTTTTTCTCTCTATACTTAGTCGCTATAAAAATGATGAAGAACGCCGTTTACCGCGCCTTCCTATCGCATTTATTAGCTGAGATATTGAGAAAAACATCATTTTTGTATTCTGCTGGGAAGATAGAGAAAAATTTTTGTCTCCGAATTTCGGATTTTTTCTCTCTATACTTAGTCGCTATAAAAATGATGAAGAACGCCGTTTACCGCGCCTTCCTATCGCATTTATTAGCTGAGATATTGAGAAAAACATCATTTTTGTATTCTGCTGGGAAGATAGACAAAAATTTTTGTCTCCGAATTTCGGATTTTTTCTCTCTATACTTAGTCGCTATAAAAATGATGAAGAACGCCGTTTACCGCGCCTTCCTATCGCATTTATTAGCTGAGATATTGAGAAAAACATCATTTTTTTCTTCTGCTGGGAAGACCGAGAAAAATGTTTGTCTCGGAATTTCGGATTTTTTCTCTCTATACTTAGTCGCTATAAAAATGATGAAGAACGCCGTTTACCGCGCCTTCCTATCGCATTTATTAGCTGAGATATTGAGAAAAACATCATTTTTGTATTCTGCTGGGAAGATAGAGAAAACTTTTTGTCTCCGAATTTCGGATTTTTTCTCTCTATACTTAGTCGCTATGAAAATGATGAAGAACGCCGTTTACCGCGCTTTCCTATCGCATTTATTAGCTGAGATATTGAGAAAAACATCATTTTTGTATTCTGCTGGGAAGAAACAGAAAAATTTTTGTCTCCGAATTTCGGATTTTTTCTCTCTATACTTAGTCGCTATAAAAATGATGAAGAACGCCGTATACCGCGCCTTCCTATCGCATTTATTAGCTGAGATATTGAGAAAAACATCATTTTTGTATTCTGCTGGGAAGATAGAGAAAAATTTTTGTCTCGGAATTTCGGATTTTTTCTCTCTATACTTAGTCGCTATAAAAATGATGAAGAACGCCGTTTACCGCGCCTTCCTATCGCATTTATTAGCTGAGATATTGAGAAAATCATCATTTTTGTATTCTGCTGGGAAGATAGAGAAAAATTTTTGTCTCCGAATTTCGGATTTTTTCTCTCTATACTTAGTCGCTATAAAAATGATGAAGAACGCCGTTTACCGCGCCTTCCTATCGCATTTATTAGCTGAGATATTGAGAAAAACATCATTTTTGTATTCTGCTGGGAAGATAGAGAAAAATTTTTGTCTCCGAATTTCGGATTTTTTCTCTCTATACTTAGTCGCTATAAAAATGATGAAGAACACCGTTTACCGCACCTTCCTATCGCATTTATTAGCTGAGATATTGAGAAAAACATCATTTTTGTATTCTGCTGGGAAGACCGAGAAACATTTTTGTCTCGGAATTTCGGATTTTTTCTCTCTATACTTAGTCGCTAAAAAAATGATGAAGAACGCCGTTTACCGCGCCTTCCTATCGCATTTATTAGCTGAGATATTGAGAAAAACATCATTTTTGTATTCTGCTGGGAAGAAACAGAAAAATTTTTGTCTCCGAATTTCGGATTTTTTCTCTCTATACTTAGTCGCTATAAAAATGATGAAGAACGCCGTATACCGCGCCTTCCTATCGCATTTATTAGCTGAGATATTGAGAAAAACATCATTTTTGTATTCTGCTGGGAAGATAGAGAAAAATTTTTGTCTCGGAATTTCGGATTTTTTCTCTCTATACTTAGTCGCTATAAAAATGATGAAGAACGCCGTTTACCGCGCCTTCCTATCGCATTTATTAGCTGAGATATTGAGAAAATCATCATTTTTGTATTCTGCTGGGAAGATAGAGAAAAATTTTTGTCTCCGAATTTCGGATTTTTTCTCTCTATACTTAGTCGCTATAAAAATGATGAAGAACGCCGTTTACCGCGCCTTCCTATCGCATTTATTAGCTGAGATATTGAGAAAAACATCATTTTTGTATTCTGCTGGGAAGATAGAGAAAAATTTTTGTCTCCGAATTTCGGATTTTTTCTCTCTATACTTAGTCGCTATAAAAATGATGAAGAACACCGTTTACCGCACCTTCCTATCGCATTTATTAGCTGAGATATTGAGAAAAACATCATTTTTGTATTCTGCTGGGAAGACCGAGAAACATTTTTGTCTCGGAATTTCGGATTTTTTCTCTCTATACTTAGTCGCTAAAAAAATGATGAAGAACGCCGTTTACCGCGCCTTCCTATCGCATTTATTAGCTGAGATATTGAGAAAAACATCATTTTTGTATTCTGCTGGGAAGATAGAGAAAAATATTTGTCTCCGAATTTCGGATTTTTTCTCTCTATACTTAGTCGCTATAAAAATGATGAAGAACGCCGTTACGGCGCCTTCCTATCGCATTTATTAGCTGAGATATTGAGAAAAACATCATTTTTGTATTCTGCTGGGAAGATAGAGAAAAATTTTTGTCTCCGAATTTCGGATTTTTTCTCTCTATACTTAGTCGCTATAAAAATGATGAAGAACGCCGTTTACCGCACCTTCCTATCGCATTTATTAGCTGAGATATTGAGAAAAACATCATTTTTGAATTCTGCTGGGAAGATAGAGAAAAATTTTTGTCTCCGAATTTCGGATTTTTTCTCTCTATACTTAGTCGCTATAAAAATGATGAAGAACACCGTTTACCGCACCTTCCTATCGCATTTATTAGCTGAGATATTGAGAAAAACATCATTTTTTTCTTCTGCTGGGAAGACCGAGAAAAATTTTTGTCTCGGAATTTCGGATTTTTTCTCTCTATACTTAGTCGTTATAAAAATGATGAACAACGCCATTTACCGCGCCTTCCTATCGCATTTATTAGCTGAGATATTGAGAAAAACATCATTTTTGTATTCTGCTGGGAAGATAGAGAAAAATTTTTGTCTCCGAATTTCGGATTTTTTCTCTCTATACTTAGTCGCTATAAAAATGATGAAGAACGCCGTTTACCGCGCCTTCCTATCGCATTTATTAGCTGAGATATTGAGAAAATCATCATTTTTGTATTCTGCTGGGAAGATAGAGAAAAATTTTTGTCTCCGAATTTCGGATTTTTTCTCTCTATACTAAGTCGCTATAAAAATGATGAAGAACGCCGTTTACCGCACCTTCCTATCGCATTTATTAGCTGAGATATTGAGAAAAACATAATTTTTTTCTTCTGCTGGGAAGACCGAGAAAAATTTTTGTCTCCGAATTTCGGATTTTTTCTCTCTATACTTAGTCGTTATAAAAATGATGAACAACGCCATTTACCGCGCCTTCCTATCGCATTTATTAGCTGAGATATTGAGAAAAACATCATTTTTGTATTCTGCTGGGAAGATAGAGAAAAATTTTTGTCTCCGAATTTCGGATTTTTTCTCTCTATACTTAGTCGCTATAAAAATGATGAAGAACGCCGTTTACCGCGCCTTCCTATCGCATTTATTAGCTGAGATATTGAGAAAATCATCATTTTTGTATTCTGCTGGGAAGATAGAGAAAAATTTTTGTCTCCGAATTTCGGATTTTTTCTCTTTATACTAAGTCGCTATAAAAATGATGAAGAACGCCGTTTACCGCACCTTCCTATCGCATTTATTAGCTGAGATATTGAGAAAAACATCATTTTTGTATTCTGCTGGGAAGATAGAGAAAAATTTTTGTCTCCGAATTTCGGATTTTTCTCTCTATACTTAGTCGCTATAAAAATGATGAAGAACACCGTTTACCGCACCTTCCTATCGCATTTATTAGCTGAGATATTGAGAAAAACATCATTTTTTTCTTCTGCTGGGAAGACCGAGAAAAATTTTTGTCTCGGAATTTCGGATTTTTTCTCTCTATACTTAGTCGCTAAAAAATGATGAAGAACGCCGTTTACCGCGCCTTCCTATCGCATTTATTAGCTGAGATATTGAGAAAAACATCATTTTTGTATTCTGCTGGGAAGATAGAGAAAAATTTTTGTCTCCGAATTTCGGATTTTTTCTCTCTATACTTAGTCGCTATAAAAATGATGAAGAACGCCGTTTACCGCACCTTCCTATCGCATTTATTAGCTGAGATATTGAGAAAAACATCATTTTTGTATTCTGCTGGGAAGATAGAGAAAAATTTTTGTCTCCGAATTTCGGATTTTTTCTCTCTATACTTAGTCGCTATAAAAATGATGAAGAACACCGTTTACCGCACCTTCCTATCGCATTTATTAGCTGAGATATTGAGAAAAACATCATTTTTTTCTTCTGCTGGGAAGACCGAGAAAAATTTTTGTCTCGGAATTTCGGATTTTTTCTCTCTATACTTAGTCGCTAAAAAATGATGAAGAACGCCGTTTACCGCGCCTTCCTATCGCATTTATTAGCTGAGATATTGAGAAAAACATCATTTTTGTATTCTGCTGGGAAGATAGAGAAAATTATTTGTCTCCGAATTTCGGATTTTTTCTCTCTATACTAAGTCGCTATAAAAATGATGAAGAACGCCGTTTACCACACCTTCCTATCGCATTTATTAGCTGAGATATTGAGAAAAACATCATTTTTGTATTCTGCTGGGAAGACCGAGAAAATTTTTTGTCTCGGAATTTCGGATTTTTTCTCTCTATACTAAGTCGTTATAAAAATGATGAAGAACGCCGTTTACCGCGCCTTCCTATCGCATTTATTAGCCGAGATATTGAGAAAAACATCATTTTTTTCTTCTGCTGGGAAGATCGAAAAAAGTTTTTGTCTCCGAATTTCGGATTTTTTCTCTCTATACTTAGTCGCTATAAAAATGATGAAGAACGCCGTTTACCGCGCCTTCCTATCGCATTTATTAGCTGAGATATTGAGAAAAACATCATTTTTGTATTCTGCTGGGAAGATAGAGAAAAATTTTTGTCTCCGAATTTCGGATTTTTTCTCTCTATACTTAGTCGCTATAAAAATGATGAAGAACGCCGTTTACCGCACCTTCCTATCGCATTTATTAGCTGAGATATTGAGAAAAACATCATTTTTGTATTCTGCTGGGAAGATAGAGAAAAATTTTTGTCTCGGAATTTCGGATTTTTTCTCTCTATACTTAGTCGCTATAAAAATGATGAAGAACGCCGTTTACCGCGCCTTCCTATCGCATTTATTAGCTGAGATATTGAGAAAAACATCATTTTTGTATTCTGCTGGGAAGATAGAGAAAAATTTTTGTCTCCGAATTTCGGATTTTTTCTCTCTATACTTAGTCGCTATAAAAATGATGAAGAACACCGTTTACCGCACCTTCCTATCGCATTTATTAGCTGAGATATTGAGAAAAACATCATTTTTGTATTCTGTTGGGAAGACCGAGAAACATTTTTGTCTCGGAATTTCGGATTTTTTCTCTCTATACTTAGTCGCTATAAAAATGATGAACAACGCCGTTTACCGCGCCTTCCTATCGCATTTATTAGCTGAGATATTGAGAAAAACATCATTTTTGTATTCTGCTGGGAAGATAGAGAAAAATTTTTGTCTCCGAATTTCGGATTTTTTCTCTCTATACTTAGTCGCTATAAAAATGATGAAGAACGCCGTTACCGCGCCTTCCTATCGCATTTATTAGCTGAGATATTGAGAAAAACATCATTTTTGTATTCTGCTGGGAAGATAGAGAAAAATTTTTGTCTCCGAATTTCGGATTTTTTCTCTCTATACTTAGTCGCTATAAAAATGATGAAGAACGCCGTTTACCGCACCTTCCTATCGCATTTATTAGCTGAGATATTGAGAAAAACATCATTTTTGTATTCTGCTGGGAAGATAGAGAAAAATTTTTGTCTCCGAATTTCGGATTTTTTCTCTCTATACTTAGTCGCTATAAAAATGATGAAGAACACCGTTTACCGCACCTTCCTATCGCATTTATTAGCTGAGATATTGAGAAAAACATCATTTTTTTCTTCTGCTGGGAAGACCGAGAAAAATTTTTGTCTCGGAATTTCGGATTTTTTCTCTCTATACTTAGTCGTTATAAAAATGATGAACAACGCCATTTACCGCGCCTTCCTATCGCATTTATTAGCTGAGATATTGAGAAAAACATCATTTTTGTATTCTGCTGGGAAGATAGAGAAAAATTTTTGTCTCCGAATTTCGGATTTTTTCTCTCTATACTTAGTCGCTATAAAAATGATGAAGAACGCCGTTTACCGCGCCTTCCTATCGCATTTATTAGCTGAGATATTGAGAAAATCATCATTTTTGTATTCTGCTGGGAAGATAGAGAAAAATTTTGTCTCCGAATTTCGGATTTTTTCTCTCTATACTAAGTCGCTATGAAAATGATGAAGAACGCCGTTTACCGCACCTTCCTATCGCATTTATTAGCTGAGATATTGAGAAAAACATCATTTTTTTCTTCTGCTGGGAAGACCGAGAAAAATTTTTGTCTCCGAATTTCGGATTTTTTCTCTCTATACTTAGTCGTTATAAAAATGATGAACAACGCCATTTACCGCGCCTTCCTATCACATTTATTAGCTGAGATATTGAGAAAAACATCATTTTTGTATTCTGCTGGGAAGATAGAGAAAAATTTTTGTCTCCGAATTTCGGATTTTTTCTCTCTATACTTAGTCGCTATAAAAATGATGAAGAACGCCGTTTACCGCGCCTTCCTATCGCATTTATTAGCTGAGATATTGAGAAAATCATCATTTTTGTATTCTGCTGGGAAGATAGAGAAAAATTTTTGTCTCCGAATTTCGGATTTTTTCTCTCTATACTAAGTCGCTATAAAAATGATGAAGAACGCCGTTTACCGCACCTTCCTATCGCATTTATTAGCTGAGATATTGAGAAAAACATCATTTTTGTATTCTGCTGGGAAGATAGAGAAAAATTTTTGTCTCCGAATTTCGGATTTTTTCTCTCTATACTTAGTCGCTATAAAAATGATGAAGAACACCGTTTACCGCACCTTCCTATCGCATTTATTAGCTGAGATATTGAGAAAAACATCATTTTTTTCTTCTGCTGGGAAGATAGAGAAAAATTTTTGTCTCGGAATTTCGGATTTTTTCTCTCTATACTTAGTCGCTAAAAAATGATGAAGAACGCCGTTTACCGCGCCTTCCTATCGCATTTATTAGCTGAGATATTGAGAAAAACATCATTTTTGTATTCTGCTGGGAAGATAGAGAAAAATTTTTGTCTCCGAATTTCGGATTTTTTCTCTCTATACTTAGTCGCTATAAAAATGATGAAGAACGCCGTTTACCGCACCTTCCTATCGCATTTATTAGCTGAGATATTGAGAAAAACATCATTTTTGTATTCTGCTGGGAAGATAGAGAAAAATTTTTGTCTCGGAATTTCGGATTTTTTCTCTCTATACTTAGTCGCTATAAAAATGATGAAGAACGCCGTTTACCGCGCCTTCCTATCGCATTTATTAGCTGAGATATTGAGAAAAACATCATTTTTGTATTCTGCTGGGAAGATAGAGAAAAATTTTTGTCTCCGAATTTCGGATTTTTTCTCTCTATAATTAGTCGCTATAAAAATGATGAAGAACGCCGTTTACCGCGCCTTCCTATCGCATTTATTAGCTGAGATATTGAGAAAAACATCATTTTTGTATTCTGCTGGGAAGATAGAGAAAAATTTTTGTCTCGGAATTTCGGATTTTTTCTCTCTATACTTAGTCGCTATAAAAATGATGAAGAACACCGTTTACCGCACCTTCCTATCGCATTTATTAGCTGAGATATTGAGAAAAACATCATTTTTTTCTTCTGCTGGGAAGACCGAGAAAAATTTTTGTCTCGGAATTTCGGATTTTTTCTCTCTATACTTAGTCGCTAAAAAATGATGAAGAACGCCGTTTACCGCGCCTTCCTATCGCATTTATTAGCTGAGATATTGAGAAAAACATCATTTTTGTATTCTGCTGGGAAGATAGAGAAAATTATTTGTCTCCGAATTTCGGATTTTTTCTCTCTATACTAAGTCGCTATAAAAATGATGAAGAACGCCGTTTACCACACCTTCCTATCGCATTTATTAGCTGAGATATTGAGAAAATCATCATTTTTGTATTCTGCTGGGAAGACCGAGAAAAATTTTTGTCTCGGAATTTCGGATTTTTTCTCTCTATACTTAGTCGCTATAAAAATGATGAAGAACGCCGTTTACCGCGCCTTCCTATCGCATTTATTAGCTGAGATATTGAGAAAAACATCATTTTTGTATTCTGCTGGGAAGATAGAGAAAAATTTTTGTCTCCGAATTTCGGATTTTTTCTCTCTATACTTAGTCGCTATAAAAATGATGAAGAACGCCGTTTACCGCACCTTCCTATCGCATTTATTAGCTGAGATATTGAGAAAAACATCATTTTTGTATTCTGCTGGGAAGATAGAGAAAAATTTTTGTCTCCGAATTTCGGATTTTTTCTCTCTATACTTAGTCGCTATAAAAATGATGAAGAACACCGTTTACCGCACCTTCCTATCGCATTTATTAGCTGAGATATTGAGAAAAACATCATTTTTGTATTCTGCTGGGAAGACCGAGAAACATTTTTGTCTCGGAATTTCGGATTTTTTCTCTCTATACTTAGTCGCTATAAAAATGATGAACAACGCCGTTTACCGCGCCTTCCTATCGCATTTATTAGCTGAGATATTGAGAAAAACATCATTTTTGTATTCTGCTGGGAAGATAGAGAAAAATTTTTGTCTCCGAATTTCGGATTTTTTCTCTCTATACTTAGTCGCTATAAAAATGATGAAGAACGCCGTTACCGCGCCTTCCTATCGCATTTATTAGCTGAGATATTGAGAAAAACATCATTTTTGTATTCTGCTGGGAAGATAGAGAAAAATTTTTGTCTCCGAATTTCGGATTTTTTCTCTCTATACTTAGTCGCTATAAAAATGATGAAGAACGCCGTTTACCGCACCTTCCTATCGCATTTATTAGCTGAGATATTGAGAAAAACATCATTTTTGTATTCTGCTGGGAAGATAGAGAAAAATTTTTGTCTCCGAATTTCGGATTTTTTCTCTCTATACTTAGTCGCTATAAAAATGATGAAGAACACCGTTTACCGCACCTTCCTATCGCATTTATTAGCTGAGATATTGAGAAAAACATCATTTTTTTCTTCTGCTGGGAAGACCGAGAAAAATTTTTGTCTCGGAATTTCGGATTTTTTCTCTCTATACTTAGTCGTTATAAAAATGATGAACAACGCCGTTTACCGCGCCTTCCTATCGCATTTATTAGCTGAGATATTGAGAAAAACATCATTTTTGTATTCTGCTGGGAAGATAGAGAAAAAATTTTGTCTCCGAATTTCGGATTTTTTCTCTCTATACTTAGTCGCTATAAAAATGATGAAGCACGCCGTTTACCGCGCCTTCCTATCGCATTTATTAGCTGAGATATTGAGAAAATCATCATTTTTGTATTCTGCTGGGAAGATAGAGAAAAATTTTGTCTCCGAATTTCGGATTTTTTCTCTCTATACTAAGTCGCTATTAAAATGATGAAGAACGCCGTTTACCGCACCTTCCTATCGCATTTATTAGCTGAGATATTGAGAAAAACATAATTTTTTTCTTCTGCTGGGAAGACCGAGAAAAATTTTTGTCTCCGAATTTCGGATTTTTTCTCTCTATACTTAGTCGTTATAAAAATGATGAACAACGCCATTTACCGCGCCTTCCTATCACATTTATTAGCTGAGATATTGAGAAAAACATCATTTTTGTATTCTGCTGGGAAGATAGAGAAAAATTTTTGTCTCCGAATTTCGGATTTTTTCTCTCTATACTTAGTCGCTATAAAAATGATGAAGAACGCCGTTTACCGCACCTTCCTATCGCATTTATTAGCTGAGATATTGAGAAAAACATCATTTTTGTATTCTGCTGGGAAGATAGAGAAAAATTTTTGTCTCCGAATTTCGGATTTTTTCTCTCTATACTTAGTCGCTATAAAAATGATGAAGAACGCCGTTTACCGCGCCTTCCTATCGCATTTATTAGCTGAGATATTGAGAAAAACATCATTTTTTTCTTCTGCTGGGAAGATAGAGAAAAATTTTTGTCTCGGAATTTCGGATTTTTTCTCTCTATACTTAGTCGCTATAAAATGATGAAGAACGCCGTTTACCGCGCCTTCCTATCGCATTTATTAGCTGAGATATTGAGAAAAACATCATTTTTGTATTCTGCTGGGAAGATAGAGAAAACTTTTTGTCTCCGAATTTCGGATTTTTTCTCTCTATACTTAGTCGCTATAAAAATGATGAAGAACACCGTTTACCGCACCTTCCTATCGCATTTATTAGCTGAGATATTGAGAAAAACATAATTTTTTTCTTCTGCTGGGAAGACCGAGAAACATTTTTGTCTCGGAATTTCGGATTTTTTCTCTCTATACTTAGTCGCTATAAAAATGATGAAGAACACCGTTTACCGCACCTTCCTATCGCATTTATTAGCTGAGATATTGAGAAAAACATCATTTTTTTCTTCTGCTGGGAAGACCGAAAAAAATTTTTGTCTCGGAATTTCGGATTTTTTCTCTCTATACTTAGTCGTTATAAAAATGATGAACAACGCCATTTACCGCGCCTTCCTATCGCATTTATTAGCTGAGATATTGAGAAAAACATCATTTTTGTATTCTGCTGGGAAGATAGAGAAAATTTTTTGTCTCCGAATTTCGGATTTTTTCTCTCTATACTTAGTCGCTATAAAAATGATGAAGAACGCCGTTTACCGCGCCTTCCTATCGCATTTATTAGCTGAGATATTGAGAAAATCATCATTTTTGTATTCTGCTGGGAAGATAGAGAAAAATTTTGTCTCCGAATTTCGGATTTTTTCTCTCTATACTAAGTCGCTATAAAAATGATGAAGAACGCCGTTTACCGCGCCTTCCTATCGCATTTATTAGCTGAGATATTGAGAAAAACATAATTTTTTTCTTCTGCTGGGAAGACCGAGAAAAATTTTTGTCTCCGAATTTCGGATTTTTTCTCTCTATACTTAGTCGTTATAAAAATAATGAACAGCGCCATTTACCGCGCCTTCCTATCACATTTATTAGCTGAGATATTGAGAAAAACATCATTTTTGTATTCTGCTGGGAAGATAGAGAAAAATTTTTGTCTCCGAATTTCGGATTTTTTCTCTCTATACTTAGTCGCTATAAAAATGATGAAGAACGCCGTTTACCGCGCCTTCCTATCGCATTTATTAGCTGAGATATTGAGAAAAACATCATTTTTTTCTTCTGCTGGGAAGACCGAGAAAAATTTTTGTCTCGGAATTTCGGATTTTTTCTCTCTATACTTAGTCGCTATAAAAATGATGAAGAACGCCGTTTACCGCGCCTTCCTATCGCATTTATTAGCTGAGATATTGAGAAAAACATCATTTTTGTATTCTGCTGGGAAGATAGAGAAAACTTTTTGTCTCCGAATTTCGGATTTTTTCTCTCTATACTTAGTCGCTATGAAAATGATGAAGAACGCCGTTTACCGCGCCTTCCTATCGCATTTATTAGCTGAGATATTGAGAAAAACATCATTTTTGTATTCTGCTGGGAAGATAGAGAAAAATTTTTGTCTCCGAATTTCGGATTTTTTCTCTCTATACTTAGTCGCTATAAAAATGATGAAGAACGCCGTTTACCGCACCTTCCTATCGCATTTATTAGCTGAGATATTGAGAAAAACATCATTTTTTTCTTCTGCTGGGAAGACCGAGAAAAATTTTTGTCTCGGAATTTCGGATTTTTTCTCTCTATACTTAGTCGTTATAAAAATGATGAACAACGCCATTTACCGCGCCTTCCTATCGCATTTATTAGCTGAGATATTGAGAAAAACATCATTTTTGTATTCTGCTGGGAAGATAGAGAAAAATTTTTGTCTCCGAATTTCGGATTTTTTCTCTCTATACTTAGTCGCTATAAAAATGATGAAGAACGCCGTTTACCGCGCCTTCCTATCGCATTTATTAGCTGAGATATTGAGAAAAACATCATTTTTGTATTCTGCTGGGAAGATAGAGAAAAATTTTTGTCTCCGAATTTCGGATTTTTTCTCTCTATACTTAGTCGCTATAAAAATGATGAAGAACGCCGTTTACCGCGCCTTCCTATCGCATTTATTAGCTGAGATATTGAGAAAAACATCATTTTTTTCTTCTGCTGGGAAGACCGAGAAAAATTTTTGTCTCGGAATTTCGGATTTTTTCTCTCTATACTTAGTCGCTATAAAAATGATGAAGAACGCCGTTTACCGCGCCTTCCTATCGCATTTATTAGCTGAGATATTGAGAAAAACATCATTTTTGTATTCTGCTGGGAAGATAGAGAAAACTTTTTGTCTCCGAATTTCGGATTTTTTCTCTCTATACTTAGTCGCTATGAAAATGATGAAGAACGCCGTTTACCGCGCCTTCCTATCGCATTTATTAGCTGAGATATTGAGAAAAACATCATTTTTGTATTCTGCTGGGAAGATAGAGAAAAATTTTTGTCTCGGAATTTCGGATTTTTTCTCTCTATACTTAGTCGCTATAAAAATGATGAAGAACGCCGTTTACCGCACCTTCCTATCGCATTTATTAGCTGAGATATTGAGAAAAACATCATTTTTTTCTTCTGCTGGGAAGACCGAGAAAAATTTTTGTCTCGGAATTTCGGATTTTTTCTCTCTATACTTAGTCGTTATAAAAATGATGAACAACGCCATTTACCGCGCCTTCCTATCGCATTTATTAGCTGAGATATTGAGAAAAACATAATTTTTGTATTCTGCTGGGAAGATAAAGAAAAATTTTTGTCTCCGAATTTCGGATTTTTTCTCTCTATACTTAGTCGCTATAAAAATGATGAAGAACGCCGTTTACCGCGCCTTCCTATCGCATTTATTAGCTGAGATATTGAGAAAATCATCATTTTTGTATTCTGCTGGGAAGATAGAGAAAAATTTTGTCTCCGAATTTCGGATTTTTTCTCTCTATACTAAGTCGCTATAAAAATGATGAAGAACGCCGTTTACCGCACCTTCCTATCGCATTTATTAGCTGAGATATTGAGAAAAACATAATTTTTTTCTTCTGCTGGGAAGACCGAGAAAAATTTTTGTCTCCGAATTTCGGATTTTTTCTCTCTATACTTAGTCGTTATAAAAATGATGAACAACGCCATTTACCGCGCCTTCCTATCACATTTATTAGCTGAGATATTGAGAAAAACATCATTTTTGTATTCTGCTGGGAAGATAGAGAAAAATTTTTGTCTCCGAATTTCGGATTTTTTCTCTCTATACTTAGTCGCTATAAAAATGATGAAGAACGCCGTTTACCGCACCTTCCTATCGCATTTATTAGCTGAGATATTGAGAAAAACATCATTTTTGTATTCTGCTGGGAAGATAGAGAAAAATTTTTGTCTCCGAATTTCGGATTTTTTCTCTCTATACTTAGTCGCTATAAAAATGATGAAGAACGCCGTTTACCGCGCCTTCCTATCGCATTTATTAGCTGAGATATTGAGAAAAACATCATTTTTGTATTCTGCTGGGAAGACCGAGAAACATTTTTGTCTCGGAATTTCGGATTTTTTCTCTCTATACTTAGTCGCTAAAAATGATGAAGAACGCCGTTTACCGCGCCTTCCTATCGCATTTATTAGCTGAGATATTGAGAAAAACATCATTTTTGTATTCTGCTGGGAAGATAGAGAAAAATTTTTGTTTCCGAATTTCGGATTTTTTCTCTCTATACTTAGTCGCTATAAAAATGATGAAGAACGCCGTTTACCACACCTTCCTATCGCATTTATTAGCTGAGATATTGAGAAAAACATCATTTTTGTATTCTGCTGGGAAGACCGAGAAACATTTTTGTCTCGGAATTTCGGATTTTTTCTCTCTATACTTAGTCGCTAAAAAATGATGAAGAACGCCGTTTACCGCGCCTTCCTATCGCATTTATTAGCTGAGATATTGAGAAAAACATCATTTTTGTATTCTGCTGGGAAGATAGAGAAAAATTTTTGTCTCCGAATTTCGGATTTTTTCTCTCTATACTTAGTCGCTATAAAAATGATGAAGAACGCCGTTACGGCGCCTTCCTATCGCATTTATTAGCTGAGATATTGAGAAAAACATCATTTTTGTATTCTGCTGGGAAGATAGAGAAAAATTTTTGTCTCCGAATTTCGGATTTTTTCTCTCTATACTTAGTCGCTATAAAAATGATGAAGAACGCCGTTTACCGCACCTTCCTATCGCATTTATTAGCTGAGATATTGAGAAAAACATCATTTTTGTATTCTGCTGGGAAGATAGAGAAAATTTTTTGTCTCGGAATTTCGGATTTTTTCTCTCTATACTTAGTCGCTATAAAAATGATGAAGAACACCGTTTACCGCACCTTCCTATCGCATTTATTAGCTGAGATATTGAGAAAAACATCATTTTTTTCTTCTGCTGGGAAGACCGAGAAACATTTTTGTCTCGGAATTTCGGATTTTTTCTCTCTATACTTAGTCGCTATAAAAATGATGAAGAACACCGTTTACCGCACCTTCCTATCGCATTTATTAGCTGAGATATTGAGAAAAACATCATTTTTTTCTTCTGCTGGGAAGACCTAGAAAAATTTTTGTCTCGGAATTTCGGATTTTTTCTCTCTATACTTAGTCGTTATAAAAATGATGAACAACGCCATTTACCGCGCCTTCCTATCGCATTTATTAGCTGAGATATTGAGAAAAACATCATTTTTGTATTCTGCTGGGAAGATAGAGAAAAATTTTTGTCTCCGAATTTCGGATTTTTTCTCTCTATACTTAGTCGCTATAAAAATGATGAAGAACGCCGTTTACCGCGCCTTCCTATCGCATTTATTAGCTGAGATATTGAGAAAATCATCATTTTTGTATTCTGCTGGGAAGATAGAGAAAAATTTTGTCTCCGAATTTCGGATTTTTTCTCTCTATACTAAGTCGCTATAAAAATGATGAAGAACGCCGTTTACCGCACCTTCCTATCGCATTTATTAGCTGAGATATTGAGAAAAACATAATTTTTTTCTTCTGCTGGGAAGACCGAGAAAAATTTTTGTCTCCGAATTTCGGATTTTTTCTCTCTATACTTAGTCGTTATAAAAATGATGAACAACGCCATTTACCGCGCCTTCCTATCACATTTATTAGCTGAGATATTGAGAAAAACATCATTTTTGTATTCTGCTGGGAAGATAGAGAAAAATTTTTGTCTCCGAATTTCGGATTTTTTCTCTCTATACTTAGTCGCTATAAAAATGATGAAGAACGCCGTTTACCGCACCTTCCTATCGCATTTATTAGCTGAGATATTGAGAAAAACATCATTTTTGTATTCTGCTGGGAAGATAGAGAAAAATTTTTGTCTCCGAATTTCGGATTTTTTCTCTCTATACTTAGTCGCTATAAAAATGATGAAGAACGCCGTTTACCGCGCCTTCCTATCGCATTTATTAGCTGAGATATTGAGAAAAACATCATTTTTTTCTTCTGCTGGGAAGACCGAGAAAAATTTTTGTCTCGGAATTTCGGATTTTTTCTCTCTATACTTAGTCGCTATAAAAATGATGAAGAACGCCGTTTACCGCGCCTTCCTATCGCATTTATTAGCTGAGATATTGAGAAAAACATCATTTTTGTATTCTGCTGGGAAGATAGAGAAAACTTTTTGTCTCCGAATTTCGGATTTTTTCTCTCTATACTTAGTCGCTATGAAAATGATGAAGAACGCCGTTTGCGCGCCTTCCTATCGCATTTATTAGCTGAGATATTGAGAAAAACATCATTTTTGTATTCTGCTGGGAAGATAGAGAAAAATTTTTGTCTCCGAATTTCGGATTTTTTCTCTCTATACTTAGTCGCTATAAAAATGATGAAGAACGCCGTATACCGCGCCTTCCTATCGCATTTATTAGCTGAGATATTGAGAAAAACATCATTTTTGTATTCTGCTGGGAAAATAGAGAAAATTTTTTGTCTCCGAATTTCGGATTTTTTCTCTCTATACTTAGTCGCTATAAAAATGATGAAGAACGCCGTTTACCACACCTTCCTATCGCATTTATTAGCTGAGATATTGAGAAAAACATCATTTTGTATTCTGCTGGGAAGACCGAGAAACATTTTTGTCTCGGAATTTCGGATTTTTTCTCTCTATACTTAGTCGCTAAAAAATGATGAAGAACGCCGTTTACCGCGCCTTCCTATCGCATTTATTAGCTGAGATATTGAGAAAAACATCATTTTTGTATTCTGCTGGGAAGATAGAGAAAAATTTTTGTCTCCGAATTTCGGATTTTTTCTCTCTATACTTAGTCGCTATAAAAATGATGAAGAACGCCGTTACGGCGCCTTCCTATCGCATTTATTAGCTGAGATATTGAGAAAAACATCATTTTTGTATTCTGCTGGGAAGATAGAGAAAAATTTTTGTCTCCGAATTTCGGATTTTTTCTCTCTATACTTAGTCGCTATAAAAATGATGAAGAACGCCGTTTACCGCACCTTCCTATCGCATTTATTAGCTGAGATATTGAGAAAAACATCATTTTTGTATTCTGCTGGGAAGATAGAGAAAATTTTTTGTCTCGGAATTTCGGATTTTTTCTCTCTATACTTAGTCGCTATAAAAATGATGAAGAACACCGTTTACCGCACCTTCCTATCGCATTTATTAGCTGAGATATTGAGAAAAACATCATTTTTTTCTTCTGCTGGGAAGACCGAGAAAAATTTTTGTCTCGGAATTTCGGATTTTTTCTCTCTATACTTAGTCGTTATAAAAATGATGAACAACGCCATTTACCGCGCCTTCCTATCGCATTTATTAGCTGAGATATTGAGAAAAACATCATTTTTGTATTCTGCTGGGAAGATAGAGAAAAATTTTTGTCTCCGAATTTCGGATTTTTTCTCTCTATACTTAGTCGCTATAAAAATGATGAAGAACGCCGTTTACCGCGCCTTCCTATCGCATTTATTAGCTGAGATATTGAGAAAATCATCATTTTTGTATTCTGCTGGGAAGATAGAGAAAAATTTTTGTCTCCGAATTTCGGATTTTTTCTCTCTATACTAAGTCGCTATAAAAATGATGAAGAACGCCGTTTACCGCACCTTCCTATCGCATTTATTAGCTGAGATATTGAGAAAAACATCATTTTTGTATTCTGCTGGGAAGATAGAGAAAAATTTTTGTCTCCGAATTTCGGATTTTTTCTCTCTATACTTAGTCGCTATAAAAATGATGAAGAACACCGTTTACCGCACCTTCCTATCGCATTTATTAGCTGAGATATTGAGAAAAACATCATTTTTTTCTTCTGCTGGGAAGACCGAGAAAAATTTTTGTCTCGGAATTTCGGATTTTTTCTCTCTATACTTAGTCGCTAAAAAAATGATGAAGAACGCCGTTTACCGCGCCTTCCTATCGCATTTATTAGCTGAGATATTGAGAAAAACATCATTTTTGTATTCTGCTGGGAAGATAGAGAAAAATTTTTGTCTCCGAATTTCGGATTTTTTCTCTCTATACTTAGTCGCTATAAAAATGATGAAGAACACCGTTTACCGCACCTTCCTATCGCATTTATTAGCTGAGATATTGAGAAAAACATCATTTTTGTATTCTGCTGGGAAGATAGAGAAAAATTTTTGTCTCCGAATTTCGGATTTTTTCTCTCTATACTTAGTCGCTATAAAAATGATGAAGAACGCCGTATACCGCGCCTTCCTATCGCATTTATTAGCTGAGATATTGAGAAAAACATCATTTTTGTATTCTGCTGGGAAGATAGAGAAAAATTTTTGTCTCGGAATTTCGGATTTTTTCTCTCTATACTTAGTCGCTATAAAAATGATGAAGAACGCCGTTTACCGCGCCTTCCTATCGCATTTATTAGCTGAGATATTGAGAAAAACATCATTTTTGTATTCTGCTGGGAAGATAGAGAAAACTTTTTGTCTCCGAATTTCGGATTTTTTCTCTCTATACTTAGTCGCTATGAAAATGATGAAGAACGCCGTTTACCGCGCCTTCCTATCGCATTTATTAGCTGAGATATTGAGAAAAACATCATTTTTGTATTCTGCTGGGAAGATAGAGAAAAATTTTTGTCTCCGAATTTCGGATTTTTTCTCTCTATACTTAGTCGCTATAAAAATGATGAAGAACGCCGTATACCGCGCCTTCCTATCGCATTTATTAGCTGAGATATTGAGAAAAACATCATTTTTGTATTCTGCTGGGAAGATAGAGAAAAATTTTTGTCTCGGAATTTCGGATTTTTTCTCTCTATACTTAGTCGCTTTAAAAATGATGAAGAACGCCGTTTACCGCGCCTTCCTATCGCATTTATTAGCTGAGATATTGAGAAAATCATCATTTTTGTATTCTGCTGGGAAGATAGAGAAAAATTTTTGTCTCCGAATTTCGGATTTTTTCTCTCTATACTTAGTCGCTATAAAAATGATGAAGAACGCCGTTTACCGCACCTTCCTATCGCATTTATTAGCTGAGATATTGAGAAAAACATCATTTTTGTATTCTGCTGGGAAGATAGAGAAAAATTTTTGTCTCCGAATTTCGGATTTTTTCTCTCAATACTTAGTCGCTATAAAAATGATGAAGAACGCCGTTTACCGCGCCTTCCTATCGCATTTATTAGCTGAGATATTGAGAAAAACATCATTTTTGTATTCTGCTGGGAAGATAGAGAAAAATTTTTGTCTCGGAATTTCGGATTTTTTCTCTCTATACTTAGTCGCTATAAAAATGATGAAGAACACCGTTTACCGCACCTTCCTATCGCATTTATTAGCTGAGATATTGAGAAAAACATCATTTTTGTATTCTGCTGGGAAGACCGAGAAACATTTTTGTCTCGGAATTTCGGATTTTTTCTCTCTATACTTAGTCGCTAAAAAAATGATGAAGAACGCCGTTTACCGCGCCTTCCTATCGCATTTATTAGCTGAGATATTGAGAAAAACATCATTTTTGTATTCTGCTGGGAAGATAGAGAAAAATTTTTGTCTCCGAATTTCGGATTTTTTCTCTCTATACTTAGTCGCTAAAAAAATGATGAAGAACGCCGTTTACCGCGCCTTCCTATCGCATTTATTAGCTGAGATATTGAGAAAAACATCATTTTTGTATTCTGCTGGGAAGATAGAGAAAAATTTTTGTCTCCGAATTTCGGATTTTTTCTCTCTATACTTAGTCGCTATAAAAATGATGAAGAACGCCGTTTACCGCACCTTCCTATCGCATTTATTAGCTGAGATATTGAGAAAAACATCATTTTTGTATTCTGCTGGGAAGATAGAGAAAAATTTTTGTCTCCGAATTTCGGATTTTTTCTCTCTATACTTAGTCGCTATAAAAATGATGAAGAACACCGTTTACCGCACCTTCCTATCGCATTTATTAGCTGAGATATTGAGAAAAACATAATTTTTTTCTTCTGCTGGGAAGACCGAGAAAAATTTTTGTCTCGGAATTTCGGATTTTTTCTCTCTATACTTAGTCGCTAAAAAATGATGAAGAACGCCGTTTACCGCGCCTTCCTATCGCATTTATTAGCTGAGATATTGAGAAAAACATCATTTTTGTATTCTGCTGGGAAGATAAAGAAAATTTTTTGTCTCCGAATTTCGGATTTTTTTCTCTCTATACTTAGTCGCTATAAAAATGATGAAGAACGCCGTTTACCACACCTTCCTATCGCATTTATTAGCTGAGATATTGAGAAAAACATCATTTTTGTATTCTGCTGGGAAGACCGAGAAAAATTTTTGTCTCGGAATTTCGGATTTTTTCTCTCTATACTTAGTCGTTATAAAAATGATGAAGAACGCCGTTTACCGCGCCTTCCTATCGCATTTATTAGCCGAGATATTGAGAAAAACATCATTTTTTTCTTCTGCTGGGAAGATCGAAAAAAGTTTTTGTCTCCGAATTTCGGATTTTTTCTCTCTATACTTAGTCGCTATAAAAATGATGAAGAACGCCGTTTACCGCGCCTTCCTATCGCATTTATTAGCTGAGATATTGAGAAAAACATCATTTTTGTATTCTGCTGGGAAGATAGAGAAAAATTTTTGTCTCCGAATTTCGGATTTTTTCTCTCTATACTTAGTCGCTATAAAAATGATGAAGAACGCCGTTTACCGCACCTTCCTATCGCATTTATTAGCTGAGATATTGAGAAAAACATCATTTTTGTATTCTGCTGGGAAGATAGAGAAAAATTTTTGTCTCGGAATTTCGGATTTTTTCTCTCTATACTTAGTCGCTATAAAAATGATGAAGAACGCCGTTTACCGCGCCTTCCTATCGCATTTATTAGCTGAGATATTGAGAAAAACATCATTTTTGTATTCTGCTGGGAAGATAGAGAAAAATTTTTGTCTCCGAATTCGGATTTTTTCTCTCTATACTTAGTCGCTATAAAAATGATGAAGAACACCGTTTACCGCACCTTCCTATCGCATTTATTAGCTGAGATATTGAGAAAAACATCATTTTTGTATTCTGCTGGGAAGACCGAGAAACATTTTTGTCTCGGAATTTCGGATTTTTTCTCTCTATACTTAGTCGCTATAAAAATGACGAAGAACACAGTTTACCGCGCCTTCCTATCGCAATTATTAGCTGAGATATTGAGAAAAACATCATTTTTGTCTTCTGCTGGGAATACCGAGAAAAATTTTTGTCTCCGAATTTCGGATTCTTTCTCTCTATACTTAGTCGCTATAAAAATGATGAAGAACGCCGTTTACCGCGCCTTCCTATCGCATTTATTAGCTGAGATATTGAGAAAAACATCATTTTTGTATTCTGCTGGGAAGATAGAGAAAAATTTTTGTCTCCGAATTTCGGATTTTTTCTCTCTATACTTAGTCGCTATAAAAATGATGAAGAACGCCGTTTACCGCGCCTTACTATCGCATTTATTAGCTGAGATATTGAGAAAATCATCATTTTTGTATTCTGCTGGGAAGACCGAGAAAAATTTTTGTCTCCGAATTTCGGATTTTTTCTCTCTATACTAAGTCGCTATAAAAATGATGAAGAACGCCGTTTACCGCACCTTCCTATCGCATTTATTAGCTGAGATATTGAGAAAAACATCATTTTTGTATTCTGCTGGGAAGATAGAGAAAAATTTTTGTCTCCGAATTTCGGATTTTTTCTCTCTATACTTAGTCGCTATAAAAATGATGAAGAACACCGTTTACCGCACCTTCCTATCGCATTTATTAGCTGAGATATTGAGAAAAACATCATTTTTTTCTTCTGCTGGGAAGACCGAGAAAAATTTTTGTCTCGGAATTTCGGATTTTTTCTCTCTATACTTAGTCGCTAAAAAAATGATGAAGAACGCCGTTTACCGCGCCTTCCTATCGCATTTATTAGCTGAGATATTGAGAAAAACATCATTTTTGTATTCTGCTGGGAAGATAGAGAAAAATTTTTGTCTCCGAATTTCGGATTTTTTCTCTCTATACTTAGTCGCTATAAAAATGATGAAGAACACCGTTTACCGCACCTTCCTATCGCATTTATTAGCTGAGATATTGAGAAAAACATCATTTTTGTATTCTGCTGGGAAGATAGAGAAAAATTTTTGTCTCCGAATTTCGGATTTTTTCTCTCTATACTTAGTCGCTATAAAAATGATGAAGAACGCCGTTTACCGCGCCTTCCTATCGCATTTATTAGCCGAGATATTGAGAAAAACATCATTTTTTTCTTCTGCTGGGAAGATCGAAAAAAGTTTTTGTCTCCGAATTTCGGATTTTTTCTCTCTATACTTAGTCGCTATAAAAATGATGAAGAACGCCGTTTACCGCGCCTTCCTATCGCATTTATTAGCTGAGATATTGAGAAAAACATCATTTTTGTATTCTGCTGGGAAGATAGAGAAAAATTTTTGTCTCCGAATTTCGGATTTTTTCTCTCTATACTTAGTCGCTATAAAAATGATGAAGAACGCCGTTTACCGCACCTTCCTATCGCATTTATTAGCTGAGATATTGAGAAAAACATCATTTTTGTATTCTGCTGGGAAGATAGAGAAAAATTTTTGTCTCGGAATTTCGGATTTTTTCTCTCTATACTTAGTCGCTATAAAAATGATGAAGAACGCCGTTTACCGCGCCTTCCTATCGCATTTATTAGCTGAGATATTGAGAAAAACATCATTTTTGTATTCTGCTGGGAAGATAGAGAAAAATTTTTGTCTCCGAATTCGGATTTTTTCTCTCTATACTTAGTCGCTATAAAAATGATGAAGAACACCGTTTACCGCACCTTCCTATCGCATTTATTAGCTGAGATATTGAGAAAAACATCATTTTTGTATTCTGCTGGGAAGACCGAGAAACATTTTTGTCTCGGAATTTCGGATTTTTTCTCTCTATACTTAGTCGCTATAAAAATGACGAAGAACACAGTTTACCGCGCCTTCCTATCGCAATTATTAGCTGAGATATTGAGAAAAACATCATTTTTGTCTTCTGCTGGGAATACCGAGAAAAATTTTTGTCTCCGAATTTCGGATTCTTTCTCTCTATACTTAGTCGCTATAAAAATGATGAAGAACGCCGTTTACCGCGCCTTCCTATCGCATTTATTAGCTGAGATATTGAGAAAAACATCATTTTTGTATTCTGCTGGGAAGATAGAGAAAAATTTTTGTCTCCGAATTTCGGATTTTTTCTCTCTATACTTAGTCGCTATAAAAATGATGAAGAACGCCGTTTACCGCGCCTTACTATCGCATTTATTAGCTGAGATATTGAGAAAAACATCATTTTTGTATTCTGCTGGGAAGACCGAGAAAAATTTTTGTCTCCGAATTTCGGATTTTTTCTCTCTATACTTAGTCGCTATAAAAATGATGAAGAACGCCGTTTACCGCGCCTTCCTATCGCATTTATTAGCTGAGATATTGAGAAAAACATCATTTTTGTATTCTGCTGGGAAGATAGAGAAAAATGTTTGTCTCCGAATTTCGGATTTTTTCTCTCTTTACTTAGTCGCTATAAAAATGATGAAGAACGCCGTTTACCGCGCCTTCCTATCGCATTTATTAGCTGAGATATTGAGAAAAACATCATTTTTGTATTCTGCTGGGAAGATAGAGAAAAAAATTTTGTCTCCGAATTTCGGATTTTTTCTCTCTATACTTAGTCGCTATAAAAATGATGAAGAACGCCGTTTACCGCGCCTTCCTATCGCATTTATTAGCTGAGATATTGAGAAAAACATCATTTTTGTATTCTGCTGGGAAGATAGAGAAAAATTTTTGTCTCCGAATTTCGGATTTTTTCTCTCTCTACTTAGTCGCTATAAAAATGATGAAGAACGCCGTTTACCGCACCTTCCTATCGCATTTATTAGCTGAGATATTGAGAAAAACATCATTTTTTTCTTCTGCTGGGAAGATAGAGAAAAATTTTTGTCTCCGAATTTCGGATTTTTTCTCTCTATACTTAGTCGCTATAAAAATGATGAAGAACGCCGTTTACCGAACCTTCCTATCGCATTTATTAGCTGAGATATTGAGAAAAACATCATTTTTTTCTTCTGCTGGGAAGATAGAGAAAAATTTTTGTCTCCGAATTTCGGATTTTTTCTCTCTATACTAAGTCGCTATAAAAATGATGAATACTGCCGTTTACCGCGCCTTCCTATCGCATTTATTAGCTGAGATATTGAGAAAAACATCACTTTTTTCTTCTGCTGGGAAGACCGAGAAAAATTTTTGTCTACGAATTTCGGATTCTTTCTCCCTATACTTAGTCGCTATAAAAATGATGAAGAACGCCGTTTACCGCGCCTTCCTATCGCATTGATTAGCTGAGATATTGAGAAAAACATCATTTTTTTTCTTCTGCTGGGAAGATAGAGAAAAATTTTTGTCTCCGAATTTCGGATTTTTTCTCTCTATATTTAGTCGCTATAAAAATGATGGAGAACGCCGTTTACCGCGCCTTCCTATCGCATTTATTAGCTGAGATATTGAGAAAAACATCATTTTTTTCTTCTGCTGGGAAGATAGAGAAAAATATTTGTCTCCGAATTTCGGATTTTTCTCTCTTTACTTAGTCGCTATAAAAATGATGAAGAACGCCGTTTACCGCGCCTTCCTATCGCATTTATTAGCTGGGATATTGAGAAAAACATCATTGTTTTCTTCTGCTGGGAAGACCGAGAAAAGTGTTGTCTCCGAATTTCGGATTTTTTTCTCTCTATACTTAGTCGCTATTAAAATGATGAAGAACACCGTTTACCGCGCCTTCCTATCGCAATTATTAGCTGGGATATTGAGAAAAACATCATTTTTGTCTTCTGCTGGGAAGACCGAGAAAAATTTTTGTCTCCGAATTTCGGATTCTTTCTCTCTATACTTAGTCGCTATAAAAATGATGAAGAACGCCGTTTACCGCGCCTTCCTATCGCATTTATTAGCTGAGATATTGAGAAAAACATCATTTTTTTCTTCTGCTGGGAAGACCGAGAAAAATTTTTGTCTCCGAATTTCGGATTTTTTCTCTCTATACTTAGTCGCTATAAAAATGATGAAGAACGCCGTTTACCGCGCCTTCTTCTCGCATTTATTAGCAGAGATATTGAGAAAAACATTATTTTTTTCTTCTGCTGGGAAGATAGAGAAAAAAATTTGTCTCCGAATTTCGGATATTTTCTCTCTATACTTAGTCGCTATAAAAATGATGAAGAACGCAGTTTACCGCACCTTCCTATCGCATCTATTAGCTGAGATATTGAGAAAAACATCATTTTTTTCTTCTGCTGTGTTGATAGAGAAAAAATTTTGTCACAATTTAGGACTTTTTTCTCTCTATACTTAGTCGCTATAAAAATGATGAAGACTGCCGTTTACCACGCCTTCCTATCCCATTTATTAGCTGAGATATTGAGAAAAACATCATTTTTGGCCTGCCCCGGGACCCACTGGTTTTTCATAGGCTTGCATAGGGACAACTTTTAAAATATTCTTGTCTGAAACCAGAAGGTCCAGGCCTTTGATATTTGATATGCAGCTTCATCTAAAGGGTCTCTATACCAAGATTGTTCAAATAATAGCCCTGGGGCCAAAATGTCTCCGCCCGGAGCCCACTGGTTTTACATTGGCTTATATTAAGAAAGCCTTTAAAAATCTCCTTGTCTGAAACCACAAGGCCCAGGTCTTCGATATTTGGTACAAAGCTGCATCCAGTGGCTCTACCAAGATTGTTCGAATTATAGAGTCCTGCCGCAAAAATTTGAACAATCTTGGTAGATGTCTCTTGATGAAGCTTCAAACCAAATATCAAAGACCTTGGCCTTCTGGTTTAAGACAAGAAGATTTTGAAAGGTTTTCCCTATAATAACTGGATCCTTTGGAAGCAAAGAATACACCAATGAACGAAAATAGCAGACTCGGTTTTATTGAGTCTGTTCATGACCAGTACTTAAATGTGCAACACCGACCATGCCCTCTAGCACCGGCTTAAGCAGAACACTATTTTCAAAATGATTCTAAATGAACTCAATGATACCAAAGGACCAGAAAATATAATCTGCACTGAGGAGATTTTTTCTGGCCGCCACACGGCACAACACTAGCTGCAGTGAAGATAAATAAGTTCTGAATAGTTGGATCATTTGGAAGCAAAACATACACCAAACAAGAGGGCCATGGTAGCCCTGGATCGTTCACCTGAGTCCAAGACGTTTCATAGCTTATGGAAATAGTGAAGTCACTAGTTAAAGGACGTGTGGACCAAAGCTTTTTTTCACTGTTTTTTAGACCATCTTTTTCATTGCAGTGGAATCCTTTTAGCAACATTAGAGGAAACATTCTATGAAACTATATTACAAGGAGCCTTTGGCTTAGATGTTCTTTAAAGATTTTGGTATTTTCAGCTCTGGCAGAACAACTGAAAGGTCATACGAGGAACATTTCCGTGAAATTATTTTGCAATTTGGCCATTTGCCTAGGAGGAGAAGTCCATGAAAGGTTCTTCTATTTTTTTCGCTCTGATGGCCAGAGCAGAACGATTTTAGCAAGTGTGGATTTTAGCAAGTGTGGTAAATGGTCACAAGAGAAACATTTCTGTGAAGTTGTTTTAAATTTAGACCATTGCCTCAGAGGAGATGTTTGAATTTTTTTTTTCTATTTTAAGCTCTGGCGGTAATTTTGTTCAGTGGAGCGAATCGATTTTAGCAATTTTGGCAGAGGGTCACCCGAGGAACATGTTGAAATCTTGCCAGTTGTCATTTAAACATTTTTCTAAACCAGGTGGCCATTTTGTTCATCGAAGCTGAACCATTTTAGTGTGTGTGAATTCGGGTTTAACGTCGCTTTCAACAATTTTTCAGTCATATCACGACGTTGTCTGGTTGCGACAGGAAGCTCAATGCTCACGTTTATAGTGCTGCCTCACTGAAGTATCATGTCCCAGACACATTACATGATACCACACCCAGTCACATTATCCTGACACTGGATCGACCAGTCCTAGCTCTACCCCGTAAATCTGAGTGCCAAGCGAGGAGCAGCTAGTACCATTTTTAACGACTTTGTTATGTCGCGGCCCGGGATCGAACCCGAGACCTCCCGTTCCCCTGAACCATTTTAGCAATTTGGTGTAGGGTCACCCAAGAATCATTTCTGTGAAATTATTTCAAATTTGGGCAAGTAGGCTAGGAGGAAATGTCGTTTTAAAGTTTCGTCTGTATCAGCGGAGCGGAACCATTTTAGTAATATTTATTAATAGGGTCACCTAAGGAACATTTCTGTGAAATTACTTTGAAATCGAAGGAGATGTCGTTTAAAGGTTTTTTTTTTCTTTTTTTAGCTCTGGCAGCCATTTTGTTCAGCGGAGAGGAACAATTTTAGTAAGGATGGTAGAGGGTCACCAATGGAACATTTCTATGAAATAATTTTGAATTCGGGCCAGTTGGCTAGGAGGAGATGTCATTTAAAAGTTGTTGTTTTTTTAGCTCTTGCGGCTTGTTCAGCAGACCGGAACCATTTAGCAGTTTTGGTAGAGGGTCACCCAAGGAACATTTCTGTGAAAATATTTTGAAATTGGGCCAGTGGGCTAGGACGAGATTTCGTTGTCATTTTTTTTTCTATTTTTAGCGCTGGTGGCCATTTTGTTCAGCAGAACTGAACCATTTTAGCAATTATGGTAGAGGGTCACCCAAGGACCATTTCTGTGAATTATTTTGAAATCGAGCCAGTGGGCTAGGAGGAGATGTCGTTTAAAGTTTTTTTTTCTATTTTTAGCTCTGGTGGACCGGGCTTCCTCAGACTTTCGGATGAGTCTTTAAACCGAGATCCCGTCTCCGTATGACCTTAGCTGTTGGTGAGACGTAAAACTCAAATACTCACTCACTCACCCACTCACTCACTCACTCACTCAGATCTGATGGCCATTTTGTTTAACGGGGTGAACAATTTTAGCAATTTTGGTAAAGGGTCACTCAAGGTACATTCGTGTGAACTTATTTCAAAATCCTTTCACCGGTTAAGGAGATGTCATTTGAAGAAATTGTTGACGACGCACGACACACAAAGGACGACGAACGCCGGACACAGGTCGATCACAATAGCTCACAATGAGCACCTTGTGCTCAGGTGAGCTAATAAAGGAAAATAGCAGACTCGGTTATTGAGCTTATTCATTTATGACCAGTACTGAAATGCACAAAACCGACCACGCCCTCTATCACCGGATTATGCAGAACCCTATTTTCAAAATGATTCTAAATGAACTCAATGATCCCAGATTAAGCGGGGCCGCGGGTCGGGCCCTTTTAGGCCTTAGAGCTAGTTTTAGAACAATCTTCGTAGAGGTCCTCTAGATGAAGCTTCATACCCAATTTCAAAGACCTTGGATTTCTGGCTTCAGACAAGACGTTTTTTTTTTTTTTTTCAGGTTTTCCCTATATAAGCCTATGTAAAACCAGTGAGCCCCGGGGCGGGGCCATTTTGGCCCGGGGGCTATAATTTGAACAATATTGATATAGATCCTCTAGATGAAGCTTCATACCAAGGTCCTCTTGATGAAGCTTCATACCAAATATCAAAGACCCGGGCTTTCTGGTTTCAGACAAGAAGAGTTTTAAAAGTTTTGTTTGCTGGTTTTGCTTGGATCCCAAATTTTTGAACTACTTTCAGTATGTACCTCCCAAGCATCATTCTGGTGAAGTTTGGTTTAAATTGGCACAGTGGTTAGGAGGAGATGTCAATGCTGACGGACGACGGACTAAGGACGGACGCCTGAGCACTTGCCTGTCCATTACGAAAACATGCCTATACGAATACATTGTAACCTTTATCTCCGAAAAAATGAAAATTTTAAGATGAACAATTGTGATATTTTTCTAATTTCTGCTTTACAATATAGATTGTAGGTAGTCGTTAGAACCGCCTCATCGAGGTGGTTCTTACTAGTACCCACAATGTATATTGTAGAGCAGAAATAAGACAAAATAGGTTTACCCCTGCAAACCCCAGTCTTACGAAATAAAAGTGGGGTTCAAGGGAGTCAAAATTATGTAGGCGTGTTTTCGTGATGCAGAAAAACTCAGGTGAGCTACATAAAACCAACAGGGTTTACAAGCATGGACGGTCCGACTCGCACCGCTTTCCCTGGGCAGGCTTAGATCCTCTAAGCGGTTTACCAGTACTCGCGTGCGGTCGGTTTCAGCTCTGCGAGGAAGCATCATGCAGCCCATCTTTATGTTCAAGTCCCGATGGGCGGGGCCGAAAGTTACTTTATTACATTAGACGTTGTTATTTTTGGGATTGTCTGTACACACAGACACCGGGTACCCACACCAACTTCTACCTCAGGACCTGCACCAACTTCGACCTTAGGATATATGGATACTTTATGATTTAATTTTTTCGTTTGAGATTTCATCTTCCTCGGTAGCTCAGTCGGATGCGCGTCTGACTGGTGATCAGGAGGACGCTTGTTCGATACCTGCTAGGGTCGGCAACATTCTTTCGTAGAGTTTGATCATGAAATCTTTTCTACGGTCATTCTCTCCATTCCGCTGATTCAAGACGGGCAGTTGTCAGTTTCTGTCGAAAGAATGTACACTGTACTGGTTAACCTCTTACGTTTTTTTTTTGTTTTTTTTTTGTTTTGTATTGGAATTTAACGGCCCAGTCAACACTATTTAGGTCATTTTTTGAGCCGGTCAGTTTATCTATCAACACTTTCCTGGGCAGGCTTATACGTAAGCGGTTATCCATTACAGTGCACATTCTTTCGCCAGAAACTGACAACTGCCCTTCTTGAATCAGCGGAAGGGAGAGAATGACCGTAGAAAAGATTTCATGATCAATCTCCACGAAAGAATGTTGCCGACCCCGGCGGGAGTCGAACCCGCGACCTCCTGATCACCAGTCAGACGCGCATCCGACTGAGCCACCGAGGCCGGCTAACCTCTTACGTATATGTTGATAGGTAAATTGACCGGCTCAAAAATGACCTAAAATAGTTAAACTCCAATACAAACAAACAAACCTGTCCTAGACGAAAGTTACTTTATTAGATAAGGCGTTGATACATTTGGCGTTGACTGCAACGCCTAATGTTTTGTTTGTTTGTTTGATTTGAGGTTTAACGTCCCCGTCAACACTGTAAAGGTCATTTTGGAGACGTTGCTTCCAATTTTGTGGGACTTTTACCCGACATTGAGATGAAATGACATCTCAAGCCCAGTCGCCCAATGAAACCAATATGGTTTATTAGCATGGACGGTCCGCCTCGCATCGCGGTTCCTGGAAGGCTTAGATCCTCCAAGCGGTTTACCAGTACAAGTGTGCGGGCCGGATTCAGCTCTGCGTGGAAGCATCATGCAGCCCATATATTTCTTCAAGCCCCTATGGGCGGGGGCTTGAAAGCCTAATGTAATACACTCAGAACATTTCAAAGAAACGGGCCTCCGTGGCCTAGTGGTTAAGAGCGCTGACTCTTGATCATTAGGTCTCTCACCGCTGTGGTTCGAGCCTTGCGCGGGTCACATGTGAGACGCCAAGTTCTGCAACGGAAGATCAGGTGGTTTTTCTCCGGGTACTCCGGTTTTCGCCCACCTCTGATTACCGATCGGCTCGATATGAGTGAAATAATCTTGAAAGGGCCGTAAAACCAAACAAACATTTCAAAGAATCTTGAGTCATATCATTAATAAGAACAGTGTTGCGTACCCACACCAGATTCGATACCGGTATCCACACCTCCTTCATCTCATATATATGGATACTTGATAGCTTGCTTTAACATTTTCATTTGATATTTCGTCTTGTAATAGACGAAAGTCAATTTAATACATTAAGCGTTGTTACATTTGGCATTGACTGCAACGCCTAATATAACAACGCCTAATATAATACACTCAGAACATTTCACAGAATCTTGAGGAATATCATTAATTAGAATAGAGTTGCGTTAGAGAAGCACAAGCCCCCCCCCCCACACACACACAAACACTCCAAGTACCCACACCACCTTCGACCCCAGTACCCACACCAACTTTGACCCCAAGTACCCACGTCACATTCGACCCCAAGATATATGGATACTTTATGATTTTAACTCTTTCATTTGAGATTTCATCTTGTCCTAGACGAAAGCTACTTTATTACATTAGGCGTTGTTACATTTGGCGTTGACTGCAACGCCTAATGTAACAACGTCTAATGTATTACACTCAGAACATTTAATAGAATCTTAAGTCATATCATTAATGAGAACATTGTTGGGTTGGTATCTTTCAAGAAGCACAGCCTCCCACCACATACACTCCAAGTACCCACACCACCTTCGACCCAAGTACCAACACCACCGTCGTCCCCAGTACCCACCCCACCTTCGACCCTAAGATATATGGATACTGTATGATTTTAACTTTCTTATTTGAGATTTCATCTTGTCCTAGACGAAAGTTACTTTATTACATTAGGCGTTGTTGCATTTGGCGTTGACTGCAACGCCTAATGTAACAACGCCTGATGTATTACACTCAGAACATTTCATAGAATCTTAAGTCATATCATTAATAATAACAGTGTTGCGTTGGTATCTTTCAAGAAGCACAGCTTCCCACCACATAAACTCCAAGTTACCACACCACCTTCGACCCCAGTACCCACACCACCTTCGTTCCCAGTACCCACACCACCTTCGACCCTAAGATATATGGATACTATATGATTTAAACTTTCTTATTTGATATTTGAACTAGGCCTAGACGAAAGTTACTTTATTACATTAGGCGTTGTTACATTTGGCATTGACTGCAATGCCTTATGTAACAACGCCTAATGTAATACAATCAGATCTTAAGTAATATCATTAATTAGAATAGAGTTGCGTTGAAGCACAAGCTCCCCACCATACACACTCCAAGTACCCACACCCCTTCGACCCCAGTACCCACATTCTTCGACCCCAAGGTATATAGATACTCTATGATTTTAACTTTTTTTGAGATTTCATCTTGTCCTAGACGAAAGTTACTTTATTACATTAGGCGTTGTTACATTTGGCGTTGACTGCAACGCCTAATGTAACAACGCCTAATGTAATACACTCAGATCTTCAGTAATACTATTAATTAGAATAGAGTTGTGTTGAAGCACAAGCTCCCCACCATACACACTCCAAGTGCCCACACCACCTTCGACCCCAGTACCAACACACCCTTCGACCCCAGTACCCAGACAACCTTCGACCCCAAGGTATATGGATACTCTATGATTTTAACATTTTTTTTAGATTTCATCTTGTCCTAGACGAAAGTTACTTTATTACATTAGGCGTTGTTACATTTGGCGTTGAGTGCAACGCCTAATGTAACAACGCCTAATGTAATACATTCAGATCTTAAGTAATATCATTAATTAGAATAGAGTTGCGTTGAAGCACAAGCTCCCCACCATACACACTCAAAGTACCTACACCAACTTCGACCCCAGTATCCACAACCCCTTCGACCCCAGTACCCAGACAACCTTCGGCCCCAAGGTATATGGATACTCTATGATTTTAACTTTTTTTGAGATTTCATCTTGTCCTACACGAAATTTACTTTATAACATTAGGCGTTGTTACATTTGGCGTTGACTGCAACTTGTTTATTACAATTGGCGTTGTATTACATTAGAGGTTGCCACAAGGCGCGGTAAACGGCGTTCTTCATCATTTTTATAGCGACTAAGTATAGAGAGAAAAAATCCGAAATTCCGAGACAAAAATTTTTCTCGGTCTTCCCAGCAGAAGAAAAAAATGATGTTTTTTCTCAATATCTCAGCTAATAAATGCGATAGGAAGGTGCGGTAAACGGCGTTCTTCATCATTTTTATAGCGACTAAGTATAGAGAGACAAAAACCCGAAATTCGGAGACAAAAATTTTTCTCTATCTTCCCAGCAGAATACAAAAATGATGTTTTTCTCAATATCTCAGCTAATAAATGCGATAGGAAGGCGCGGTAAACGGCGTTCTTCATCATTTTTATAGCGACTAAGTATAGAGAGAAAAAATCCGAAATTCGGAGACAAAAATTTTTCTCTATCTTCCCAGCAGAATACAAAAATGATGTTTTTCTCAATATCTCAGCTAATAAATGCGATAGGAAGGCGCGGTAAACGGCGTTCTTCATCATTTTATAGCGACTAAGTATAGAGAGAAAAAATCCGAAATTCGGAGACAAAAATTTTTCTCGGTCTTCCCAGCAGAAGAAACAAATGATGTTTTTCTCAATATCTCAGCTAATAAATGCGATAGGAAGGTGCGGTAAACGGCGTTCTTCATCACTTTTATAGCGACTAAGTATAGAGAGAAAAAATCCGAAATTCGGAGACAAAAATTTTTCTCTATCTTCCCAGCAGAATACAAAAATGGTGTTTTTCTCAATATCTCAGCTAATAAATGCGATAGGAAGGCGCGGTAAACGGCGTTCTTCATCATTTTTATAGCGACTAAGTATAGAGAGAAAACATCCGAAATTCGGAGACAAAAATTTTTCTCTATCTTCCCAGCAGAATACAAAAATGATGTTTTTCTCAATATCTCAGCTAATAAATGCGATAGGAAGGCGCGGTAAACGGCGTTCTTCATCATTTTTATAGCGACTTAGTATAGAGAGAAAAAATCCGAAATTCGGAGACAAAAATTTTTCTCTATCTTCCCAGCAGAATACAAAAATGATGTTTTTCTCAATATCTCAGCTAATAAATGCGATAGGAAGGCGCGGTAAACGGCGTTCTTCATCATTTTTTTAGCGACTAAGTATAGAGAGAAAAAATCCGAAATTCCGAGACAAAAATTTTTCTCTATCTTCCCAGCAGAATACAAAAATGATGTTTTTCTCAATACCTCAGCTAATAAATGCGATAGGAAGGCGCGGTAAACGGCGCTCTTCATCATTTTTATAGCGACTAAGTATAGAGAGAAAAAATCCGAAATTCCGAGACAAAAATTTTCTCGGTCTTCCCAGCAGAAGAAAAAATGATGTTTTTCTCAATATCTCAGCTAATAAATGCGATAAGAAGGTGCGGTAAACGGCGTTCTTCATCATTTTTATAGCGACTAAGTAAAGAGAGAAAAAATCCGAAATTCCGAGACAAAAAATTTTCTCTATCTTCCAAGCAGAATACAAAAATGGTGTTTTTCTCAATATCTCAGCTAATAAATGCGATAGGAAGGCGCTGTAAACGGCGTTCTTCATCATTTTTATAGCGACTAAGTATAGAGAGAAAAAATCCGAAATTCGGAGACAAAACTTTTTCTCTATCTTCCCAGCAGAATACAAAAATGATGTTTTTCTCAATATCTCAGCTAATAAATGCGATAGGAAGGCGCGGTAAACGGCGTTCTTCATAATTTTTATAGCGACTAAGTATAGAGAGAAAAAATCCGAAATTCCGAGACAAAAATTTTTCTCGGTCTTCCCAGCAGAAGAAAAAAATGATGTTTTTCTCAATATCTCAGCTAATAAATGCGAACGGAAGGTGCGGTTAACGGCGTTCTTCATCATTTTTATAGCGACTAAGTATAGAGAGAAAAAATCCGAAATTCGGAGACAAAAATTTTCTCTATCTTCCAAGCAGAATACAAAAATGGTGTTTTTCTCAATATCTCAGCTAATAAATGCGATAGGAAGGCGCTGTAAACGGCGTTCTTCATCATTTTTATAGCGACTAAGTATAGAGAGAAAAAATCCGAAATTCGGAGACAAAACTTTTTCTCTATCTTCCCAGCAGAATACAAAAATGATGTTTTTCTCAATATCTCAGCTAATAAATGCGATAGGAAGGCGCGGTAAACGGCGTTCTTCATAATTTTTATAGCGACTGAGTATAGAGAGAAAAAATCCGAAATTCCGAGACAAAAATTTTTCTCGGTCTTCCCAGCAGAATACAAAAATGATGTTTTTCTCAATATCTCAGCTAATAAATGCGATAGGAAGGTGCGGTTAACGGCGTTCTTCATCATTTTTATAGCGACTAAGTATAGAGAGAAAAAATCCGAAATTCGGAGACAAAAATTTTTCTCTATCTTCCCAGCAGAATACAAAAATGATGTTTTTCTCAATATCTCAGCTAATAAATGCGATAGGAAGGCGCGGTAAACGAAGTTCTTCATCATTTTTATAGCGACTAAGTATAGAGAGAAAAAATCCGAAATTCAGAGACAAAAATTTTTCTCAATCTTCCCAGCAGAATACAAAAATGATGTTTTTCTCAATATCTCAGCTAATAAATGCGATAGGAAGGCGCGGTAAACGGCGTTCTTCATCATTTTATAGCGACTAAGTATAGAGAGAAAAAATCCGAAATTCGGAGACAAAAATTTTTCTCTATCTTCCCAGCAGAATACAAAAATGATGTTTTTCTCAATATCTCAGCTAATAAATGCGATAGGAAGGCGCGGTAAACGGCGTTCTTCATCATTTTTATAGCGACTAAGTATAGAGAGAAAAAATCCGAAATTCCGAGACAAAAAATTTTCTCGGTCTTCCCAGCAGAAGAATAAAATGATGTTTTTCTCAATATCTCAGCTAATAAATGCGATAGGAAGGTGCGGTAAACGGCGTTCTTCATCATTTTTTATAGCGACTAAGTATAGAGAGAAAAAATCCGAAATTCGGAGACAAAAATTTTTCTCTATCTTCCCAGCAGAATACAAAAATGATGTTTTTCTCAATATCTCAGCTAATAAATGCGATAGGAAGGCGCGGTAAACGGCGTTCTTCATCATTTTTATAGCGACTAAGTAAAGAGAGAAAAAATCCGAAATTCGGAGACAAAAATTTTTCTCTATCTTCCCAGCAGAATACACAAATGATGTTTTTCTCAATATCTCAGCTATCAAAAATGCGATAGGAAGGCGCGGTAAACGGCGTTCTATATCATTTTTATAGCGACTAAGTATAGAGAGGAAAAATCCGAAATTCCGAGACAAAAATTTTTCTCGGTCTTCCCAGCAGAAGAAAAAAATGATGTTTTTCTCAATATCAGCTAATAAATGCGATAGGAAGGTGCGGTAAACGGCGTTCTTCATCATTTTTATAGCGACTAAGTATAGAGAGAAAAAATCCGAAATTCGGAGACAAAAATTTTTCTCTATCTTCCCAGCAGAATACAAAAATGATGTTTTTCTCAATATCTCAGCTAATAAATGCGATAGGAAGGCGCGGTAAACGGCGTTCTTCATCATTTTTATAGCGACTAAGTATAGAGAGAAAAATCCGAAATTCGGAGACAAAAATTTTTATTCTATCTTCCCAGCAGAATACAAAAATGATGTTTTTCTCAATATCTCAGCTAATAAATGCGATAGGAAGGCGCGGTAAACGGCGTTCTTCATCATTTTTATAGCGACTAAGTATAGAGAGAAAAAATCCGAAATTCAAAGACAAAAATTTTTCTCGGTCTTCCCAGCAGAAGAAAAAAATTATGTTTTTCTCAATATCACAGCTAATAAATGCGAACGGAAGTTGCGGTTAACGGCGTTCTTCATCATTTTTATAGCGACTAAGTATAGAGAGAAAAAATCCGAAATTCGGAGACAAAAATTTTTCTCTATCTTCCCAGCAGAATACAAAAATGATGTTTTTCTCAATATCTCAGCTAATAAATGCGATAGGAAGGCGCGGTAAACGAAGTTCTTCATCATTTTTATAGCGACTAAGTAAAGAGAGAAAAAATCCGAAATTCGGAGACAAAAATTTTTCTCGGTCTTCCCAGCAGAAGAAACAAATGATGTTTTTCTCAATATCTCAGCTAATAAATGCGATAGGAAGGTGCGGTAAACGGCGTTCTTCATCACTTTTATAGCGACTAAGTATAGAGAGAAAAAATCCGAAATTCGGAGACAAAAATTTTTCTCTATCTTCCCAGCAGAATACAAAAATGATGTTTTTCTCAATATCTCAGCTAATAAATGCGATAGGAAGGCGCGGTAAACGGCGTTCTATATCATTTTTATAGCGACTAAGTATAGAGAGAAAAAATCCGAAATTCCGAGACAAAAATTTTTCTCGGTCTTCCCAGCAGAAGAAAAAAATGATGTTTTTTCTCAATATCTCAGCTAATAAATGCGATAGGAAGGTGCGGTAAACGGCGTTCTTCATCATTTTTATAGCGACTAAGTATAGAGAGACAAAAACCCGAAATTCGGAGACAAAAATTTTTCTCTATCTTCCCAGCAGAATACAAAAATGATGTTTTTCTCAATATCTCAGCTAATAAATGCGATAGGAAGGCGCGGTAAACGGCGTTCTTCATCATTTTTATAGCGACTAAGTATAGAGAGAAAAAATCCGAAATTCGGAGACAAAAATTTTTCTCTATCTTCCCAGCAGAATACAAAAATGATGTTTTTCTCAATATCTCAGCTAATAAATGCGATAGGAAGGCGCGGTAAACGGCTTTCTTCATCATTTTATAGCGACTAAGTATAGAGAGAAAAAATCCGAAATTCGGAGACAAAAATTTTTCTCGGTCTTCCCAGCAGAAGAAACAAATGATGTTTTTCTCAATATCTCAGCTAATAAATGCGATAGGAAGGTGCGGTAAACGGCGTTCTTCATCACTTTTATAGCGACTAAGTATAGAGAGAAAAAATCCGAAATTCGGAGACAAAAATTTTTCTCTATCTTCCCAGCAGAATACAAAAATGGTGTTTTTCTCAATATCTCAGCTAATAAATGCGATAGGAAGGCGCGGTAAACGGCGTTCTTCATCATTTTTATAGCGACTAAGTATAGAGAGAAAACATCCGAAATTCGGAGACAAAAATTTTTCTCTATCTTCCCAGCAGAATACAAAAATGATGTTTTTCTCAATATCTCAGCTAATAAATGCGATAGGAAGGCGCGGTAAACGGCGTTCTTCATCATTTTTATAGCGACTTAGTATAGAGAGAAAAAATCCGAAATTCGGAGACAAAAATTTTTCTCTATCTTCCCAGCAGAATACAAAAATGATGTTTTTCTCAATATCTCAGCTAATAAATGCGATAGGAAGGCGCGGTAAACGGCGTTCTTCATCATTTTTTAGCGACTAAGTATAGAGAGAAAAAATCCGAAATTCGGAGACAAAAATTTTTCTCTATCTTCCCAGCAGAATACAAAAATGATGTTTTTCTCAATACCTCAGCTAATAAATGCGATAGGAAGGCGCGGTAAACGGCGCTCTTCATCATTTTTATAGCGACTAAGTATAGAGAGAAAAAATCCGAAATTCCGAGACAAAAATTTTCTCGGTCTTCCCAGCAGAAGAAAAAATGATGTTTTTCTCAATATCTCAGCTAATAAATGCGATAAGAAGGTGTGGTAAACGGCGTTCTTCATCATTTTTATAGCGACTAAGTAAAGAGAGAAAAAATCCGAAATTCCGAGACAAAAAATTTTCTCTATCTTCCAAGCAGAATACAAAAATGGTGTTTTTCTCAATATCTCAGCTAATAAATGCGATAGGAAGGCGCTGTAAACGGCGTTCTTCATCATTTTTATAGCGACTTAGTATAGAGAGAAAAAATCCGAAATTCGGAGACAAAACTTTTTCTCTATCTTCCCAGCAGAATACAAAAATGATGTTTTTCTCAATATCTCAGCTAATAAATGCGATAGGAAGGCGCGGTAAACGGCGTTCTTCATAATTTTTATAGCGACTAAGTATAGAGAGAAAAAATCCGAAATTCCGAGACAAAAATTTTTCTCGGTCTTCCCAGCAGAATACAAAAATGATGTTTTTCTCAATATCTCAGCTAATAAATGCGATAGGAAGGTGCGGTTAACGGCGTTCTTCATCATTTTTATAGCGACTAAGTATAGAGAGAAAAAATCCGAAATTCGGAGACAAAAATTTTTCTCTATCTTCCCAGCAGAATACAAAAATGATGTTTTTCTCAATATCTCAGCTAATAAATGCGATAGGAAGGCGCGGTAAACGAAGTTCTTCATCATTTTTATAGCGACTAAGTATAGAGAGAAAAAATCCGAAATTCAGAGACAAAAATTTTTCTCAATCTTCCCAGCAGAATACAAAAATGATGTTTTTCTCAATATCTCAGCTAATAAATGCGATAGGAAGGCGCGGTAAACGGCGTTCTTCATCATTTTATAGCGACTAAGTATAGAGAGAAAAAATCCGAAATTCGGAGACAAAATTTTTTCTCTATCTTCCCAGCAGAATACAAAAATGATGTTTTTCTCAATATCTCAGCTAATAAATGCGATAGGAAGGCGCGGTAAACGGCGTTCTTCATCATTTTTATAGCGACTAAGTATAGAGAGAAAAAATCCGAAATTCCGAGACAAAAAATTTTCTCGGTCTTCCCAGCAGAAGAATAAAATGATGTTTTTCTCACTATCTCAGCTAATAAATGCGATAGGAAGGTGCGGTAAACGGCGTTCTTCATCATTTTTTATAGCGACTAAGTATAGAGAGAAAAAATCCGAAATTCGGAGACAAAAATTTTTCTCTATCTTCCCAGCAGAATACAAAAATGATGTTTTTCTCAATATCTCAGCTAATAAATGCGATAGGAAGGCGCGGTAAACGGCGTTCTTCATCATTTTTATAGCGACTAAGTAAAGAGAGAAAAAATCCGAAATTCGGAGACAAAAATTTTTCTCTATCTTCCCAGCAGAATACACAAATGATGTTTTTCTCAATATCTCAGCTATCAAAAATGCGATAGGAAGGCGCGGTAAACGGCGTTCTATATCATTTTTATAGCGACTAAGTATAGAGAGGAAAAATCCGAAATTCCGAGACAAAAATTTTTCTCGGTCTTCCCAGCAGAAGAAAAAAATGATGTTTTTCTCAATATCAGCTAATAAATGCGATAGGAAGGTGCGGTAAACGGCGTTCTTCATCATTTTTATAGCGACTAAGTATAGAGAGAAAAAATCCGAAATTCGGAGACAAAAATTTTTCTCTATCTTCCCAGCAGAATACAAAAATGATGTTTTTCTCAATATCTCAGCTAATAAATGCGATAGGAAGGCGCGGTAAACGGCGTTCTTCATCATTTTTATAGCGACTAAGTATAGAGAGAAAAATCCGAAATTCGGAGACAAAAATTTTTATTCTATCTTCCCAGCAGAATACAAAAATGATGTTTTTCTCAATATCTCAGCTAATAAATGCGATAGGAAGGCGCGGTAAACGGCGTTCTTCATCATTTTTATAGCGACTAAGTATAGAGAGAAAAAATCCGAAATTCAAAGACAAAAATTTTTCTCGGTCTTCCCAGCAGAAGAAAAAAATTATGTTTTTCTCAATATCACAGCTAATAAATGCGAACGGAAGTTGCGGTTAACGGCGTTCTTCATCATTTTTATAGCGACTAAGTATAGAGAGAAAAAATCCGAAATTCGGAGACAAAAATTTTTCTCTATCTTCCCAGCAGAATACAAAAATGATGTTTTTCTCAATATCTCAGCTAATAAATGCGATAGGAAGGCGCGGTAAACGAAGTTCTTCATCATTTTTATAGCGACTAAGTAAAGAGAGAAAAAATCCGAAATTCGGAGACAAAAATTTTTCTCGGTCTTCCCAGCAGAAGAAACAAATGATGTTTTTCTCAATATCTCAGCTAATAAATGCGATAGGAAGGTGCGGTAAACGGCGTTCTTCATCACTTTTATAGCGACTAAGTATAGAGAGAAAAAATCCGAAATTCGGAGACAAAAATTTTTCTCTATCTTCCCAGCAGAATACAAAAATGATGTTTTTCTCAATATCTCAGCTAATAAATGCGATAGGAAGGCGCGGTAAACGGCGTTCTATATCATTTTTATAGCGACTAAGTATAGAGAGAAAAAATCCGAAATTCCGAGACAAAAATTTTTCTCGGTCTTCCCAGCAGAAGAAAAAAATGATGTTTTTCTCAATATCTCAGCTAATAAATGCGATAGGAAGGTGCGGTAAACGGCGTTCTTCATCATTTTTATAGCGACTAAGTATAGAGAGAAAAAATCCGAAATTCGGAGACAAAAAATTTTCTCTATCTTCCCAGCAGAATACAAAAATGATGTTTTTCTCAATATCTCAGCTAATAAATGCGATAGGAAGGCGCGGTAAACGGCGTTCTTCATCATTTTTATAGCGACTAAGTATAGAGAGAAAAAATCCGAAATTCGGAGACAAAAATTTTTCTCTATCTTCCCAGCAGAATACAAAAATGATGTTTTTCTCAATATCTCAGCTAATAAATGCGATAGGAAGGCGCGGTAAACGGCGTTCTTCATCATTTTATAGCGACTAAGTATAGAGAGAAAAAATCCGAAATTCGGAGACAAAAATTTTTCTCGGTCTTCCCAGCAGAAGAAACAAATGATGTTTTTCTCAATATCTCAGCTAATAAATGCGATAGGAAGGTGCGGTAAACGGCGTTCTTCATCACTTTTATAGCGACTAAGTATAGAGAGAAAAAATCCGAAATTCGGAGACAAAAATTTTTCTCTATCTTCCCAGCAGAATACAAAAATGATGTTTTTCTCAATATCTCAGCTAATAAATGCGATAGGAAGGCGCGGTAAACGGCGTTCTTCATCATTTTATAGCGACTAAGTATAGAGAGAAAAAATCCGAAATTCCGAGACAAAAATTTTTCTCGGTCTTCCCAGCAGAATACAAAAATGATGTTTTTCTCAATATCTCAGCTAATAAATGCGATAGGAAGGCGCGGTAAACGGTGTTCTTCATCATTTTTATAGCGACTAAGTATAGAGAGAAAACATCCGAAATTCGGAGACAAAATTTTTTCTCTATCTTCCCAGCAGAATACAAAAATGATGTTTTTCTCAATATCTCAGCTAATAAATGCGATAGGAAGGCGCGGTAAACGGCGTTCTTCATCATTTTTATAGCGACTTAGAATAGAGAGAGAAAATCCGAAATTCGGAGACAAAAATTTTTCTCTATCTTCCCAGCAGAATACACAAATGATGTTTTTCTCAATATCTCAGCTAATAAATGCGATAGGAAGGCGCGGTAAACGGCGTTCTTCATCATTTTTATAGCGACTAAGTATAGAGAGAAAAAATCCGAAATTCCGAGACAAAAATTTTCTCGGTCTTCCCAGCAGAAGAAAAAATGATGTTTTTCTCAATATCTCAGCTAATAAATGCGATAGGAAGGTGCGGTAAACGGCGTTCTTCATCATTTTTATAGCGACTAAGTAAAGAGAGAAAAAATCCGAAATTCCGAGACAAAAAATTTTCTCTATCTTCCCAGCAGAATACAAAAATGGTGTTTTTCTCAATATCTCAGCTAATAAATGCGATAGGAAGGCGCTGTAAACGGCGTTCTTCATCATTTTTATAGCGACTAAGTATAGAGAGAAAAAATCCGAAATTCGGAGACAAAACTTTTTCTCTATCTTCCCAGCAGAATACAAAAATGATGTTTTTCTCAATATCTCAGCTAATAAATGCGATAGGAAGGCGCGGTAAACGGCGTTCTTCATCATTTTTATAGCGACTAAGTATAGAGAGAAAAAATCCGAAATTCCGAGACAAAAATTTTTCTCGGTCTTCCCAGCAGAAGAAAAAAATGATGTTTTTCTCAATATCTCAGCTAATAAATGCGATAGGAAGGTGCGGTAAACGAAGTTCTTCATCATTTTTATAGCGACTAAGTAAAGAGAGAAAAAATCCGAAATTCAGAGACAAAAATTTTTCTCAATCTTCCCAGCAGAATACAAAAATGATGTTTTTCTCAATATCTCAGCTAATAAATGCGATAGGAAGGCGCGGTAAACGGCGTTCTTCATCATTTTTATAGCGACTAAGTATAGAGAGAAAAAATCCGAAATTCGGAGACAAAAATTTTTCTCTATCTTCCCAGCAGAATACAAAAATGATGTTTTTCTCAATATCTCAGCTAATAAATGCGATAGGAAGGCGCGGTAAACGGCGTTCTTCATCATTTTTATAGCGACTAAGTATAGAGAGAAAAAATCCGAAATTCCGAGACAAAAAATTTTCTCGGTCTTCCCAGCAGAAGAATAAAATGATGTTTTTCTCAATATCTCAGCTAATAAATGCGATAGGAAGGTGCGGTAAACGGCGTTCTTCATAATTTTTTATAGCGACTAAGTATAGAGAGAAAAAATCCGAAATTCGGAGACAAAACTTTTTCTCTATCTTCCCAGCAGAATACAAAAATGATGTTTTTCTCAATATCTCAGCTAATAAATGCGATAGGAAGGCGCGGTAAACGGCGTTCTTCATCATTTTTATAGCGACTTAGTAAAGAGAGAAAAAATCCGAAATTCGGAGACAAAAATTTTTCTCTATCTTCCCAGCAGAATACACAAATGATGTTTTTCTCAATATCTCAGCTAATAAATGCGATAGGAAGGCGCGGTAAACGGCGTTCTATATCATTTTTATAGCGACTAAGTATAGAGAGGAAAAATCCGAAATTCCGAGACAAAAATTTTTCTCGGTCTTCCCAGCAGAAGAAAAAAATGATGTTTTTCTCAATATCAGCTAATAAATGCGATAGGAAGGCGCTGTAAACGGCGTTCTTCATCATTTTTATAGCGACTAAGTATAGAGAGAAAAAATCCGAAATTCGAGGACAAAACTTTTTCTCTATCTTCCCAGCAGAATACAAAAATGATGTTTTTCTCAATATCTCAGCTAATAAATGCGATAGGAAGGCGCGGTAAACGGCGTTCTTCATCATTTTTATAGCGACGTAGTATAGAGAGAAAAAATCCGAAATTCCGAGACAAAAATTTTTCTCTATCTTCCCAGCAGAAGAAAAGTTATGTTTTTCTCAATATCTCAGCTAATAAATGCGAACGGAAGGTGCGGTTAACGGCGTTCTTCATCATTTTTATAGCGACTAAGTATAGAGAGAAAAAATCCGAAATTCGGAGACAAAAATTTTTCTCTATCTTCCCAGCAGAATACAAAAATGATGTTTTTCTCAATATCTCAGCTAATAAATGCGATAGGAAGGCGCGGTAAACGAAGTTCTTCATCATTTTTATAGCGACTAAGTATAGAGAGAAAAAATCCGAAATTCAGAGACAAAAATTTTTCTCAATCTTCCCAGCAGAATACAAAAATGATGTTTTTCTCAATATCTCAGCTAATAAATGCGATAGGAAGGCGCGGTAAACGGCGTTCTTCATCATTTTTATAGCGACTAAGTATAGAGAGAAAAAATCCGAAATTCGGAGACAAAAATTTTTCTCTATCTTCCCAGCAGAATACAAAAATGATGTTTTTCTCAATATCTCAGCTAATAAATGCGATAGGAAGGCGCGGTAAACGGCGTTCTTCATCATTTTTATAGCGACTAAGTATAGAGAGAAAAAATCCGAAATTCCGAGACAAAAAATTTTCTCGGTCTTCCCAGCAGAAGAATAAAATGATGTTTTTCTCAATATCTCAGCTAATAAATGCGATAGGAAGGTGCGGTAAACGGCGTTCTTCATCATTTTTTATAGCGACTAAGTATAGAGAGAAAAAATCCGAAATTCGGAGACAAAAATTTTTCTCTATCTTCCCAGCAGAATACAAAAATGATGTTTTTCTCAATATCTCAGCTAATAAATGCGATAGGAAGGCGCGGTAAACGGCGTTCTTCATCATTTTATAGCGACTAAGTATAGAGAGAAAAAATCCGAAATTCCGAGACAAAAATTTTTCTCGGTCTTCCCAGCAGAAGAAACAAATGATGTTTTTCTCAATATCTCAGCTAATAAATGCGATAGGAAGGCGCGGTAAACGGCGTTCTTCATCATTTTTATAGCGACTAAGTATAGAGAGAAAACATCCGAAATTCGGAGACAAAATTTTTTCTCTATCTTCCCAGCAGAATACAAAAATGATGTTTTTCTCAATATCTCAGCTAATAAATGCGATAGGAAGGCGCGGTAAACGGCGTTCTTCATCATTTTTATAGCGACTAAGTATAGAGAGAAAAAATCCGACATTCCGAGACAAAAATTTTCTCGGTCTTCCCAGCAGAAGAAAAAATGATGTTTTTCCCAATATCTCAGCTAATAAATGCGATAGGAAGGTGCGGTAAACGGCGTTCTTCATCATTTTTATAGCGACTAAGTATAGAGAGAAAAAATCCGAAATTCGGAGACAAAAAATTTTGTCTATCTTCCCAGCAGAATACAAAAATGATGTTTTTCTCAATATCTCAGCTAATAAATGCGATAGGAAGGCGCGGTAAACGGCGTTCTTCATCATTTTTACAGCGACTAAGTATAGAGAGAAAAAATCCGAAATTCGGAGACAAAAATTTTTCTCTATCTTCCCAGCAGAATACAAAAATGATGTTTTTCTCAATATCTCAGCTAATAAATGCGATAGGAAGGCGCGGTAAACGGCGTTCTTCATCATTTTATAGCGACTAAGTATAGAGAGAAAAAATCCGAAATTCGGAGACAAAAATTTTTCTCGGTCTTCCCAGCAGAAGAAACAAATGATGTTTTTCTCAATATCTCAGCTAATAAATGCGATAGGAAGGCGCGGTAAACGGCGTTCTTCATCATTTTATAGCGACTAAGTATAGAGAGAAAAAATCCGAAATTCGGAGACAAAAATTTTTCTCATTCTTCCCAGCAGAAGAAACAAATGATGTTTTTCTCAATATCTCAGCTAATAAATGCGATAGGAAGGTGCGGTAAACGGCGTTCTTCATCACTTTTATAGCGACTAAGTATAGAGAGAAAAAATCCGAAATTCGGAGACAAAAATTTTTCTCTATCTTCCCAGCAGAATACAAAAATGATGTTTTTCTCAATATCTCAGCTAATAAATGCGATAGGAAGGCGCGGTAAACGGCGTTCTTCATCATTTTTATAGCGACTAAGTATAGAGAGAAAACATCCGAAATTCGGAGACAAAATTTTTTCTCTATCTTCCCAGCAGAATACAAAAATGATGTTTTTCTCAATATCTCAGCTAATAAATGCGATAGGAAGGCGCGGAAAACAGCGTTCTTCATCATTTTTATAGCGACTTAGTATAGAGAGAAAAAATCCGAAATTCGGAGACAAAAATTTTTCTCTATCTTCCCAGCAGAATACACAAATGATGTTTTTCTCAATATCTCAGCTAATAAATGCGATTTTAAGGCGCGGTAAACGGCGTTCTTCATCATTTTTTTAGCGACTAAGTATAGAGAGAAAAAATTTGAAATTCGGAGACAAAAATTTTTCTCTATCTTCCCAGCAGAATACAAAAATGATGTTTTTCTCAATATCTCAGCTAATAAATGCGATAGGAAGGTGCGGTAAACGGCGTTCTTCATCATTTTTATAGCGACTAAGTATAGAGAGAAAAAATCCGACATTCCGAGACAAAAATTTTCTCGCTCTTCCAAGCAGAAGAAAAAATGATGTTTTTCTCAATATCTCAGCTAATAAATGCGATAGGAAGGTGCGGTAAACGGCGTTCTTCATCATTTTTATAGCGACTAAGTAAAGAGAGAAAAAATCCGAAATTCCGAGAGAAAAAATTTTCTCTATCTTCCCAGCAGAATACAAAAATGGTGTTTTTCTCAATATCTCAGCTAATAAATGCGATAGGAAGGCGCTGTAAACGGCGTTCTTCATCATTTTTATAGCGACTAAGTATAGAGAGAAAAAATCCGAAATTCGGAGACAAAACTTTTTCTCTATCTTCCCAGCAGAATACAAAAATGATGTTTTTCTCAATATCTCAGCTAATAAATGCGATAGGAAGGCGCGGTAAACGGCGTTCTATATCATTTTTATAGCGACTAAGTATAGAGAGAAAAAATCCGAAATTCCGAGACAAAAATTTTTCTCGGTCTTCCCAGCAGAAGAAAAAAATGATGTTTTTCTCAATATCTCAGCTAATAAATGCGATCGGAAGGTGCGGTAAACGGCGTTCTTCATCATTTTTATAGCGACTAAGTATAGAGAGAAAAAATCCGAAATTCGGAGACAAAAAATTTTCTCTATCTTCCCAGCAGAATACAAAAATGATTGTTTTCTCAATATCTCAGCTAATAAATGCGATAGGAAGGCGCGGTAAACGGCGTTCTTCATCATTTTTATAGCGACTAAGTATAGAGAGAAAAAATCCGAAATTCGGAGACAAAAATTTTTCTCTATCTTCCCAGCAGAATACAAAAATGATGTTTTTCTCAATATCTCAGCTAATAAATGCGATAGGAAGGCGCGGTAAACGGCGTTCTTCATCATTTTATAGCGACTAAGTATAGAGAGAAAAAATCCGAAATTCGGAGACAAAAATTTTTCTCGGTCTTCCCAGCAGAAGAAACAAATGATGTTTTTCTCAATATCTCAGCTAATAAATGCGATAGGAAGGTGCGGTAAACGGCGTTCTTCATCACTTTTATAGCGACTAAGTATAGAGAGAAAAAATCCGAAATTCGGAGACAAAAATTTTTCTCTATCTTCCCAGCAGAATACAAAAATGATGTTTTTCTCAATATCTCAGCTAATAAATGCGATAGGAAGGCGCGGTAAACGGCGTTCTTCATCATTTTATAGCGACTAAGTATAGAGAGAAAAAATCCGAAATTCCGAGACAAAAATTTTTCTCGGTCTTCCCAGCAGAATACAAAAATGATGTTTTTCTCAATATCTCAGCTAATAAATGCGATAGGAAGGCGCGGTAAACGGCGTTCTTCATCATTTTTATAGCGACTAAGTATAGAGAGAAAACATCCGAAATTCGGAGACAAAATTTTTTCTCTATCTTCCCAGCAGAATACAAAAATGATGTTTTTCTCAATATCTCAGCTAATAAATGCGATAGGAAGGCGCGGTAAACGGCGTTCTTCATCATTTTTATAGCGACTAAGTATAGAGAGAAAAAATCCGACATTCCGAGACAAAAATTTTCTCGGTCTTCCCAGCAGAAGAAAAAATGATGTTTTTCTCAATATCTCAGCTAATAAATGCGATAGGAAGGTGCGGTAAACGGCGTTCTTCATCATTTTTATAGCGACTAAGTAAAGAGAGAAAAAATCCGAAATTCCGAGAGAAAAAATTTTCTCTATCTTCCCAGCAGAATACAAAAATGGTGTTTTTCTCAATATCTCAGCTAATAAATGCGATAGGAAGGCGCTGTAAACGGCGTTCTTCATCATTTTTATAGCGACTAAGTATAGAGAGAAAAAATCCGAAATTCGGAGACAAAACTTTTTCTCTATCTTCCCAGCAGAATACAAAAATGATGTTTTTCTCAATATCTCAGCTAATAAATGCGATAGGAAGGCGCGGTAAACGGCGTTCTATATCATTTTTATAGCGAGAAAAAATCCGAAATTCCGAGACAAAAATTTTTCTCGGTCTTCCCAGCAGAAGAAAAAAATGATGTTTTTCTCAATATCTCAGCTAATAAATGCGATAGGAAGGTGCGGTAAACGGCGTTCTTCATCATTTTTATAGCGACTAAGTATAGAGAGAAAAAATCCGAAATTCGGAGACAAAACATTTTCTCTATCTTCCCAGCAGAATACAAAAATGATGTTTTTCTCAATATCTCAGCTAATAAATGCGATAGGAAGGCGCGGTAAACGGCGTTCTTCATCATTTTTATAGCGACTAAGTATAGAGAGAAAAAATCCGAAATTCGGAGACAAAAATTTTTCTCTATCTTCCCAGCAGAATACAAAAATGATGTTTTTCTCAATATCTCAGCTAATAAATGCGATAGGAAGGCGCGGTAAACGGCGTTCTTCATCATTTTATAGCGACTAAGTATAGAGAGAAAAAATCCGAAATTCGGAGACAAAAATTTTTCTCGGTCTTCCCAGCAGAAGAAACAAATGATGTTTTTCTCAATATCTCAGCTAATAAATGCGATAGGAAGGTGCGGTAAACGGCGTTCTTCATCACTTTTATAGCGACTAAGTATAGAGAGAAAAAATCCGAAATTCGGAGACAAAAATTTTTCTCTATCTTCCCAGCAGAATACAAAAATGATGTTTTTCTCAATATCTCAGCTAATAAATGCGATAGGAAGGCGCGGTAAACGGCGTTCTTCATCATTTTATAGCGACTAAGTATAGAGAGAAAAAATCCGAAATTCCGAGACAAAAATTTTTCTCGGTCTTCCCAGCAGAATACAAAAATGATGTTTTTCTCAATATCTCAGCTAATAAATGCGATAGGAAGGCGCGGTAAACGGTGTTCTTCATCATTTTTATAGCGACTAAGTATAGAGAGAAAACATCCGAAATTCGGAGACAAAATTTTTTCTCTATCTTCCCAGCAGAATACAAAAATGATGTTTTTCTCAATATCTCAGCTAATAAATGCGATAGGAAGGCGCGGTAAACGGCGTTCTTCATCATTTTTATAGCGACTTAGAATAGAGAGAGAAAATCCGAAATTCGGAGACAAAAATTTTTCTCTATCTTCCCAGCAGAATACACAAATGATGTTTTTCTCAATATCTCAGCTAATAAATGCGATAGGAAGGCGCGGTAAACGGCGTTCTTCATCATTTTTATAGCGACTAAGTATAGAGAGAAAAAATCCGAAATTCCGAGACAAAAATTTTCTCGGTCTTCCCAGCAGAAGAAAAAATGATGTTTTTCTCAATATCTCAGCTAATAAATGCGATAGGAAGGTGCGGTAAACGGCGTTCTTCATCATTTTTATAGCGACTAAGTAAAGAGAGAAAAAATCCGAAATTCCGAGACAAAAAATTTTCTCTATCTTCCCAGCAGAATACAAAAATGGTGTTTTTCTCAATATCTCAGCTAATAAATGCGATAGGAAGGCGCTGTAAACGGCGTTCTTCATCATTTTTATAGCGACTAAGTATAGAGAGAAAAAATCCGTAATTCGGAGACAAAACTTTTTCTCTATCTTCCCAGCAGAATACAAAAATGATGTTTTTCTCAATATCTCAGCTAATAAATGCGATAGGAAGGCGCGGTAAACGGCGTTCTTCATCATTTTATAGCGACTAAGTATAGAGAGAAAAAATCCGAAATTCGGAGACAAAAATTTTTCTCGGTCTTCCCAGCAGAAGAAACAAATGATGTTTTTCTCAATATCTCAGCTAATAAATGCGATAGGAAGGCGCGGTAAACGGCGTTCTTCATCATTTTATAGCGACTAAGTATAGAGAGAAAAAATCCGAAATTCGGAGACAAAAATTTTTCTCATTCTTCCCAGCAGAAGAAACAAATGATGTTTTTCTCAATATCTCAGCTAATAAATGCGATAGGAAGGTGCGGTAAACGGCGTTCTTCATCACTTTTATAGCGACTAAGTATAGAGAGAAAAAATCCGAAATTCGGAGACAAAAATTTTTCTCTATCTTCCCAGCAGAATACAAAAATGATGTTTTTCTCAATATCTCAGCTAATAAATGCGATAGGAAGGCGCGGAAAACAGCGTTCTTCATCATTTTTATAGCGACTTAGTATAGAGAGAAAAAATCCGAAATTCGGAGACAAAAATTTTTCTCTATCTTCCCAGCAGAATACACAAATGATGTTTTTCTCAATATCTCAGCTAATAAATGCGATAGGAAGGCGCGGTAAACGGCGTTCTTCATCATTTTTTTAGCGACTAAGTATAGAGAGAAAAAATTTGAAATTCGGAGACAAAAATTTTTCTCTATCTTCCCAGCAGAATACAAAAATGATGTTTTTCTCAATATCTCAGCTAATAAATGCGATAGGAAGGTGCGGTAAACGGCGTTCTTCATCATTTTTATAGCGACTAAGTATAGAGAGAAAAAATCCGACATTCCGAGACAAAAATTTTCTCGCTCTTCCAAGCAGAAGAAAAAATGATGTTTTTCTCAATATCTCAGCTAATAAATGCGATAAGAAGGTGCGGTAAACGGCGTTCTTCATCATTTTTATAGCGACTAAGTAAAGAGAGAAAAAATCCGAAATTCCGAGAGAAAAAATTTTCTCTATCTTCCCAGCAGAATACAAAAATGGTGTTTTTCTCAATATCTCAGCTAATAAATGCGATAGGAAGGCGCTGTAAACGGCGTTCTTCATCATTTTTATAGCGACTAAGTATAGAGAGAAAAAATCCGAAATTCGGAGACAAAACTTTTTCTCTATCTTCCCAGCAGAATACAAAAATGATGTTTTTCTCAATATCTCAGCTAATAAATGCGATAGGAAGGCGCGGTAAACGGCGTTCTATATCATTTTTATAGCGACTAAGTATAGAGAGAAAAAATCCGAAATTCCGAGACAAAAATTTTTCTCGGTCTTCCCAGCAGAAGAAAAAAATGATGTTTTTCTCAATATCTCAGCTAATAAATGCGATAGGAAGGTGCGGTAAACGGCGTTCTTCATCATTTTTATAGCGACTAAGTATAGAGAGAAAAAATCCGAAATTCGGAGACAAAAAATTTTCTCTATCTTCCCAGCAGAATACAAAAATGATTGTTTTCTCAATATCTCAGCTAATAAATGCGATAGGAAGGCGCGGTAAACGGCGTTCTTCATCATTTTTATAGCGACTAAGTATAGAGAGAAAAAATCCGAAATTCGGAGACAAAAATTTTTCTCTATCTTCCCAGCAGAATACAAAAATGATGTTTTTCTCAATATCTCAGCTAATAAATGCGATAGGAAGGCGCGGTAAACGGCGTTCTTCATCATTTTATAGCGACTAAGTATAGAGAGAAAAAATCCGAAATTCGGAGACAAAAATTTTTCTCGGTCTTCCCAGCAGAAGAAACAAATGATGTTTTTCTCAATATCTCAGCTAATAAATGCGATAGGAAGGTGCGGTAAACGGCGTTCTTCATCACTTTCATAGCGACTAAGTATAGAGAGAAAAAATCCGAAATTCGGAGACAAAAATTTTTCTCTATCTTCCCAGCAGAATACAAAAATGATGTTTTTCTCAATATCTCAGCTAATAAATGCGATAGGAAGGCGCGGTAAACGGCGTTCTTCATCATTTTATAGCGACTAAGTATAGAGAGAAAAAATCCGAAATTCCGAGACAAAAATTTTTCTCGGTCTTCCCAGCAGAATACAAAAATGATGTTTTTCTCAATATCTCAGCTAATAAATGCGATAGGAAGGCGCGGTAAACGGCGTTCTTCATCATTTTTATAGCGACTAAGTATAGAGAGAAAACATCCGAAATTCGGAGACAAAATTTTTTCTCTATCTTCCCAGCAGAATACAAAAATGATGTTTTTCTCAATATCTCAGCTAATAAATGCGATAGGAAGGCGCGGTAAACGGCGTTCTTCATCATTTTTATAGCGACTAAGTATAGAGAGAAAAAATCCGACATTCCGAGACAAAAATTTTCTCGGTCTTCCCAGCAGAAGAAAAAATGATGTTTTTCTCAATATCTCAGCTAATAAATGCGATAGGAAGGTGCGGTAAACGGCGTTCTTCATCATTTTTATAGCGACTAAGTAAAGAGAGAAAAAATCCGAAATTCCGAGAGAAAAAATTTTCTCTATCTTCCCAGCAGAATACAAAAATGGTGTTTTTCTCAATATCTCAGCTAATAAATGCGATAGGAAGGCGCTGTAAACGGCGTTCTTCATCATTTTTATAGCGACTAAGTATAGAGAGAAAAAATCCGAAATTCGGAGACAAAACTTTTTCTCTATCTTCCCAGCAGAATACAAAAATGATGTTTTTCTCAATATCTCAGCTAATAAATGCGATAGGAAGGCGCGGTAAACGGCGTTCTATATCATTTTTATAGCGAGAAAAAATCCGAAATTCCGAGACAAAAATTTTTCTCGGTCTTCCCAGCAGAAGAAAAAAATGATGTTTTTCTCAATATCTCAGCTAATAAATGCGATAGGAAGGTGCGGTAAACGGCGTTCTTCATCATTTTTATAGCGACTAAGTATAGAGAGAAAAAATCCGAAATTCGGAGACAAAACATTTTCTCTATCTTCCCAGCAGAATACAAAAATGATGTTTTTCTCAATATCTCAGCTAATAAATGCGATAGGAAGGCGCGGTAAACGGCGTTCTTCATCATTTTTATAGCGACTAAGTATAGAGAGAAAAAATCCGAAATTCGGAGACAAAAATTTTTCTCTATCTTCCCAGCAGAATACAAAAATGATGTTTTTCTCAATATCTCAGCTAATAAATGCGATAGGAAGGCGCGGTAAACGGCGTTCTTCATCATTTTATAGCGACTAAGTATAGAGAGAAAAAATCCGAAATTCGGAGACAAAAATTTTTCTCGGTCTTCCCAGCAGAAGAAACAAATGATGTTTTTCTCAATATCTCAGCTAATAAATGCGATAGGAAGGTGCGGTAAACGGCGTTCTTCATCACTTTTATAGCGACTAAGTATAGGGAGAAAAAATCCGAAATTCGGAGACAAAAATTTTTCTCTATCTTCCCAGCAGAATACAAAAATGATGTTTTTCTCAATATCTCAGCTAATAAATGCGATAGGAAGGCGCGGTAAACGGCGTTCTTCATCATTTTATAGCGACTAAGTATAGAGAGAAAAAATCCGAAATTCCGAGACAAAAATTTTTCTCGGTCTTCCCAGCAGAATACAAAAATGATGTTTTTCTCAATATCTCAGCTAATAAATGCGATAGGAAGGCGCGGTAAACGGCGTTCTTCATCATTTTTATAGCGACTAAGTATAGAGAGAAAAAATCCGACATTCCGAGACAAAAATTTTCTCGCTCTTCCAAGCAGAAGAAAAAATGATGTTTTTCTCAATATCTCAGCTAATAAATGCGATAGGAAGGTGCGGTAAACGGCGTTCTTCATCATTTTTAAAGCGACTAAGTAAAGAGAGAAATAATCCGAAATTCCGAGAGAAAAAAATTTCTCTATCTTCCCAGCAGAATACAAAAATGGTGTTTTTCTCAATATCTCAGCTAATAAATGCGATAGGAAGGCGCTGTAAACGGCGTTCTTCATCATTTTTATAGCGACTAAGTATAGAGAGAAAAAATCCGAAATTCGGAGACAAAACTTTTTCTCTATCTTCCCAGCAGAATACAAAAATGATGTTTTTCTCAATATCTCAGCTAATAAATGCGATAGGAAGGCGCGGTAAACGGCGTTCTATATCATTTTTATAGCGACTAAGTATAGAGAGAAAAAATCCGAAATTCCGAGACAAAAATTTTTCTCGGTCTTCCCAGCAGAAGAAAAAAATGATGTTTTTCTCAATATCTCAGCTAATAAATGCGATAGGAAGGTGCGGTAAACGGCGTTCTTCATCATTTTTATAGCGACTAAGTATAGAGAGAAAAAATCCGAAATTCGGAGACAAAACATTTTCTCTATCTTCCCAGCAGAATACAAAAATGATGTTTTTCTCAATATCTCAGCTAATAAATGCGATAGGAAGGCGCGGTAAACGGCGTTCTTCATCATTTTTATAGCGACTAAGTATAGAGAGAAAAAATCCGAAATTCGGAGACAAAAATTTTTCTCTATCTTCCCAGCAGAATACAAAAATGATGTTTTTCTCAATATCTCAGCTAATAAATGCGATAGGAAGGCGCGGTAAACGGCGTTCTTCATCATTTTATAGCGACTAAGTATAGAGAGAAAAAATCCGAAATTCGGAGACAAAAATTTTTCTCGGTCTTCCCAGCAGAAGAAACAAATGATGTTTTTCTCAATATCTCAGCTAATAAATGCGATAGGAAGGTGCGGTAAACGGCGTTCTTCATCACTTTTATAGCGACTAAGTATAGGGAGAAAAAATCCGAAATTCGGAGACAAAAATTTTTCTCTATCTTCCCAGCAGAATACAAAAATGATGTTTTTCTCAATATCTCAGCTAATAAATGCGATAGGAAGGCGCGGTAAACGGCGTTCTTCATCATTTTATAGCGACTAAGTATAGAGAGAAAAAATCCGAAATTCCGAGACAAAAATTTTTCTCGGTCTTCCCAGCAGAATACAATAATGATGTTTTTCTCAATATCTCAGCTAATAAATGCGATAGGAAGGCGCGGTAAACGGCGTTCTTCATCATTTTTATAGCGACTAAGTATAGAGAGAAAAAATCCGACATTCCGAGACAAAAATTTTCTCGCTCTTCCAAGCAGAAGAAAAAATGATGTTTTTCTCAATATCTCAGCTAATAAATGCGATAGGAAGGTGCGGTAAACGGCGTTCTTCATCATTTTTAAAGCGACTAAGTAAAGAGAGAAATAATCCGAAATTCCGAGAGAAAAAAATTTCTCCATCTTCCCAGCAGAATACAAAAATGGTGTTTTTCTCAATATCTCAGCTAATAAATGCGATAGGAAGGCGCTGTAAACGGCGTTCTTCATCATTTTTATAGCGACTAAGTATAGAGAGAAAAAATCCGAAATTCGGAGACAAAACTTTTTCTCTATCTTCCCAGCAGAATACAAAAATGATGTTTTTCTCAATATCTCAGCTAATAAATGCGATAGGAAGGCGCGGTAAACGGCGTTCTATATCATTTTTATAGCGACTAAGTATAGAGAGAAAAAATCCGAAATTCCGAGACAAAAATTTTTCTCGGTCTTCCCAGCAGAAGAAAAAAATGATGTTTTTCTCAATATCTCAGCTAATAAATGCGATAGGAAGGTGCGGTAAACGGCGTTCTTCATCATTTTTATAGCGACTAAGTATAGAGAGAAAAAATCCGAAATTCGGAGACAAAAAATTTTCTCTATCTTCCCAGCAGAATACAAAAATGATGTTTTTCTCAATATCTCAGCTAATAAATGCGATAGGAAGGCGCGGTAAACGGCGTTCTTCATCATTTTTATAGCGACTAAGTATAGAGAGAAAAAATCCGAAATTCGGAGACAAAAATTTTTCTCTATCTTCCCAGCAGAATACAAAAATGATGTTTTTCTCAATATCTCAGCTAATAAATGCGATAGGAAGGCGCGGTAAACGGCGTTCTTCATCATTTTATAGCGACTAAGTATAGAGAGAAAAAATCCGAAATTCGGAGACAAAAATTTTTCTCGGTCTTCCCAGCAGAAGAAACAAATGATGTTTTTCTCAATATCTCAGCTAATAAATGCGATAGGAAGGTGCGGTAAACGGCGTTCTTCATCACTTTTATAGCGACTAAGTATAGAGAGAAAAAATCCGAAATTCGGAGACAAAAATTTTTCTCTATCTTCCCAGCAGAATACAAAAATGATGTTTTTCTCAATATCTCAGCTAATAAATGCGATAGGAAGGCGCGGTAAACGGCGTTCTTCATCATTTTATAGCGACTAAGTATAGAGAGAAAAAATCCGAAATTGCGAGACAAAAATTTTTCTCGGTCTTCCAAGCAGAATACAAAAATGATGTTTTTCTCAATATCTCAGCTAATAAATGCGATAGGAAGGCGCGGTAAACGGCGTTCTTCATCATTTTTATAGCGACTAAGTATAGAGAGAAAACATCCGAAATTCGGAGACAAAATTTTTTCTCTATCTTCACAGCAGAATACAAAAATGATGTTTTTCTCAATATCTCAGCTAATAAATGCGATAGGAAGGCGCGGTAAACGGCGTTCTTCATCATTTTTATAGCGACTAAGTATAGAGAGAAAAAATCCGACATTCCGAGACAAAAATTTTCTCGGTCTTCCCAGCAGAAGAAAAAATGATGTTTTTCTCAATATCTCAGCTAATAAATGCGATAGGAAGGTGCGGTAAACGGCGTTCTTCATCATTTTTATAGCGACTAAGTAAAGAGAGAAAAAATCCGAAATTCCGAGAGAAAAAATTTTCTCTATCTTCCCAGCAGAATACAAAAATGGTGTTTTTCTCAATATCTCAGCTAATAAATGCGATAGGAAGGCGCTGTAAACGGCGTTCTTCATCATTTTTATAGCGACTAAGTATAGAGAGAAAAAATCCGAAATTCGGAGACAAAACTTTTTCTATATCTTCCCAGCAGAATACAAAAATGATGTTTTTCTCAATATCTCAGCTAATAAATGCGATAGGAAGGCGCGGTAAACGGCGTTCTATATCATTTTTATAGCGAGAAAAAATCCGAAATTCCGAGACAAAAATTTTTCTCGGTCTTCCCAGCAGAAGAAAAAAATGATGTTTTTTCTCAATATCTCAGCTAATAAATGCGATAGGAAGGTGCGGTAAACGGCGTTCTTCATCATTTTTATAGCGACTAAGTATAGAGAGAAAAAATCCGAAATTCGGAGACAAAAAAATTTTTCTCTATCTTCCCAGCAGAATACAAAAATGATGTTTTTCTCAATATCTCAGCTAATAAATGCGATAGGAAGGCGCGGTAAACGGCGTTCTTCATCATTTTTATAGCGACTAAGTATAGAGAGAAAAAATCCGAAATTCGGAGACAAAAATTTTTCTCTATCTTCCCAGCAGAATACAAAAATGATGTTTTTCTCAATATCTCAGCTAATAAATGCGATAGGAAGGCGCGGTAAACGGCGTTCTTCATCATTTTATAGCGACTAAGTATAGAGAGAAAAAATCCGAAATTCGGAGACAAAAATTTTTCTCGGTCTTCCCAGCAGAAGAAACAAATGATGTTTTTCTCAATATCTCAGCTAATAAATGCGATAGGAAGGTGCGGTAAACGGCGTTCTTCATCACTTTTATAGCGACTAAGTATAGAGAGAAAAAATTCGAAATTCGGAGACAAAAATTTTTCTCTATCTTCCCAGCAGAATACAAAAATGATGTTTTTCTCAATATCTCAGCTAATAAATGCGATAGGAAGGCGCGGTAAACGGCGTTCTTCATCATTTTATAGCGACTAAGTATAGAGAGAAAAAATCCGAAATTCCGAGACAAAAATTTTTGTCTCGGTCTTCCCAGCAGAATACAAAAATGATGTTTTTCTCAATATCTCAGCTAATAAATGCGATAGGAAGGCGCGGTAAACGGCGTTCTTCATCATTTTTATAGCGACTAAGTATAGAGAGAAAACATCCGAAATTCGGAGACAAAATTTTTTCTCTATCTTCCCAGCAGAATACAAAAATGATGTTTTTCTCAATATCTCAGCTAATAAATGCGATAGGAAGGCGCGGTAAACGGCGTTCTTCATCATTTTTATAGCGACTTAGTATAGAGAGAAAAAATCCGAAATTCGGAGACAAAAATTTTTCTCTATCTTCCCAGCAGAATACACAAATGATGTTTTTCTCAATATCTCAGCTAATAAATGCGATAGGAAGGCGCGGTAAACGGCGTTCTTCATCATTTTTTTAGCGACTAAGTATAGAGAGAAAAAATCCGAAATTCGGAGACAAAAATTTTTCTCTATCTTCCCAGCAGAATACAAAAATGATGTTTTTCTCAATATCTCAGCTAATAAATGCGATAGGAAGGCGCGGTAAACGGCGTTCTTCATCATTTTTATAGCGACTAAGTATAGAGAGAAAAAATCCGACATTCCGAGACAAAAATTTTCTCGGTCTTCCCAGCAGAAGAAAAAATGATGTTTTTCTCAATATCTCAGCTAATAAATGCGATAGGAAGGTGCGGTAAACGGCGTTCTTCATCATTTTTATAGCGACTAAGTAAAGAGAGAAAAAATCCGAAATTCCGAGAGAAAAAATTTTCTCTATCTTCCAAGCAGAATACAAAAATGGTGTTTTTCTCAATATCTCAGCTAATAAATGCGATAGGAAGGCGCTGTAAACGGCGTTCTTCATCATTTTTATAGCGACTAAGTATAGAGAGAAAAAATCCGAAATTCGGAGACAAAACTTTTTCTCTATCTTCCCAGCAGAATACAAAAATGATGTTTTTCTCAATATCTCAGCTAATAAATGCGATAGGAAGGCGCGGTAAACGGCGTTCTTCATCATTTTTATAGCGACTAAGTATAGAGAGAAAAAATCCGAAATTCCGAGACAAAAATTTTTCTCGGTCTTCCCAGCAGAAGAAAAAAATGATGTTTTTCTCAATATCTCAGCTAATAAATGCGATAGGAAGGTGCGGTTAACGGCGTTCTTCATCATTTTTATAGCGACTAAGTATAGAGAGAAAAAATCCGAAATTCGGAGACAAAAATTTTTCTCTATCTTCCCAGCAGAATACAAAAATGATGTTTTTCTCAATATCTCAGCTAATAAATGCGAAAGGAAGGCGCGGTAAACGAAGTTCTTCATCATTTTTATAGCGACTAAGTATAGAGAGAAAAAATCCGAAATTCGGAGACAAAAATTTTTCTCTATCTTCCCAGCAGAATACAAAAATGATGTTTTCTCAATATCTCAGCTAATAAATGCGACAGGAAGGCGCGGTAAACGGCGTTCTTCATCATTTTTATAGCGACTAAGTATAGAGAGAAAAAAATCCGAAATTTCGAGACAAAAATTTTTCTCGGTCTTCCCAGCAGAAGAATAAAATGATGTTTTTCTCAATATCTCAGCTAATAAATGCGATAGGAAGGTGCGGTAAACTGCGTTCTTCATCATTTTTTATAGCGACTAAGTATAGAGAGAAAAAATCCGAAATTCGGAGACAAAAATTTTTCTCTATCTTCCCAGCAGAATACAAAAATGATGTTTTTCTCAATATCTCAGCTAATAAATGCGATAGGAAGGCGCGGTAAACGGCGTTCTTCATCATTTTTATAGCGACTTAGTATAGAGAGAAAAAATCCGAAATTCGGAGACAAAATTTTTTCTCTATCTTCCCAGCAGAATACACAAATGATGTTTTTCTCAATATCTCAGCTAATAAATGCGATAGGAAGGCGCGGTAAACGGCGTTCTTCATCATTTTTATAGCGACTAAGTATAGAGAGAAAAAATCCGAAATTCGGAGACAAAAATTTTTCTCGGTCTTCCCAGCAGAAGAAAAAAATGATGTTTTTCTCAATATCTCAGCTAATAAATGCGATAGGAAGGTGCGGTAAACGGCGTTCTTCATCATTTTTATAGCGACTAAGTATAGAGAGAAAAAATCCGAAATTCGGAGACAAAAATTTTTCTCTATCTTCCCAGCAGAATACAAAAATGATGTTTTTCTCAATATCTCAGCTAATAAATGCGATAGGAAGGCGCGGTAAACGGCGTTCTTCATCATTTTTATAGCGACTAAGTATAGAGAGAAAAAATCCGAAATTCGGAGACAAAAATTTTTCTCTATCTTCCCAGCAGAATACAAAAATGATGTTTTTCTCAATATCTCAGCTAATAAATGCGATAGGAAGGCGCGGTAAACGGCGTTCTTCATCATTTTATAGCGACTAAGTATAGAGAGAAAAAATCCGAAATTCGGAGACAAAAATTTTTCTCGGTCTTCCCAGCAGAAGAAACAAATGATGTTTTTCTCAATATCTCAGCTAATAAATGCGATAGGAAGGTGCGGTAAACGGCGTTCTTCATCACTTTTATAGCGACTGAGTATAGAGAGAAAAAATCCGAAATTCGGAGACAAAAATTTTTCTCTATCTTCCCAGCAGAATACAAAAATGATGTTTTTCTCAATATCTCAGCTAATAAATGCGATAGGAAGGCGCGGTAAACGGCGTTCTTCATCATTTTATAGCGACTAAGTATAGAGAGAAAAAATCCGAAATTCCGAGACAAAAATTTTTCTCGGTCTTCCCAGCAGAATACAAAAATGATGTTTTTCTCAATATCTCAGCTAATAAATGCGATAGGAAGGCGCGGTAAACGGCGTTCTTCATCATTTTTATAGCGACTAAGTATAGAGAGAAAAAATCCGAAATTCCGAGACAAAAATTTTTCTCGGTCTTCCCAGCAGAAGAAAAAAATGATGTTTTTCTCAATATCTCAGCTAATAAATGCGATTGGAAGGTGGGGTTAACGGCGTTCTTCATCATTTTTATAGCGACTAAGTATAGAGAGAAAAAATCCGAAATTCGGAGACAAAAATTTTTCTCTATCTTCCCAGCAGAATCCAAAAATGATGTTTTTCTCAATATCTCAGCTAATAAATGCGATAGGAAGGCGCGGTAAACGGCGTTCTTCATCATTTTTATAGCGACTAAGTATAGAGAGAAAAAATCCGAATTCGGAGACAAAAATTTTTCTCTATCTTCCCAGCAGAATACAAAAATGATGTTTTTCTCAATATCTCAGCTAATAAATGCGATAGGAAGGCGCGGTAAACGGCGTTCTTCATCATTTTTATAGCGACTAAGTAAAGAGAGAAAAAATCCGAAATTCCGAGAGAAAAAATTTTCTCGGTCTTCCAAGCAGAAGAATAAAATGATGTTTTTCTCAATATCTCAGCTAATAAATGCGATAGGAAGGTGCGGTAAACGGCGTTCTTCATCATTTTTTATAGCGACTAAGTATAGAGAGAAAAAATCCGAAATTCGGAGACAAAAATTTTTCTCAATCTTCCCAGCAGAATACAAAAATGATGTTTTTCTCAATATCTCAGCTAATAAATGCGATAGGAAGGTGCGGTAAACGGCGTTCTTCATCATTTTTATACCGACTTAGTATAGAGAGAAAAAATCCGAAATTCGGAGACAAAAATTTTTCTCTATCTTCCCAGCAGAATACAAAAATGATGTTTTTCTCAATATCTCAGCTAATAAATGCGATAGGAAGGCGCGGTAAACGGCGTTCTTCATCATTTTTATAGCGACTAAGTATAGAGAGAAAAAATCCGAAATTCGGAGACAAAAATTTTTCTCTATCTTCCCAGCAGAATACAAAAATGATGTTTTTCTCAATATCTCAGCTAATAAATGCGATAGGAAGGCGCGGTAAACGGCGTTCTTCATCACTTTAATAGCGACTAAGTATAGAGAGAAAAAATCCGAAATTCCGAGACAAAAATTTTTCTCGGTCTTCCCAGCAGAAGAAAAAAATGATGTTTTTCTCAATATCTCAGCTAATAAATGCGATAGGAAGGTGCGGTAAACGGCGTTCTTCATCATTTTTATAGCGACTAAGTATAGAGAGAAAAAAACCGAAATTCGGAGACAAAAATTTTTCTCTATCTTCCCAGCAGAATACAAAAATGAAATTTTTCTCAATATCTCAGCTCATAAATGCGATAGGAAGGCGCGGTAAACGGCGTTCTTCATCATTTTTATAGCGACTTAGTATAGAAAGAAAAAATCCGAAATTCGGAGACAAAAATTTTTCTCTATCTTCCCAGCAGAATACAAAAATGATGTTTTTCTCAATATCTCAGCTAATAAATGCGATAGGAAGGTGCGGTAAACGGCGTTCTTCATCATTTTTATAGCGACTAAGTATAGAGAGAAAAAATCCGAAATTCGGAGACAAAAATTTTTCTCTATCTTCCCAGCAGAATACAAAAATGATGTTTTTCTCAATATCTCAGCTAATAAATGCGATAGGAAGGCGCGGTAAACGGCGTTCTTCATCATTTTTATAGCGACTAAGTATAGAGAGAAAAAATCCGAAATTCCGAGACAAAAAATTTTCTCTGTCTTCCCAGGAGAAGAAAAAAATGATGTTTTTCTCAATATCTCAGCTAATAAATGCGATAGGAAGGTGCGGTAAACGGCGTTCTTCATCATTTTTATAGCGACTAAGTATAGAGAGAAAAATCCGAAATTCGGAGACAAAAATTTTTCTCGGTCTTCCCAGCAGAAGAAAAAAAATGATGTTTTTCTCAATATCTCAGCTAATAAATGCGATAGGAAGGTGCGGTAAACGGCGTTCTTCATCATTTTTATAGCGACTAAGTATAGAGAGAAAAAATCCGAAATTCGGAGACAAAAATTTTTCTCTATCTTCCCAGCAGAATAGAAAAATGATGATTTTCTCAATATCTCAGCTAATAAATGCGATAGGAAGGTGCGGTAAACGGCGTTCTTCATCATTTTTATAGCGACTAAGTATAGAGAGAAAAAATCCGAAATTCGGAGACAAAAATTTTTCTCTATCTTCCCAGCAGAATACAAAAATGATGTTTTTCTCAATATCTCAGCTAATAAATGCGATAGGAAGGTGCGGTAAACGGCGTTCTTCATTATTTTTATAGCGACTAAGTATAGAGAGAAAAAATCCGAAATTCCGAGACAAAAATTAAAAAAACCGCATACATCATCTTTTGGAGAGACTTTGTATGTAGTCTTGTTTTTTTTTTTTTTTTTTTTTTTTCTTGTTCTGTTGTTCTGCTAACTTGACCATTTCTTCTGTTGGTTTAGTTGTTTTGCTAATATGACCATTTTCTACTGGTTCTGCTCTTATTTGACCAGTTCGTTCTGCTCGTTCTGCTGTTCTGTTGTTCTGCTATCTTGACCAATCCGTTCTGCTCGTTCTGCTGTTCTGCTAGCTTGACCAATCCGTTCTGCTCGTTCTGCTGTTCTGCTAACTTGACCATTTCGTTCTGCTCGTTCTGCTGTTCTGCTAACTTGACCTGGCTTTGCCTATACTATGTACAGAAGAGCAGGTATCACAACCTGTAAGGCAATACAGACAGCATAATTTGTTTACAAGTTAAAATGCTTTTCATTCACATTTTTATCAATAATTTTTAAGGTCGATTGTCAACCCAAGTTTTTGTTTGATTTTAGGTTTAAAGTCCCTGTCAGCACTGTGAAGGAAGGTCAATTTGGAGACGTAGTTGTCATTATTGTGGGACTTTTACCGACACTAAGATGAAATGACATCTCAAGGCCTGCCGCCATCTGAAACCAGTAGGGTTTATTTGCACGGATGGCCCGACTCGCACCACTTTTCCTGGGTAGGCTAGGAACCTCTATGCAGTTTATCAGTACTCGTGTGCAGTCGGTTTTAGCTCTGTGTGGAAGCATCATGCAGCCTCAATCTATATCTCCAAGACCCCGTTGGCGGGGGGCAGTCGACCATTTTACTAAGCACAAAATCTTTTTCAGCGCTAAAGTCCACATGGCTATCACTGATATGTTGGTTTCGCAGTGAGGTCAGCGTGTTGTGTAATAGGGTTAGCTGAAGAAGCTGGGCTTGAATCTATTACGAAAGCACGCCTATACAAATATATTATAAACATTATCGCCGAAGAAACGAAAATTTAAAGATGAAAAATTGTGATAGTTTTCTTATTTCTGCTCAAAATATATATTGTGGGTACTCGTTAGAACCGCCTCGTCGAGTCGGTTCTAACGAGTTCCCACAATCTATATTCTAGAGCAGAAATATAAAAAATAAGGTTAACCCCTGTAAACCCCAGTTTAACTATATAAAAGTGGGGTTCAAGGGGTCAAGATTGCATGAATGTGTTGTGTTTGTCAAACAGTGACTTGAAGATCAGATCGAACGCTACAGAACGCGACATCTGAAGAGGGTCTTTACTGTTTGCGCAGATTACAATAAATCAGAATGTGCCTCAAACTGCACGTAGAGTGTCCGCTCCGGGGAACGGGAGGTCACGGGTTCGATCCCGGGCCGCGACATACCAAAGTCGTTAAAAATTGTACTAGCTGCTCCTCGTTTGGCACTCAGATTTACGGGGTAGAGCTAGGACTGGTCGACCCAGTGTCAGGATAATGTGACTGGGTGTGGTATCATGTAAGGTGTCTGGGACATGATACTTCAGTGAGGCAGCATTATAAAAGTGAGCATTGAGCTCCCTGTCGCAACCAGACACCGTCGTGATATGACTGAAAAATTGTTGAAAGTGACGTTAAACCCGAATTCACACACACACACACAAAACATGTACATCAGATGCATTCAATAAGTACGACTTTACAGAGTGTTCGTATTTCTTTCAAATTCATCATCATTTAAGATACCGCCCATTATAACATGTTAGAAAACATGTTATATTTTTCTTGTTTAAAATCCATCACGTGAACAAGTTCGGGAAATAAAGACCCCCTAAACCCCAATTTATATAGTGAAAACTGGAGTTTACGGGGGGAAACATTGTTTCCCTTATTTCTGCTCCAAGACATACGATTTGGGTACTCGTTAGACCTCAATGAGGCGGTTCTAACGAGCACCCAAAACCTATATTTGGAATATAAATAAGAAAAGGGAAAGGATATTAGCGGTTTTACGTTAAAATTGCTCTACGTTAAAATGGCTGTTGTCAGTTAACTGACAATAGCAATTTTAACGTAAAACCGCTATTGCTTAACTTACAATAGCGAATTTATGTTATAATCGCTATTGCCAGTTGCCTTGCCGAATCATTTCATTCCGGTTATTACTTTTACAGAGGGGTATAGATTAGTATTCATATTCCATCTCTTTACGGGCCTCCGTGGCCTAGTGGATAAGAGCGCTGACTCTTAGTCATTAGGTCTCTCACCGCCGTAGGTTCGAGCCTCGCTCGGGCCACGTGTGAGACGCCAAGTTCTGCAACGGAAGGTCAGGTGGTTTTTCTCCGGGTACTCCGGTTTTCGCCCACCTCTGATTAACGATCGGCTCGATATGAGTGAAACAATCTTGAAAGGGCCGTAAAACCCAAACCAAAAAAAAAAAAAAAATATTCCATCTCTAAAAAAAAATAGACTTTTGTACCTCGTTAGCCGATAAGGCGGTCTAACGAGTGCTCAAAGAAGAAGTAAAACAAAGATCAGGAATCGATACAATTAACTTACTCCACCCATCAAAGACACCAAAGGGAAAAAAAACACAAACATTAAGCCACCAGACCGTAATGGAAACCTAAACAAAGGAATGCCATAAGGACAGTCACTTTCCCAAAAAATGGCCATATGTCCATCCAAAATAAAAAGACACAAGTGATACACACAGTAAGTAACAAACAACAACATATAAATAAACCGCCACAGAAGAACCACGTTGGAATGGTCAGTGGAAAGATTTCCAGTAGAAAGATTTCCACTGGGGGGCTTAAATCGATTTTACATGGCCACAATTATCGCCCTTACTTCTGTCGCGATTTAGACAAATAATTTGTTCAGTCCGCATGAAGGCCTCCTTACTCATCAGTGCAACATCTCTGTGAACACCGATAATCAAAGAAAGAATATCAAAATAAAGCATTTGCCTATTTAAAGACAGTGAAAGAAAAAAGAAGAAAGTTCACAAATTCCAAAGAAAGAAAAAAATCGATGAGCAGTCCCAGTACCCGCATTCTATCATCACCTTAGCAAGTCCGTGAAATGAAGACCCCCTAAACCCCACTTTATATAGAGAAAACTGGGGTTTAGGGGTATACATTATTTTCCTTATTTCTGCTCCAAGACATAGGTTATGGGTACTCGTTAGAACCGCCTCAATGAGGCGGTTCTGACGAGCATCCAAAACCTATGTTTGGAGTATAAATAAGAATCATATTATAAATATTCATCAGAAAATTACCTTTTTTAAGGAATGAAAAAAATGTACTATATCACACGGATGTGTTATCGTAATTATGTTCCTTTATCAGTATCACCAGGAAAGTACTGTTCTTACAGCCATGCATCGCGACAAAACGCCTATACAATTTTGATCTCATTAAAACTTACTTTATAGCAAAACTGGGGTTTACAGGGATATACATTATTTTTTCTTAGTTCTGCTCAAAAGCATAGATTGTGGGTACTCGTTAGTTGATACTGCGGTGTTGACGTCAGTGCTCAAGTACTGATTTAAATAACTATATTATATCTTTAATTTTTTTGCAGTATAAAATTCTAATTTTTCTAAAACTAAGACTGACTTGTCAGGTGAGACATGTATCTTAGCGGATTTGGTTTACACTTTTTGATATATTTTAAATGTTGCAAATCTCGCTACTTTGGGCATCTCCTTCCTGATGCCCGGGACTTCCGTGGAGTGTGGCTCATGTTTGCTGATGTTGGCTCGGTGGGGGACGCCTACAAGTCCGCGGGTTGGCGTCTCTTGCCTGATGCCTCCATCTGACCTGTCTCATAGGCTACGTCGGTCGGTGTGTGCTCGGAGGGGGATGTGCTGTGTTTGCCGGGTGTTGCCCGTCATCCGTTTCGGTTTCAGAACTTTGGGGTTGAGACACACTGATGAAGATTAAATATCAGAAAGGCCTCTGTGCCACCAAATTTGGTATAGTTACGCTTTTATTCCTAGAATCTATATTTGGGGCAGAAATATGAAAAATATCGTAATTTTTTTTTTATCTGATTTTTTTTTTTTTTTTTTTTTTTTTAATTTTGGTGGTAAAATTTTCCACTATATTTGAATAGGTGTGTTTTGGTAATGAATATTCCAGTACATTGAAGAGATGTGTTTTAATAATGTTAAGTTTTTAGCGAGTAGCAAATAATAGAAAAATATAGAGAGTCCTTAATCCATTCGCATACATACAGAACTACATCATACAGCTGATCTCTGCAAGCTGCATTTGTGGTAGCATATATATTACTGTATCAGATGAATACATGCTATTTGTAAGAAACAAGCACAATTAACTATATGTGGTAATCATTCAGATCATAAGTTTATTTTATTTTCGGCATTTCATTTTATTTCATGCTAAATGACAATAAGATATTGTCGTAAGACATTTTTGCTATAACCATTTAACTGGCAATAGCGACTTTACGTTGAAATGGCTATTGCAATAGCCACTTCGATAAGAAAAATACCACAAATGATCTTCTCGGGGAAAGAAACATACCTTTCTTGAGATTTAAAAAAATGCACTATATCACACGGATGTGTTATCGTAATGAATCTTGTCCATTCTTAGAAACTTGTGGATCTTTGTAGCGGAAAGTTCTCTTGTCAAACTCCGACTCCGCCTGCATATCCAAGAAGGTGCCCATCATGAGGAAGTCTCTTTTATCAAAGAATGACGGACTCCATACTGACTCCGCCTGCATATCCAAGAAGGTGCCCATCATGAGGAAGTCTCTTTTATCAAAGAATGACGGGCTCCATACTGACTCCGCCTGCATAGCCAAGAGGGTGCCCATCATGAGGAAGTTCTCTTTTATCAAAGAATGACGGGCTCCATACTGACTCCGCCTGCATATCCAAGAAGGTGCCCATCATGAGGAAGTTCTCTTTTATCAAAGAATGACGGGCTCCATACTGACTCCGCCTGCATATCCAAGGTGCCCATCATGAGGAAGTTCTCTTTCATCAAAGAATGATGGGCTCCATACTGACTCCGCCTGCATATCCAAAAAGGTGCCCGTCATGAGGAAAGTTCTCTTTTATCAAAGAATGATGGGCTCCATACTGACTCTGCCTGTGTATCCAAGAAGGTGCCCATCATGAGGAAGTTCTCTTTTATCAAAGAATGATGGGCTCCATACTGACTCCGCCTGTGTATCCAAGAAGGTGCCCATCATGAGGAAGTTCTCTTTTATCAAAGAATGATGGGCTCCATACTGTTTTGTTTGATTTGAGGTTTAACGTCCCCGTCAACACTGTAAAGGTCATTTTGGAGACGTTGCTTCCAATTTTGTGGGACTTTTACCCAACATTGAGATGAAATGACATCTCAAGCCCTGTCGCCCAATGAAACCAATAGGGTTTATTAGCATGGACGGTCCGCCTCGCACCGCGGTTCCTGGACAGGCTTAGACCCTCTAAGCGGTTTACCAGTACTAGTGTGCGGGCCGGATTCAGCTCTGCGTGGAAGCATCATGCAGCCCATATATTTCTTCAAGCCCCTATGGGCGGGGGCTTAAGGGCTCCATACTGACTCCGCCTGTGTATCCAAGAAGGTGCCCATCATGAGGAAGTTCTCTTTTATCAAAGAATGATGGGCTCCATACTGACTCCGCCTGTGTATCCAAGAAGGTGCCCATCATGAGGAAGTTCTCTTTTATCAAAGAATGATGGGCTCCATACTGACTCCGCCTGTGTATCCAAGAAGGTGCCCATCATGAGGAAGTTCTCTTTTATCAAAGAATGATGGGCTCCATACTGACTCCGCCTGTGTATCCAAGAAGGTGCCCATCATGAGGAAGTTCTCTTTTATCAAAGAATGATGGGCTCCATACTGACTCCGCCTGTGTATCCAAGAAGGTGCACATCCTCCGGGCCTTCTTTTTCTTCTCAGTCTCAAAACTGCACTTGCAATTATTTTTACGCCGAAGTGCAACATATTCTTCTTCCATTCCATTTTCTATCTCCTTGTGAATGGTGGGAAAATAAAATCGTGCAAGATTGTCAGGAAATCTTTCAAGAGAAAGTCATGTATGATTTTATCGGACAAAATCATGTAAGACTAATCTTTTCGTGTAAACAGGCTTTAAATGTTTGAAATATAAATAGGAAGGGCGTTTGAAATGTAATAAAAGTGGGTGTGGCTTGTACATCTTTGACTGAAAATTCTCAACCATCTACAAAACTGCTGGATACGATAGTGCATATGCGCCATAAACAATCGGCCCCGCCCAGTGGGCATTGAATAAAAAGATGGGCTGCGTGATGATGCATCCACGCAGAGCTAAATTCGACCCGCACACGAGTACTGGTAAACTGCTTAAAGGATCTAAGCCTGGCCAGGCAAAGCGCTGCGAGTCGGAGCGTCCATGCTTCTAAACCTTATTGATTTCGTTGGGGTATCTTTTCATCTCAATGTCGGGTAAAAGTCCCACAAAAGTGGAAGCAGCGTCTCCAAAATGACATATACAGTGTTGGCGGGGGCGTTAATAAACAAACAAACAAACGCCATAAACAATCATCACGAAAACACGCCTATATAATTTTGACCCCATTGAAACCCACTTTTATTTAATAAAACTGGGGTTTCTGGGGGTATACCTTATTTTTCTTATTTCTGCTCTAAAATATAGATTGTGGGTACTCGTTAGAACCGCCTCGATGAGGCGGTTCGAACGAGTGCACACAATCTATATTTGGAGCAGAAATTAGAAAAATATCGTAATTTTTCATCATTAAATTTTCTTTTTTTTCGGCGATAAAGTTGGCAGTGTATTTGTATAGGCGTGTTTGGGTAATGATGGCGACACGTCTATAGCAATACACGCACTTTGTAGTACATCCTCTGTTCTTCTAATTTAGCATTGCTATTTTTAGCCTATTACGAAAACAAGCATATACAAATACATGGCCACCTTTATCGCCGAAACAATGAAAATTTTATGATGAAAAATTGTGAAATTTTTCTTATTTCTGCTCAAAATATAGATTGTTGGCACTCGTTAGAACCGCCTCATCGAGGCGGTTCTAACGAGTACCCACAATCTATATTTTAGAGCAGAAATAAGAAAAATAAGGTATACCCCGGAAACCCCAGTTTTACTATATAAAAGTGGGGTTCAAGGGGGTCAAAATTATATAGGCGTGTTTTCGTGATGCATACTTTCATCCAGTCTCAAAGACGTGATTATCTAGCGCACGGTATTCATAAATATCGTGCAGAATTTAATTCGGTCAAGCGATTAAAGGTTAGATTTCTCATGCGTGTTTGAAAAATGCATGAAACCGTCGAAACTATTACGCAATACGGCTACAATTAATACTTTCAAAATGACCCTCGAAATGATATTTACACCAAACTGCCACCAAAAAGTGACTGTTATGATGGTCACATGATGAAAGAATGCACTTTGAAATAATACACTATATCACATGGATGTTGCGAATATATAATAGCCACGGTTGTCCAGACCTATTCTTTCTAGTGACCGCCGCTAGTGGTGTCATATAATAGCTGTTATGTTTGTCAGGACCCTCTGTTTCGAGTGACCACCGCTAGCGGTGACTTTCTTTCTTTCTTTCTACTGATACTGCGTCGGTCACATTTGACCATTACCGCAGGTGTATATTACATACACTCCATGACTTATAATATTAATGTTTGACCAGACCTATAGTTTCTAGTGACTGCCGCTAGCGGTGACAAATGATAGCTATGTTTGTCTAGACCCATTGTTTCTAGTGACAACGGCTAGCGGTGCCATATAGTGGTTAAGACCCATTGTTTCTAGTAGCTGCGGCTAGCGATTACACGTACTAGTTATGTTTATCAGGACCCTTTGTTTAAAATGACCACCGCTAGCGGTACATTTAGTAGTTATGTGTTTCAAGACCCACAGTTTCCAGTGACTTCCGCTAGCGGTGACATATAATAATTATGTTTGTCAAGACCTTTTGCTGTCGGGTAAAAGTCCCACAAAATTGGGAGCAACGTCTCCAAACCTTAATAATGTTGACGGGGACGTAAAACCCGAAATCAATCAATCAATCAAGACCCTTTGTATCAAGTGTCTACCGCTAGCGATGACATATGATAGTTATGTTTGTCCAGACCCATTGTGTCTGGTGACCACCGCCAGCGGTGCGCTGTTGGAGGTGGCTCACTGCGATTGTTCCTCAACATGTTAACAAGTGCGTGTCGTGAACAACATGTAAACCCCATACTTATGGTTTACATAGATTTTCATCAGCTTTCTTATTGTTTC
>OY757020.1:138207929-138223203 GCA_963580285.1 Lucinisca nassula
TCTCAAAGTCTTTTATACGAACCTGCAAAGTGAAGAAAATATTTTATTGTGACTAAGTCAGGTCATGACGAGCAGGTAAGGCTCTATCGGATCACGAAAACACGCCTATATAAATTTCACCCCATCAACCCCACTTTTATACAAACAACTGGGGTTGACAGTGTTTACATTAGTTTTCTTATTTCTGCTCATAAACATGGATTGTGGGTACTCGTTACAACCGCCTCGCCGTTACCAGTTCTGACGAGTACCAACAATCTATGTTTCGAGCAGAATTATGAAAAATGACTGAAAAATTTATGTAAATTTTTCATTTTTTGGTGGTTAAAGTTCAATATATTTGACTAGGTTTGTTTTTGTAATGCAGACTGAGCATGTGCACAATCTCTCCAGAGCCTTTGTTACTCGAGCACACATGTTGATGCTTCATGAAAGAAGTCACATGTCTATTCAACCTAACCGGTTGCGCATGCGCACTTGAAGAACCTAACTGGGTCTCAGGGGCTATTCTCATTTGAGAAAGTAAGCATCCAGCAGGTACACGTCGCTATGGCAACGTCAATCAACGTCGGTGCAAGGTCATGACGTTGCACCGACGTTGAGGTGACGTCGCATAAAAGTTATGACGTTGTACCGACATCGATGTGACGTCACAATTACGTCATGTGCCTGCTGGGCATGAGTGTACTATTACAACTTTTTGTGGTATCTGACTTCACTATTGCCAAAGATCCATGTCTCAGTACTATAACCATAAACGCGCCTTCTTCTTCTTCTTCTTCTTCTTCTTCTTCTTCTTCTTCTTCTTCTTCTTCGTCGTCGTGGGTTCGAACCCGGGCTTCACCAGACATTCGGATGAGTCTTTAACCCGAGGTCCCGTCTCCGTATGACCTAGGCTGTTGCAGGTATAAACATTCAAACACACACACATTCTCCTTCTTCTTCATCATCATCATCATCATCAGCAGCAGCAGCAGCAGCAGCAGCAGTAGCAGCAGAAGCTTCTGCATAGTGTCCCAAAGATGATGAGTTGATGTATCAATATTCATGCCTAGAGTCGATTTTTGTACGATGGCAAATAGAATAGACCCAGATCAAATGCAGCATCTGATCAGGGTCTACAAAATTTGCATAAAGAACAGGATCTTTTGTAAAATTAATAAAAAACATAAAACAAAAGAACCCTAAAATCATGACGTCAATTGTCGAAAGTTTCCATGGGTCATATATTACCACAACATATGCATATGGCAAAGAGCATTCTTTTATGTGATGAAAATGTGTGATATTTTTCTTATCTGTACTGCAAACACAGGTTGTGGGTGCTCGTTAGAACAGCATTATTGGGATGGTTCTAACGAGTACCCACAACCTATGTCTTGGAGCAGAAAATAATGTATACCACTGTAAACCTAATTTGTTAAGAGATGGAATTGGAAACCTCTCTGGTGCTTATGCACATCTAAATTATTTTAGTAGGTATATGGTAAGGCGGTGCGAGTGAAACATTTTGGGTGAAATACGGTTGGCAAAATGTGCTGCTCCATGCACAAGTCATGCCCATATCATACGATGTATGCATGAGTGGTTTGTGGAGATCTGTTTTACAATACAGTGGGCCGCTATTAGGCTGATTTCTTTAAAATTTGCTTAAAAATCGCCAACCGCCAAATTGTGCCATATATGATTTTCATTCCAGTCACGTGTTATGTGTGTGTTCGTTTTGACGGGAGTTATGCCATTGATTTATAGGGTCGTTTCATCATTTTTTCCCTATGGGAAATACTATTTGAACGCAAATCCATTATCTACTCGATTTTTTTCTATCTGGTTTTAATTGTGGACGGTATTTTCACCTCGCCACGATTTTAGCGAGCTAATATGCGTATGCATGATTTTCCGGTAGTATTCATATATATAAAAAACTCTGAAAAACGAACACTATTCAGCAGCAGGTCAAGTTGTAACGAATTTACACAACATAGTGACGGGACAATGAAAGTATATTGAAAGGTATGTTAAATCTATGTTTAGTATTATTTTTGTATGAATATGCTTGTAGGTTTTGGATGGGTTTACTTCTAGTATACCCCAACTTTTTGAAGCCTATTCTGAATTCACTTTTGAAGCCTCTGTTGTGTAGTGATTAGGCTACTTGCTTTAACAGCTAGAGGTCGCAGGACCGATCCCAGGCTTCTCCAGAAGTAGAATGAGTCTTTTAAGCGAGGTCCTGTCTCATTCTGACCCTAGATGTTGGTGAGACGTAAAGTTTGGACACCCGCTCATTCTAGATTCATTTAGGCCTTTAAACCCACATGTAACATTTTGGTGTCGGAAGTGGGATTTGATCTCTGGCGGGTGTTTCCAGCTGTGGAACAGCACATTGATGCTCTGAAACATCAATTTCACAAAAAATGCATTGACAGCTACATTTGGAAATTAACTTGAATCTTCTTTCATACGTTGATGAAGTGCGAAACCCATGTATTTAACTAAATGGATACTGACAAGTTCAAAATTTCTGAGCAGGAAGGCAAGGCAAAGCCCACTTTTTCTTGGTAACGAAAAATTTTAGTAGACCCAACCTAATTGTGTTACCTGACATTCTACTAAGTTAAACTGGAGTTACTAATTGATCTTACCCACACATGGTTCTGACGTAGTGACGTTAACAATTTAATGACGTTGACATAAGGGTAGCGTTAATATTTACGCTGTGGCTTGAGGTTAGGTATAAAGTAATAGAAACATTAATGGTTACTTGTTATGATCGGAGTTTTGTAATGTGATGAAACTTCGAATTGTAGCTTTTTACTGTAAACGTCGTCAATTTATGACGTCATTTTAGACTACCAGTACGTAACGTCATACTTTACTGAAAGTGATTGACATTTCAAATCGCGTGTGCTTTAATAACTAAACTTTTAGTTAGATTAACGCGTATAACATATATCTTAACGTTTTATTTAAGCCGTTTCAATCATCACTGGTCATAACTGATCAGTTTATAGTGGTTTTGATAGTAACGTGAGATTTACGTTATCAATAATGGAGCCTTTACTACAAATGGGAAAGGAGTTAGGTTATGAGGGGAAAGATTTACAAGGTTTTGTTAAGGAGCAGCAAGATATTGAGCGGACAGAAAGGCAAGAGCAAAGGGATTTAGAAAGGTTAAGGTCTGAGGAAAAGGAAACGGAAAGGGCACATGAACTAGCTAAGTTAGAAGAAAAGGAAAAGGAATTGGAGGAAAAGGAAAGGGCACATGAACTAGCTATGTTGAATGTTAATAAGGAACTTGAAATGGCACGCATTCAGAGTGAAAGGGAGGCAAAAGAGATTAGTGAAGCCCATTTAGAACAAATAAAACATGGGTTTGAGCTACAGCACCAAGAATTAAGGAAGCAATTAGAAATGCAGAGAGCGAAGCTCGAGCTAGAAGTTGAAAAGCAAAAAGCTGAGAAGGTGGCTCATGCTCGGGATCCTAAGTTACCTTATTTTAAAGAGGGTAAAGATTAAAAATGGGTAGTTATTTATCTAGGTTTGAGAAATATGCTACGGCTAATAAATGGGATAAGAGTGTTTGGGCCGCGTATTTAAATGCATTGCTTAAAGGGCGCGCACTTGATGTATATGACTGATTGTCAAATGACGATGCGGCGGATTATGATAAGTTAAAGGATGCTCTATTAAAGAATTTTGACATGACAGAGCGCGGATTTAGGAAGCAGTTTCGTTATAGTAGGCCCGAGAAATCAGAAACGTTCATACAGTTCAGTAGTAGATTGAGAAGTTATTTAGAAAAATGGCTAAATATGGCAAAGATAGAAAAATCTTTTCCGGCTGTCTGTGATTTCATGGCAAGGGATCAGTTCCTGGAGTCATGTAATAGAGAACTGTATATACATCTGAAGCCAAAACAGTTTGGTAATTTAGATGAAATGGCTATGGAGGCAGCTTTGTTTGCAGAAGCGCGCGGGGGTGTATTTAGTTGCACTGATAAGGAGCAACGCGCTAATAGAGGCGCAGCGCAGGGTAAACAGGACAAAGTTGACTCTAACAAACCGAGTGGGTGATCGGATATCAAGTGTAGCATATGCGGTAAGGGGCATTTAACAATTAAATGTTTTAAGAACCCCGACAGAAAACAATTATATAGCGCAGAGGTAGGAGCAACTGGTGGTGGGGATCGCGGTGTTAAGGAAAATTTTAACACGCGCGTAAAGACTCAAGGTTCTCAGGTTAAGAATGAGAATACGCAGAATGTAGGTCGTGGTTATACACGTGGTCGAGGTAATTTTAGAGGGTCCTTTCGCGGACGCGGTAAGAATAATGGCACACCACGTGGCGCAGCACACCAAGTTAGTTTTTGTCAAACGGAAGTAACTGGGAAAGGTGATGAGATTGGAATTATTTTTGAAGATAAAGTAGAAGTAAAACAAAGATCAGGAATCGATACAATTAACTTACTCCACCCACCAAAGACACCAAAGGGAAAGAAATACAAACATTAAGCGACCAGACCATAATGGAAACCTAAACAAAGGAAGGCCATAAGGACAGTTACTTTCCCACAAAATGGCTATATGGCCATCCAAAATTAAAAGACACAAGTGATACACTCTGTAAGTAACAAACAACAACATAAATAAATCGCCACAGAAGAACCGCCTTGGAACGGTCAGTGGAAAGATTTCCACTGGGGGGCTCAAATCGATTTTACGTGGCCACAATCCTCGCCCTTACTTCCGTCGAGATTTAGACAAATAATTTGTTCAGTCCGCATGAAGGCCTCCTATTTCATCAGTGCAACATCTCCGTGAACACAAAAAATCAAAGAACCACAGAGGTGAGACAACGGTGAGGACTCGACAGCAAGAAACCACTGAAATGCTGGAGCAAAAGAAAACCAACAGTTAGACTCCGATGGGATTGGTGATCCTTTGATTTCGGATAGGGAGGAGTGTAGTAAGGAAACTAGGGAAGGTGTCTGTTACTTCTTAAAGGCAAGGTTACCGACGGCATAAGGATTGGTTAATAATAAAAGGTGGCTGTATTAAGAGATACTGGGTGTACAGGCTGTGTCGTTCGGAGAAGTTAGGTTTCGGATAGTCAGTTAATAGGGAAGAAATCAAATGTTACGTTGATTGATGAATCCACACAAAGGTATCCTTTGGCAATGGTTGATATTGATTGTCCTTTTTTCACTGGGAAAACTGAAGCTTTGTAATGGATGATACGCTCTACGATATGGTTATCGGTAACATTGATTGATCAAAACTTCCCGATATGTCTCATTTCTCAGCTGCGGCTGTAACTAGGTTTCAAACTAGGCAGGATGAGAAGCCTTACAGAAAACTTAAGGTTCCCGATCAGATCATTAACGATGACAAGGAGGCTTTTAAGCAAGCTCAGGTTGATGATCCAACGTTGGAAAACATCAGGAAAAGGGTTGTATCTGGGAACAAGACTGTGAGTCGTGGTTTAAACCGAGGTGAAACTAGGTTTATTGAGAAAAAAGATTTGGCATATAGGGAGCTCACCAAGGGTAACAAAGTCTCTTTCAATCTTTTGGTCCCTCAAAGTTTCCGAGGAAAGGTGTTGAAACTGGCTCATGAAACGCTTATGTCTGGACATATGGGTATTAGGAAGACATTGGATAGAGTTGTAACTGAGTTTTACTGGCCCGGTATTTGCGGTGATGTCGCTAGATTTTGTAAATCTTGTGATATTTGTCAGAGAACCATTCAGAAAGGACGGGTCACTAAAGTACCTCTAGGAAAAATGCCATTGATTGATACGCCATTTAAGAGGGTGGCAGTGGACATAGTTGGTCCAATTGAGCCTCAATCTGATAGGAAATCTCGGTATATTTTAACCATGATAGATTATGCGACAAGGTATCCAGAGGCGATAGCTTTACCGAGTATTGAGACGGAACGTGTTGCGGAAGCGCTTATTGAAATGTTTAGTAGGGTCGGGCTCATTTTTTATTTTTATTGGCATTCCTGATGAAATGTTGACTGATTGAGGATCACAGTTCACTGCTGAGGTAATGAAAGAAGTTAGCAGACTTCTTTCTCTTCAACAGTTAACGTGTAGTCCGAGACATCCGATATGCAACGGCCTGATTGAGCGTTTCCACGCTACGGTAAAGCAGATGTTACGTCGCATGTGTGCTGAACGTCCAACAGATTGGGATAAATATCTTCCAGCTTTATTATTTGCGGTTAGGGAAGTCCCACAAGAGTCTTTGGGATACTCCCCTTTTGAGTTGTTATATGGACGTAACGTCAGAGGTCCAATGGCAAAATTAAGAGAATTATGGGCTGACGAGGTACGCGATGAGCAAGTTCTTTCGACGTATCAGTACGTTATTGAGCTAAGGAAACGGTTAGAGCAGACATGCAAATTAGCGGGTGATAATTTAAAGAAGGTTCAGATTTAGCAAAAAAGCTTATTATGATAAAAGGCGCGAGGTCGCGTAAATTTGACGTCGGCGATAAAGTGCTTTTGTTACTACCGACAGACAGTAATAAATTATTGCTTCAATGGAAAAGCCCTTATGAAGTAGTTGAGGTAGTTTACAGAATGGATTATAAGATTGACGTCAATGGAAATGTTAACACATATCACGCTAATATTCTGAAACAGTATGTTGAGCTTCAGACTGTGACGTCTCATTATCTGATCTCTAAACCTGTTATGTCGACAGACAGTCATGACAGAAATGACATCGACGAGTCTTCATTTGAAGACAGCAGTTTTCAAACTGCAGAGCAACCGGAAAGTGACGGTGACGTTAGCGTCCCACATACACCCACGTCAGTAGAGAGTGAGGAAACAGAGGAGAGTGAGGAACAGAAGGGCTGAGAGAACAGCGCCTTGCAGGACTGACGTGTCAGACAGAACAAATTATTTGTGCCACACTAGTGCCAGAACTTGTGAAAACAATCAAATCAGTTAAGCCAGTAAGGCCACCGCCAGTAAGATTAAAACGATAACCGTTTTCTAACAAACAACAGAGTGCCAGGGGAACAGGAAAATTCTGGGGCAAACCACCATTGCTTAATAGCAATTTTACTAGCGAAAATTTGGGGGCAGACTACCTTAGCAGATAATTTCGCACGATTTTTGTGTAAATAGCTTTCTTTGTTCAGATAGGCTTCATCCGATTCCATCTCTGTACACAAAGAAAAAACATGTCCGGTTGTTTTTTCTCCAAAAGGGGAAACCTTTGTTACGAGATGGAATAGGAAACCTCTCTGGTGCTTATGCACATCTAAATTATTTTAGTAGGTATATGGTAAGGCGGTGCGAGTGAAATATTTTGGGTGAAATACGGTAGGCAAAATGTGCTGCTCCATGCACAAGTCATGCACATATCATACGATGTATGCATGAGTGGTTTGTGGAGATCTGTTTTTACAATACAGTGGGCCGCTATAAGGCTGATTTCTATAAAATGTGCCTAAAAATCGCCAACCGCCAAATTGTGTCATATATAATTTTCATTCCAGTCACGTGTTGTGTGTGTGTGTTCGTTTTGACGGGAGTTATGCCATTGATTTATAGGGTCGTTTCATCATTTTTTCCCTATGGGAAATACTATTTGAACGCAAATCCATTATCTACTCAATTTTTGCTACCTGGCCTTAATTGTGGACGGTATCTTCGCCTCGCCACGATTTTAGCGAGCTAATATGAGTTTGAATGATTTTCCGGTAGTATTCATATATATAAAAACTCTGAAAAACGAACACTATTCAGCAGCAGGTCAAGTTGTAACGATTTCACACAACATAGTGACGGGACAATGAAAGTACATTGAAAGGTATGTTAATCTATGTTTAGTATTATTTTGCATGAACATGCTTGTAGGTTTTGGAGGGGTTTACTTCTAGTATACCCCAACATTCTGAAGCCTATTCTGAATTCACTTTTGAAGCCTCTGTGGTGTAGTGATAAGGCTACTAGCTTTGTCATCTAGAGGTCGCAGGATCGATCCCAGGCTTCTCCAGAAGTAGAATGAGTCTTTTAAGCGAGGTCCTGTCTCATTCTGACCCTAGATGTTGGTGAGACGTAAAGTTTGGACACCCGCTCATTCTATATTCAATTAGGCTTTTAAACCCACATGTAACATAATTCTCTCTATATAAAGTGGGATTTACAGGGCTGTTCGTGTCATTTTAGTTACGCATGTTCTTCCAGTTTAATGTTTGTCATGTTGGGGATTCTGATTCTTTCCCCCATTATCATGTTATTGCTCGGTTCGGATATTCTGAGCCACCGCCGACTCGGTTTACCTGTTGTCCGTTTTGCTCCGTGTTGACTTCTTTCCCTTTTGGGAATAATCTGGGATCTGACTCTATCAGTTCCAGATCGTTTCTCTTTATAATTTTGCTAGCGTAATGATGTGCCATTAGATATGGTAAGCGTTCAAGAGTACTCGGAGTAATACTTATCGAATTTTTGTCTTACGTAAAGTAAAAATAAGGCGCCCGCACAAAGGGGCTTGGAGAAATATATGGGCTGCATTATGCTTCCAGGCAGAGCTGAATCCGGCCCGCACACTAGTACTAGTTAACCGCTTAGAGGATCTAAGCCTGCCCAGGCAAAGCGGTGCGAGTCGGCCCGTCCATGCTAATAAACCCTATTGGTTTCATTTGGCGGCAGGGGTTGAGATGTCATTTCATCTCAAGGTCGGGTAAAAGTCCCACAAAATTGGAAGCAACGTCTCCAAAATGACCTTTACAATGTTGACGGGGACATTAAACCTCAAATCAAACAAACAAAAAACAAATAAAGTAAAAATAAACTAAATTTTTGGACGTGAAAAATGTCCTACCTTTGGATGAATAAATTTCTTATTAAATATATGTTTACTAAATGCCTTCGCTATTTCGGCAGTGGTGAGTCTGTCAGCACCCAGGGACAGGGTTCTGTTGGAGTAGAATCTAGGACGGTTGAAGATGTGTAGACAGCAGGTACCTACATCAGACACAGAGATCATGTCTAATGGTTGGTCCTCCATAGGTAAAGCTGGTGATAAAGAGAAAAACAGTAGTAATTTAATATGTCCGTGGAATAAAAAGAGGATATTCTGCTTGTTTGTGTTGAGCTTCTACGTCCCTGTTAACACTATTTAGGTCGATTTGGAGGCGTTGCTTTCGAGTTTTGAGTCTTTTACCGACACGGAGATAAAATGACTTCTCAAACCCTACCACCCAAACAAACCGCAACGGTTTATATGCAGGGACGGTTCGACTCGCACTACTTTGCCTGATACCCTCTAAGCTGTTTACCAGTAGTTAAAACACGGAAGCACCATGCAGCCCAATTTATATCTCCAAGAACCGATGGGCGAGGGTCAATGTCTTACAAGTACCTGGTCGCCGTTTTCTGGTAATACATGTATATGAAGCCACATGTAATATACAGTACAATTCCGCTATTACGACCACCTAAAATTAATATTATTCTGTTTTAAAAAGCTTATTTGGAAGTGTGCAGTTATTCTTTCTTTGTGTTTTCTGAAAAGAGTGTGTACTGGTCAGGGACCACCTTTGGGACTGTTTAAAAGTGGTCTTTAAGACCACTTTTGGGGACTGTTCAAAAGTGGTCTTTAAGACCACTTTTGAACAGTTCCAAAGGTGGTTTTAATATAGAAATTTTACTGCACTATCCTGATATCAGACTAAGTTCCAAATACCTGACGAACTTACCATTCATAACAATGGATGCACGTTGACACAAAGCAACTGCATTCAGACCGGGAATGCAATCAAAGTGGACATGGCCGCAAATGCTTGAACACATCGTTTCGACTGCGGCGCCAAAACTGTTTTGGCCCATGGCATAGATTCCATGGATTCATAATGACCCAAAGCATTTTATTCAGATCTGGAAAGCTGTACTCTACAGAACGATGACACACTCGTGTGCTATATGGACATCGATTATAATTATTTGAAGGCTGGCTTTGGCGATATTTTCCTTACTTTTGTCGGCCAATTATAAATTGTTGGTGGGGTGATTGGGTATGGAAAATGTGACATGTACCTTCGTCACTGCGGTGTCCTACTTATATATGCTTACAGTTGGACAAGGTCTGCTGTTCTTGCAACAGGTAAGGGTAGAGGGGGAGAATGTTGTTATTTATTCTGTTTCAGCACTTCCATTTATTTTCCTCTTTCTCCTCTGTCCGCAACTTTAATGTACTCTATTATCTCTTTTTTTTTCTTTTTCTCCCCTTTTATGGGAGACGACACAAAGTTTCCCACAAAATTACGACAAAACACCGTCCAACATAATGCATTTGTCACATCTCAAACATGGCTACTTTTTTCTCATGAAAATCTGTGATATTTTTCTTATTTTTACACTCAAAACATAGGTTGAGGGTGCTCGTTACAACCACCTCATTAAGGCGGTTCTAACGAGTACCCACAACCTATGTTTTGGAGCAGGAATAAGAAATATAATGTATCCTTCAGTAAACCCAAGTTTTCCATATAATAAACTGGGGTTTACGGAGATTTTCATTTCACAGACTTGTTCACGTGATGGGGTTAAGGTGTCTTTAAATTAAAAACAATCGATCAATAGATTGTTGGTGCTCGATAGAACAGCCTCAGTGAGGCGGGTCTAACGAGTACCGACAATCCATGTACCGGAGCGAAAATAAAGCATTACAGGTCCTTGTAAATCCCACTTTTCTGTATATAAAGTAGGGTTTGTAGAGGTATTCATTTCACGGACTTGATAACACGATGAAATGACCGAATATACAGGTTGATTTGATATCACATTAAACAGTTCTGTTTGTTTGTATTTGAGTTAAACGACCCAGCCAACACTATTTAGGTCATTTTGAACCGGTCAGTTTACCTTTCCACACTTTTTCTGGGCAGGCTTAACCCTTTATAGAACATATTTAACCAGTCCAGTGCACAATCTGCCGCCAGAAATCTTGAATCAGTGAAATGGAATGAATGACCGTAGAAAAGATTTCATGATAAATCTCCACGGAAGAATGTTGCGACCCCGGCAGGTGTCAAACCCGCGTCCTCCTGATCACCAGTGAAACGCGCATCCGACTCAGCTACCGAAGCCGGCAGTTATGAACAGCTGAACACTCCTGAAAACTCCATTTATTTTGACGAAAAGTAAAGTTTGCAAAGATATACATAATATCCTTACGTTTGCCCAAAAATATGGTTTGTCGGTACTTGTTAGATACGCCTCGACGAGGCAGTTCTAACAAGTACCCATAGTCAGAATCAGTCTGCAATAGAAATTACAAAAAAAAATAATACAGTAAAATTCCTACATTAAGACCACCTTTGGGAGTGTTCAAAAGTGGTCTTTAAGACCACTTTTGAACAGTCCCAAAGGTGGTCCCTAAGCAGAGGACATTGTGTGCAGAAAACACGAATAAAGAATAACTGCACCCTTTTAAATAAGCTCTTTAAAGCAGAATTAATCTTAATTTTAGGTGGCCTTAAAAGCGGAATTTCACTGATATTCCTCAGAAGAGTGTCATTTTTCAGCAATAAAATAATTCCTTTCTGCACATGGATGTGATATTATACTGCACAGTTGTTCACATACCTATGTAGGGGAAGGGCCTTAACAGTTACCGATGTTCGTAGAACTTGTGGCCCAACCCCTTTGCTCGATTTAGAGATGTAATAAAATACATTTATACTTCACATACCTATGGCATAGACTCCATGTTTCACTTTGTGGGGTTTGAACACAGTCTCGAAGTTTTCATACCAGAATGGAAGTCGAAGTATGGTATAGTTTATACCTGAAAGAAGAAAATGAATGTTAGTGTATTGTAATGTCAGTAAAATTCCGCTATTAAGACCACCTAAAATTAAGACTAATTCTGCTTTAAAAAGCTTATGTTGAAGGCTTCACTTAATTTTCCTTTGTGATTTCTGCCCACAGTGTCCTCTGGTCATGGACCACCTTAGGGACTGTTCAAAAGTGGTCTTAAAGACCACTTTTGAACAGTCCCAAAGGTGGTCTTTATATAGGAATTTTAATGTCTTCGTAAGAAAACGAAAGCTGAAACCCTGCAAAGCAAAGACGCATTCAGCATGTGCTTTGTCTTCCGACGGGAGAGGTCTGATGACTAATATCAACCAGTAACTATACAAACTAATAACTTCCCTGTCTATGACCGCGTTGATACAACGCATAATGTAGTAATGTAGTAATTTCTTCATTTTGATTTTTTTTACTACATTATGCGTTGGCATAGTCGACGCGAAATGAAGTAAAAAAATTATTTCATTTCGCGTTGATATGCACCATATCGACGCATAATGAAGTAATGATGGTAGAACATAGCTGTCTTCGAAAAGACATAGGAAGCAATACAGTTAAATTCCTACAATTTAGACCACATTTGAGACGGTTCAAAAGTGGTCTTTAAGACCACAGTTGAACAGTCCAAAAGACGGTCTTCCACAAAAGCACACTGAAGGTCAAAATCACAAAGAAAATGTAGCTTTAACCTTCCAAATATGCTTTAAAAACAAAATTTGTATTAATTTTAGGTGGTCTTAATAGTGGAATTTCATTGTATTTGATTAAGCCAGTAGAATTAAAATCGTGTAAAAGTCCCATGAAATTGGAAGCAACGTCTCCAAAATGACCTAAATAGTGTTGACGGGGACGTTAAACATCAAATCAAACAAATCAAACAAAAGACAGACAGGCAGACAGACAGACAGACAGACAGACAGACAGACAGAATGGACAAAAACTATATACCCCCCTTGCATACTTCGTATGCCGGGGGTATAAATAGATGGGCTGCACGATGCTTCCACGCAGAGCTGATACCGCCCGTACATGAGTCCTCGTAATCTGCTTAGAAGGTCTAAGCCTGTCCAGGAAAACTGCTGCGAGTCGGCCCATCCATGCATATAAACCCTATTGCTTTTAATTGGACGGCAGCGATTGAGATGTCATTTCATCTCAATATCGGGTAAAAGTCCCATAAAATTTGAAGCAATGTCTCCAAAATGACCTAAATAGTCTTGACGGGAACGTTAAACCTCAAATCAAACAAACAAACTGTTGACGCATAATGAAGTAAAATTAAGTATGCCACCCATCGCCGCAAAATGAAATAATTCTTTCATTTTGCTCAAACCTCTTAGTATCGACGCATAATGAAGTAAAAACGACATTTTATTTCATTTCGCGTCGACTATGCCAACGCATAATGTAGTAAAAATTTCAAAATGAAGAAATTACTACATTACTACATTATGCGTTGTAACACCGCGTTTTAACAACAGTCAACGCGGAAATTATTTGTTTGTCACTTAGGGGGTAACTGTATTCAAAAATTCAAAATTATCATTGGGGAGGTAAATCTAAGGGTTTACGGTGGGAAATTTCGTTTCACGGCGACGCGTCAGCGGAGCCGTAAAACGTAATTTGCGATCGTAAAACCGACGAGTTACCTCCCTAAATCACCATTTTGCAATACAGTTATCCCCATTCTAATGCACTTCTACGGTTGTTTTGTTAAAAACTGTATTATTTTGCACAAAACGGCTAGCGCTGTGAGCTACGTAAAACCAAATGCCAGCCAATGAAAAGCGACGTTACGTTATGCCGTCGGGTATCCGACAGTATATCGCAGAATATACTGTCGCAAATTTTCGACGTTAGCCAATCAGATGTCGCGTTACATACCCAAGTGCATTAGAATTCTGGTCATCTTTCTTCTTGTTCTTTTCCAAGTTATATATTCGCGATCTGCATCCGCCGGCAGCTGAAACTGATCATTGATTGGTAACTGTGCGCTGGGAGCACATTGGGGCTACCCCGAAACTGATCAGGCAAATGCACGGCCTTAAATACTGAAGAGTCCCGTGGGTAATATCCGAGAGATCACTCTGATTCCGATCGTTGACGGCGCCTGCCAACTGTCAATAAATTCGAAACATACCTATGCTTAATTCAAACATTGCTTTTTTAAAACTTTGGCTAATATGCAGACAAGTTGAATGTAATGGTACATAGCACTATCCACTAACATGGACGTCCTTTTACATGGAACCAAAACATTAGAAAAACATGTCCATGTGAAAATAATGGCGTCCACCATGGTGTCAGAAACGAAAAGTATAAGGTTAGCACCTTTCTTATTTCTGCTTTCAATGAAGATTGTGGGTGCTCGTTAGCACCGCTTCAATGAGGCGGTACTAACGAGTACCCACAACCTATGTTTTTAGCAAACATAAGGCAGATAATGTATACCCCCGTAAACCCAACTTTTCTCTATATAAAGTGTGGTATAGATGGGCAGTCTTTACACGGACTCCCATTGGGAGTCTAGCTGCTGTTTTCTTATGCTCCAGCATTTCTGTTGTTTCTTGCTGTCGAGTCTTATCGTTGTTTCATCTCTGTGGGTGTTTGATTTTTGTGTTCACGGAGATGTTGCACTAGTGAGTTAGGAGGCCTTCATGAGGACTGAACAAATTATTTGTCTAAATCGCGACGGGAGTAAGGGCGCACCCCCCCACCCCCACCCTCCCCCCACCCCCCCCCACTTCCCCAACCCGCCCCCAACTAGTGGAATTCGTTCACTGACCGTTCCAAGGCAGTTCGTCTGTCGCGGTTAATGTTTGTTATGGTTTGTCTTTGAGTGTGTTATATTGTTTTGTTTTGAATAGCAAGTTGGCCATTTTGTGGAAAGTAACTGTCCTTTTGGCTTTCCGCTATTGATGTTTCATTAGGGTCTAGTTATTTCACGATTGTGTTTCTTTCCTTTTGGTGTCTCTGATGGGAGCTGTGCGTTAATTGTATCGATTTCTGGTCATTTCATTCCCTTCTACTCTGTCAACATGATGAACAAGATCTGCGCGTTCAGTAAATTCTCTACTCAAGCTCGCATACGGTCATTCTGGCTAGTCCTCGTTCATCAGTCCCTGGATCGCCAGTAACGTCATCTGGCTAGTCCTCGTTCATCAGTCCCTGGATCGCCCAGTGACGTAGATAGCTTAATGCAACGAACCGCAAGACAGCAAAAACTCTTATCAGACTTCCCGGCGGCGCAGTGCAGTTCTGTGGCTTCGCTTTTGGCGCGGTCATTATTACACGTCAAAATATTTCTTAATTCCGCAGTGAAAGCAATAACCCAAAGGCTAGAGAATATAATCACCTCTATGATGAAGGACAGTGAGACTTTTACGGCCGCCACACATTCCCTTAACACCAGCTGTCACGCGGCCCTTATTGCAGA
>OY757020.1:138223403-138240648 GCA_963580285.1 Lucinisca nassula
GGCATTTTTGGCCCCAACACTATAATTTGAACAATCTTGGTAGGGGTCCACTAGATGAAGCTTCATACCAAATATCAAAGACCTGGGCCTTGCGGTTTCAGAGAAGAAGATTTTTCAAGATTTTCCCTATATAAGCCCATGTAAAACCAAAAGGCCCCCGTGCGGGGGCATTTTTAGATCCAGCACTATAATTTGAACAATCTTGGTAGGGGTCCACTAGATAAAGCTTCATACCAAATATCAAAGACCTGGGGCCCGTTTCACTAAACTTCGTAACTTTACGAAATTCGTAGACTTAAGAACTCGACTTACGAAATTCTTAAGAAAATCACGGGTGCGTATTACTAACGTCTTCGTAAGTTAAATGACTTACGAATTTCGTAGCTAAGAATTCGTAGCTACTCTCTAATGCTGAAGATAACTTTTTTACGTACGTAGGTTGAGATTGCGGAATTTATTGTAATTAAAACACGTTTTAAACACGAGGAATCACATGTTTTGTTGGTTTAGATTTACTTTGACCGATTGCGAGGAGCAGAAAACGAAAAATTTTGAATGGGGAAAAAGAAAAATGTAGCAAACCCGTTTGCATCAAAGCTGTTTCAGTCCATCGGCGCTGTGAAGAAGGCATAGAGGGAATAGACAGGCCTAAGTTAAATGATGAAAGCTGGCAAATCTCTGTCATACCTGCACACTGTGTGTGTGTTGTCATTATTTATGTGTTACGTAGTTATCGATGACGTCATCAATTTAAATACGCAAGGGAGCTTACTCCGACTCATTTCTTAAGGTCGGGTAAAATCTAGGCATAGGCCTAGCCGGTATCAGTTGCCGATTCATCTAAGTTGTTTGTTTGAATTGACCTTTAACGTCCCTGTCAACACTATTTAGGTTAATTGGAGACGTTGCTTCCAATTTTGTGTGACTTTACCCTATGAAACCAATACTCAGAGTATGGTTTATAAATATGCATGGACTGTCCGACTCGCTCTGACATGTGCGGTCGGTTTCAGCTCTGTGCGGAAGCACCATGCAGTCAAATCTATTTCTCATAGCCCGACCAAGTTGAAAACCATAGTTCTTCGCTAAACTTTCGGAATATTTCGAATGTCTAGCACCGACCGAGGAGTCAGTACTGTTTGTTGGTAGTTAAAACTTCAACGCAATCCTATTTTTTATATTATTTTTTTCCTATCTTCTCGCCTCATAACCATACATAGCCTATCTCTTATGGTCATTTTATAAGCATATCAGGACGTCTCTTTTTCAATTACGGAAGTTTCCCCCCCCCCCCCCCCCCCCATTTTCTCTGGTAAATCTGAAGACCTAGACATGTACCTTACATTAGACCCCCCCCCCCCCCAAAAATAATAATAATAATAATAATGGTTTCCTGGTTGGGCTCCCGCCCATCGTGGCTTGGAGAAATAGATTTGGCTATATGTGCTTCCACGCAGAGCTGAATCTACTGGTAAACTGCTTAAAGAATCTAAGCCTGCTCAGACAAAGTGGTGCGTATCGGACCGTCTTATTGGTTCATCGGGCGGCGGCATTGATTGTCATTTCATCTCAATATCGGTTAAAAATCCCACAAAGTTGGAAGCAACGTAACCAAAATGACCTATGTAGTGTTGACAGGAATGTTAAACCTCAAATTAAACATGTCAAATGGTTTCCTGGTAGTCGACCTGGGCTATATAGTGCTAGTAAGCTTACAAGACTCGACCGTCCTAATGCATTTGGAGCATAGTTGGGCATTTGTCTAAGTTCTGTGCTTGGAACAGGTGCGGAATCTTTATTTATTTATTTATTTATCATATCTCAGTTCTATAACACACAAGGTTTCGAATAAAATGTACCTTATTTCATTGTTTAATTACACACACCAAATGTTCTGGTCACTTCCTGCTGATATGAATTTTTAAAGTTTTAAAACATTTGTTTTAAATCATTTAAGAAATAGTGGCATGCGTGTTTTTATTTATTTGTTTATTTATTTATTTATTTATTTTTTGGGGGGTGGGGGGGGGGGGGGCTGGGGGGGGGTCTCTTTAAGGAGCCTTTGGATTTCTTCGTCATTCTCATAAAAATAGTGTATTGGTATTTACGAGATACTGGATACTGGTCCTAGAGAATTCACTGTCCCTTCACGTGAACAAGTCCGTGAGATGAAGACCCCCCTAAACCCCACTTCATATAGAGAAAACAGGGGTTTAAGGGGGTACACATTATTGTGCTTATTTCTGCTCCAAGACATAGGTTGTGGGTACTCGTTAGAACCGCCTCAGTGAGGCGAGCACCCACAACCTATCTTTGCAGTATAAATAAGAAAAATATCACAGATGTTCATCAGAAAAGTAGCTATTTTGGAGGTTGAAAAATGCACTTTGTTGCACAGGTGTGTTATCATAATGATTTCTCTTCTAGATCGTCTGCATTGCTGGTTCTATGTATGTAGTTGTTAACAGAAATGGGGAGGTCGGGGCTAGTTGGTCCGCGGGGCAAGTTGGTCGAAGGCCAATTACTCTGAACTAAGAAAAGCTCTGTAGACTTTCAGCTTTGTGTCAAGCCGTATACCACTTCGATTCCAAACACTTTCACGTAGTCGGCCAGATGCTGCACTAGCTTTCAGTAATATTTGCAATCCTGCATTGACTTCATTATCAATTTGCACGGTTTTGTGGCCCCCGCCTATCGGGGCTTGAAGAAATAGATGGGCTGCATGATGTTCCCACGCAGAGCTGAAACCGACCCGCACACGAGTAGGCTTACTAGTAAACGGCTTAGAGGATCTAAGCCTGCCCAAGCAAAGCAATGCGAGTCGGACTGTCCATGCTTATAAACCCCATTGGTTTCATTGGGCGGCAGGGCTTGAGAAGTCATTTCATCTCAATGTCGGGTAGAAGTCCCACAAAATTGGAAGCAACGTCTCCAGAACGACCTTTACAGTGCTGACGGGGACGTTAAACCTCAGATCAAACAAAACACGACTCTTGACAATGTGCTTTCAAGGTAGGTGAACTTGTCTACCACTTGCAATCTTTGACCTTTTCATTGTAATGGTGGGCTCCTTATAAGGTTTGCCAAGTTCTGGTTGATAAACCACCTCGGATATTTTTAATGCTGATTGTGAATTCATAACTGTCAGACACGCCATCTGCACTTTTTTGCATCTTCTATGCTGCTGGAGCACCCTTTGTCATGTCGTCAGCAAAGGGGAACTCATCTTCTGGATCTGACTTGCAACCTTCTTAGGTTAATAAAGCTTCCCATCAAAGCCATATCAAATAAGTATACCAGTCACCATCCCGGAAAGCATTTGTGAGCATGGCAGCGAACATTATGCTGAGCAGTTTGACTCCATTGTCACAGGGAATGGATCAGAAAACTTACCATCATTTTGTGCGGTGCCGTTTTACTATTTAACCTATATTTATAGATATCCATAATTCGATTTATGGATATCCGTAATTCGAATTAATGATATCCATAAATTAAATAATGGATATTTATAATTCGATTTATGGATATCTATAATTCAGATCGATTTATGGATATCCAGAATTCGAATTATGGATATCATTAATTCGAATTATGGTTATCCATAATTCGGTCCATTAATGGATATCCATAATTCGATTTATGGATATCCATAATTCGTTTTTATGGATATCCATTATTTGGCTGATTCATTGATATCCATAATTCGAATTACTTTTTGATCTCTGGTGACCCACAGACATGCCCCCCCCCCCCCCCCCCCCCCCCCCCCCCCCCCCCCCCCCCCCCCCGGGGACAATAAAATTGCACAGCTGTATTTTACTCTTCATTACCTTCATTTAATATGCAACATGACTATGTTTGAAAAAAAAAAAAAAAAAAACGATTTTTGACCCCTAGGGCAGTGTTGGGCCCCACTACCCTACCTGCAGGGTCACATCAAAATTCTGCCTGTGAGATGTTTGGAGATTCTAGATTAAATGATGTATAGGAGCAATCGCGGGACATTACAGACGGACGGACGGACATCCGGACGTGGGGTAATACATGATTCCCGCTTTTTCTCCGAAAAGCGCGGGGATAACAAAATAACATCGAATTGGCCTCGAAGTCTTTATGCGACAGATACTATTATCACTGTAGCCCCCGCCTTCGGAACTTGAAGAAATAGATGGCCTGCATGATGCTTCCGCGCAGAGCTGCAACCGACCGCACACGAGCACTGGTAAACCAATTAGAGGATCTAAGCCTGCCCAGGCAAAGCGGTGCGAGTCGGCCCGCCCGTGCTCTAAAAAAACCTGTTGGTTTCATTGGGCGACAGGGCTTGAGATGTGATTTCATCTCAATGTCGGGTAAAAGTCCCACAAAATAGGAAGCAACGTCTCCAAAATGGCCTATACAGTGTTGACGGGGGACGTTAAACCTCAAACAAACAAAACTATTATCATTGAAGAACATGGGTGTGCTCTCTTTTGAAATGGTTTAATTTTATTTTTAATTGTTATTCATCATGAAAATATATTTTTATCTAGGGCTAAAATATATTTTCGTTCCAACTTATCTCATCGCTGGCCGGGTCAATTTAACCCCCGATTTCGGGTTAAGTTGGTTCAGTTGACCTTGTCTCGGACAACGACTTTATTTATCCGAATCTGTCATTTTCCGAACGAAAAAACTGTATAATAAATTCGAAAAATGATTAATACAATTTTCGGACCAACTATTTCCGGTCTCCTCTATGTCCAGAGCAGATGAAGCCCTCAAAGCCCTGGCAATATATATATGGCTTTGACGTCAGCAATGAATGACGGGCCACCGGTAGCTCATTCGGATGCGCGTTTGACTGGTGATCAGGAGGACGCGGGTTCGATACCTGCCGGGGTCGGCAACATTCTTTCGTAGAGATTGATCATGAAATCTTTTCTACAGTCATTCTCTCCCTTTCGCTGATTCAAGAAGGGCAGTTGTCATTTTATGGTGAAAGAATGTGCACTGTACTGGATAACTGCTTAAAATAGTGTTGACTGGGCCGTTAAACTCCAATGGGCTACAAACAAACGGCGGGCCGATAGAGCTACGACGTTGCAACGTCGTATCGCTGTCGGTCCGACGTTGGTCCGAACATTGAGTGCTGACTGGGCTGTTCCAGCTATGTTAAGTGAGAGGGGTGAGTGGGAGAGGGAGGCAGAGAGGTGGCGAGAGGGAGAAATACAGGGAGATATGGGAGAGAAGGAGAAAGTGAGAGTTTTGTTTGTTTGATTTGAGGTTTAACGTCCCCGTCAATACTATATAGGTCATTTTGGAGACGTTGCTTCCAATTTTGTGGGACTTTTACCCGACATTGAGCTGAAATGACATCTCAAGCCCTGCCGTCCAATGAAACCAATAGGGTTTATAAAGCATGGACGGGCCGACTCGCACCACTTCGCCTGGGCAGGCTTAGATCCTCTAAGCGGTTTACCAGTACTCGTGTGCGGGTCAGTTTCAGCTCTGCGTGGAAGCATCATGCAGCCCATCTATTTCTTGAAGCCCCGATGGGCGGGGGGCCGTGAGTGTGAGAGTAGGGGAAAGAGAGAGAGAGAGAGAGAGAGAGAGAGAGAGAGAGAGAGAGAGAGAGAGAGAGAGAGAGAGAGAGAGAGAGGGACTGACTGATACTTTGTACCCTAAGGCACATGGGGCTACCTCTAAAGAAACAAATCAGTGTTTACCCTGAGTATTCAGCAATAAAATATGACGTCATGATGACGTATCTGATGATTTCTTTCTCCTCGCGCACAAATGTCAACAAAAACTTATGGCGAAGTAAAAGAAAAAAATAAGCATTCATGACGACTGTGACAGGCAAACACCATTTAATGAGTTGCAAGAGTCTTCAACAGGTGCTTTATGTTTTCTGTCTCATCCTGAAGTCTCGAAATGATGTGTTTATCCAAGAAAACAATCAACTGGGTCACTGACAATGTCGATGTCGCTAAGGATTACTGAAAACAGGTAAGTTTTTCTTTATTTCAAACTTCACCAAGCCTGGAAATTGCGATTTATTGCTCTAATCGGGCGCGAATCGAAAACCGCCGCCATGACACTTACGAAATTCTTAAAGTTACGACTGCCTACCCCCTATCGTAAAGTTAAGAACAAACTTACGCAAAAACTTAATAATTTGACGTTTGTGAAACGCAAATTTTGAGTTACGAATTCGTTAGATCGAACTTAAGAAAATCTTAGAGTTACGAAGTTTAGTGAAACGGCCGCCTGGGCCTTGCGGTTTCAGAGAAGGAGATTTTTAAAGATTTTCCCTATATAAGCCCATGTAAAACCAAAGGGCCCCCCGTGCGGGGGCATTTTTGGCCCCAGCACTATAATTTGAACAATCTTGGTAGGGGTCCACTAGATGAAGCTTCATACCAAATATCAAAGACCTGGGCCTTGCGGTTTCAGAGAAGAAGATTTTTCAAGATTTTCCCTATATAAGCCCATGTAAAACCAAAGGGCCCCCGTGCGAGGGCATTTTTAGCTCCAGCACTATAATTTGAACAATCTTGGTAGGGGTCCACTAGATGAAGCTTCATACCAAATATCAAAGACCTGGGCCTTGCGGTTTCAGAGAAGAAGATTTTTCAAGATTTTTCCCTATATAAGCCCATGTAAAACCAAAAGGCCCCCGTGCGGGGGCATTTTTTAGATCCAGCACTATAATTTGAACAATCTTGGTAGGGGTCCACTAGATAAAGCTTCATACCAAATATCAAAGACCTGGGCCTTGCGGTTTCAGAGAAGGAGATTTTTTAAAGATTTTCCCTATATAAGCCCATGTAAAACCAAAGGGCCCCCCGTGCGGGGGCATTTTTGGTCCCAGCACTATAATTTGAACAATCTTGGTAGGGGTCCACTAGATGAAGCTTCATACCAAATATCAAAGACCTGGGCCTTGCGGTTTCAGAGAAGAAGATTTTTCAAGATTTCCCCTATATAAGTCTATGTAAAACAAAAAGGCCCTGGTGCGGAGGCGTTTTTGGCCCCAACACTATAATTTGAACAATCTTGGTAGGGGTCCACTAGATGAAGCTTCATACCAAATATCAAAGACCTGGGCCTTGTGGTTTCAGAGAAGAAGATTTTTCAAGATTTTCCCTATATAAGCCCATGTAAAACCAAAAGGCCCCCTTGCGGGGGCATTTTTAGATCCAGCACTATAATTTGAACGATCTTGGTAGGGGTCCACTAGATAAAGCTTCATACCAAATATCAAAGACCTGGGCCTTGCGGTTTCAGAGAAGAAGATTTTTCAAGATTTTCCCTATATAAGCCCATGTAAAACCAAACGTGCGAGGGCATTTTTAGCTCCAGCACTATAATTTGAACAATCTTGGTAGGGGTCCACTAGATGAAGCTTCATACCAAATATCAAAGACCTGGGCCTTGCGGTTTCAGAGAAGAAGATTTTTCAAGATTTTCCCTATATAAGCCCATGTAAAACCAAAAGGCCCCCGTGCGGGGGCATTTTTAGATCCAGCACTATAATTTGAACAATCTTGGTAGGGGTCCACTAGATAAAGCTTCATACCAAATATCAAAGACCTGGGCCTTGCGGTTTCAGAGAAGGAGATTTTTAAAGATTTTCCCTATATAAGCCCATGTAAAACCAAAGGGCCCCCTGTGCGGGGGCATTTTTGGCCCCAGCACTATAATTTGAACAATCTTGGTAGGGGTCCACTAGATGAAGCTTCATACCAAATATCAAAGACCTGGGCCTTGCGGTTTCAGAGAAGAAGATTTTTAAAGATTTCCCCTATATAAGTCTATGTAAAACAAAAAGGCCCTGGTGCGGAGGCGTTTTTGGCCCCAACACTATAATTTGAACAATCTTGGTAGGGGTCCACTAGATGAAGCTTCATACCAAATATCAAAGACCTGGGCCTTGTGGTTTCAGAGAAGAAGATTTTTCAAGATTTTCCCTATATAAGCCCATGTAAAACCAAAAGGCCCCCTTGCGGGGGCATTTTTAGATCCAGCACTATAATTTGAACGATCTTGGTAGGGGTCCACTAGATAAAGCTTCATACCAAATATCAAAGACCTGGGCCTTGCGGTTTCAGAGAAGAAGATTTTTCAAGATTTTCCCTATATAAGCCCATGTAAAACCAAAGGGCCCCCGTGCGAGGGCATTTTTAGCTCCAGCACTATAATTTGAACAATCTTGGTAGGGGTCCACTAGATGAAGCTTCATACCAAATATCAAAGACCTGGGCCTTGCGGTTTCAGAGAAGAAGATTTTTCAAGATTTTCCCTATATAAGCCCATGTAAAACCAAAGGGCCCCCGTGCGGGGGCATTTTTAGCTCCAGCACTATAATTTGAACAATCTTGGTAGGGGTCCACTATATGAAGCTTCATACCAAATATCAAAGACCTGGGCCTTGCGGTTTCAGAGAAGAAGATTTTTAAAGATTTCCCCTATATAAGTCTATGTAAAACAAAAGGGCCCTGGTGCGGAGGCGTTTTTGGCCCCAACACTATAATTTGAACAATCTTGGTAGGGGTCCACTAGATGAAGCTTCATACCAAATATCAAAGACCTGGGCCTTGTGGTTTCAGAGAAGAAGATTTTTCAAGATTTTCCCTAAATAAGCCCATGTAAAACCAAAAGGCCCCCGTGCGGGGGCATTTTTAGATCCAGCACTATAATTTGAACGATCTTGGTAGGGGTCCACTAGATAAAGCTTCATACCAAATATCAAAGACCTGGGCCTTACGGTTTCAGAGAAGAAGATTTTTAAAGATTTTCCCTATATAAGCCCATGTAAAACCAAAGGGCCCCCGTGAGGGGGCATTTTTGGCCCTAGCACTATAATTTGAACAATCTTGGTAGGGGTCCACTAGATGAAGCTTCATACCAAATATCAAAGACCTGGGCCTTGTGGTTTCAGAGAAGAAGATTTTTCAAGATTTTCCCTATATAAGCCCATGTAAAACCAAAAGGCCCCCTTGCGGGGGCATTTTTAGATCCAGCACTATAATTTGAACGATCTTGGTAGGGGTCCACTAGATAAAGCTTCATACCAAATATCAAAGACCTGGGCCTTGCGGTTTCAGAGAAGAAGATTTTTCAAGATTTTCCCTATATAAGCCCATGTAAAACCAAAGGGCCCCCGTGCGAGGGCATTTTTAGCTCCAGCACTATAATTTGAACAATCTTGGTAGGGGTCCACTAGATGAAGCTTCATACCAAATATCAAAGACCTGGGCCTTGCGGTTTCAGAGAAGAAGATTTTTCAAGATTTTCCCTATATAAGCCCATGTAAAACCAAAGGGCCCCCGTGCGGGGGCATTTTTAGCTCCAGCACTATAATTTGAACAATCTTGGTAGGGGTCCACTATATGAAGCTTCATACCAAATATCAAAGACCTGGGCCTTGCGGTTTCAGAGAAGAAGATTTTTAAAGATTTCCCCTATATAAGTCTATGTAAAACAAAAGGGCCCTGGTGCGGAGGCGTTTTTGGCCCCAACACTATAATTTGAACAATCTTGGTAGGGGTCCACTAGATGAAGCTTCATACCAAATATCAAAGACCTGGGCCTTGTGGTTTCAGAGAAGAAGATTTTTCAAGATTTTCCCTAAATAAGCCCATGTAAAACCAAAAGGCCCCCGTGCGGGGGCATTTTTAGATCCAGCACTATAATTTGAACGATCTTGGTAGGGGTCCACTAGATAAAGCTTCATACCAAATATCAAAGACCTGGGCCTTACGGTTTCAGAGAAGAAGATTTTTAAAGATTTTCCCTATATCCCATGTAAAACCAAAGGGCCCCCGTGCGGGGGCATTTTTGGCCCTAGCACTATAATTTGAACAATCTTGGTAGGGGTCCACTAGATGAAGCTTCATACCAAATATCATAGACCTGGGCCTTGCGGTTTCAGAAAAGAAGATTTTTCAAGATTTTCCCTATATAAGCCCATGTAAAACCAAAGGGTCCCCGTGCGGGGGCAGTTTTAGCTCCAGCACTATAATTTGAACAATCTTGGTAGGGGTCCACTAGATGAAGCTTCATACCAAATATCAAAGACCTGGGCCTTGCGGTTTCAGAGAAGAAGATTTTTAAATATTTTCCCTATATAAGCCCATGTAAAACCAAAGGGCCCCCATGCCGGGGTATTTTTGGCCCCAGCACTATAATTTGAACAATCTTGGTAGGGGTCCACTAGATGAAGCTTCATACCAAATATCGAAGACCTGGGCCTTGCGGTTTCAGAGAAGAAGATTGTTCAAGATTTTCCCTATATAAGCCCATGTAAAACCAAAGGGCCCCCGTGCGGGGGCATTTTTAGCTCCAGCACTATAATTTGAACAATCTTGGTAGGGGTCCACTAGATGAACCTTCATACCAAATATCAAAGACCTGGGCCTTGCGGTTTCAGAGAAGAAGATTTTTCAAGATTTTCCCTATATAAGCCCATGTAAAACCAAAGGGCCCCCCTAGCGTGGGCATTTTTAGCTCCAGCACTATAATTTGAACAATCTTGGTAGGGGTCCACTATATGAAGCTTCATACCAAATATCAAAGACCTGGGCCTTGCGGTTTCAGAGAAGAAGATTTTTAAAGATTTCCCCTATATAAGTCTATGTAAAACAAAAAGGCCCTGGTGCGGAGGCGTTTTTGGCCCCAACACTATAATTTGAACAATCTTGGTAGGGGTCCACTAGATGAAGCTTCATACCAAATATCAAAGACCTGGGCCTTGTGGTTTCAGAGAAGAAGATTTTTCAAGATTTTCCCTATATAAGCCCATGTAAAACCAAAAGGCCCCCTTGCGGGGGCATTTTTAGATCCAGCACTATAATTTGAACGATCTTGGTAGGGGTCCACTAGATAAAGCTTCATACCAAATATCAAAGACCTGGGCCTTACGGTTTCAGAGAAGAAGATTTTTAAAGATTTTCCCTATATAAGCCCATGTAAAACCAAAGGGCCCCCGTGCGGGGGCATTTTTGGCCCTAGCACTATAATTTGAACAATCTTGGTAGGGGTCCACTAGATGAAGCTTCATACCAAATATCATAGACCTGGGCCTTGCGGTTTCAGAGAAGAAGATTTTTCAAGATTTTCCCTATATAAGCCCATGTAAAACCAAAGGGTCCCCGTGCGGGGGCAGTTTTAGCTCCAGCACTATAATTTGAACAATCTTGGTAGGGGTCCACTAGATGAAGCTTCATACCAAATATCAAAGACCTGGGCCTTGCGGTTTCAGAGAAGAAGATTTTTAAATATTTTCCCTATATAAGCCCATGTAAAACCAAAGGGCCCCCGTGCGGGGGTATTTTTGGCCCCAGCACTATAATTTGAACAATCTTGGTAGGGGTCCACTAGATGAAGCTTCATACCAAATATCAAAGACCTGGGCCTTGCGGTTTCAGAGAAGAAGATTTTTTAAGTTTGCGGTGAAAAAAATCTATTTTTGGCTACTGTGACCTATATGTGCAACGGACCGGAACCATTTGAACAACTTTGAAAGGGGACCACCTAAGGATCATTCCTGTGAAGTTTGGTCAAAATACGATCAGTGGTTTAGGAGGAGATGTCGTTTGAAGAAAAGTTTACGGACGCACGCACGGACGCACGCACGCACGACGGACAAAAAGTGATCCCAAAAGCTCACCTTGTCACTACGTGACAGGTGAGCTAAAAAAGTATCGGAAAACAAAGTATCAGTTTTAGGTAGGAAAAAAAGTATCTGGAAAAAAAAGTATCAGTTTTATCCATATTCACTTCTGATGTTACAATGACATGATGATTAGGATACTTTTGTATGTTTTGATTTGTTTTTCAGTTTAATAATCAATTTTGGAACCTATCTCTGTAACCCTTGCTTTATAAAAGGGATGAGAGGTCAATTCATCTCAATGTCTGGTAAAAGTCCCACAATTGGAAGCAATGTCTCCTATATGGTGTAGAGGGGGAGGTTAAATCTCCAATAAAACAAACTATATAGTGTGCAAGTCGAACCTCCAGGCTCATAAACACTATTTGGTTTCACTGGGCGGCAGTCTCACAACATAATCTGAGATGCTACATGCATCAGATACACTAAAATTTACCTTAAGATGGCAACTGCATTACATTCTGAATTCTATATATATATATACTATCCTTTTTACATGAAACTGATACTTTCTTCCTGATATTTTTTTTTCCGATACTTTTTTCCCTGATACTTTTTTCCCTGATACTTTCCTTCCTACATTATATATGGATTATCACAGGCATGAAATTAGATTTTCCACAAAGAAAATCATTTCACTGTCAATGAAAAGTATATTTTTTTTAACCCATTTAGTACCGGAAACCCCAGAACAGGTTCCCGGCAAACAGTTCAGGCCCAGATCAGACGCCACATTGTTTGCTAAAAGTTCAGCCATTTTCCAAATGAGTTTTCATGAAGCACAACCTGACACCCCTAAATTTTGAAATGGACTCCTGCTATATATGGTACAAAAACGGTTAACTAGAATACTGTCGATGGCGGGCCATCGCAAATCCCCACGTTTTCTACAGAGGGGCCAAGTACCGAAAACCCCACACCCTTGGCCCTAATTTGACTCCATGGTCAAAATATTACCTGTATTATATTCTACTAATCATGCCCTTCAATTTCATATGCCACATGACTATGTTCCAAAAAACTTAAATTTTGACCCTTTGACCCCTCTCCCAGGGCCCCAATCTGACCCCAGGGTCAAAATTTTACTTGTAGTTTATTCTACCCATTATCCCCTTCGCATAGATATGCAACATGACTATGTTCTGAAAAACTTTAATTTTGACCCCCGACCCCCCCCCAAGTCCGACCCCCAGGGCGTGACCTAGGGGTCACAGCCAAAATCCCGTTCAATATGTTTTACTTTTTTCATAACTAAGTACATGTGCAAAGTTTGGCATCAAAATCTTCAAAATTGACTTTGTAATTGAATTTTATTGATATTTGACCTTTTGACCCCTCCCCAGGGCCCCTGGGGGCGGGGACAAAAAAAAATGTGCTCTTGCGCAAGCCATTCATGTAAGCAACTTGCATACCAAATTTGGTTGAATTCCGGCTAACGGTTTAGGAGGAGATAGCCGGACAGACAGACGGACAGACAGACAGATGGACAGACGGACGGAGGCAATAACAATATCCCCACTTTTTTTAAAAACGTGGGGATAATTATTAACCCTTCCAGTGTATAGCAGACAAACAATTCATTTTTTTTTCTTATATTTCTTATAGTCAGAGAAAAAAGGGTTATTCTTATATTCAGTCCACATTTGTACTGTTCAATGATGGTCTTTAAAACAACTTGTGATCAGTCTCAAAGTTTCTAGAGAAAACTGGGTGAAGTAAGAAGAAAGGTTTGGTACATAGACCAGTCCTTTTCTTAATATTCATTAATGATCTTCCTGGTAATATCAAGTCATCTGTTCCTTTGTTTGCTGATGATTGTGTTTTGTATAAGAATATATATAATCCTTCTGACTGCCTTATCTTGCATGATGACCTGGACAGCCTAGCACGTTGGGAGGCTGATTGGCAAATGAAGTTCAATCAGGCCAAATGTCATTCAAAGAGGGGGTCACGGCACCATCCAGAGAAGCAGATTAACCCTTATCTTGCTGAATATTCATTTAAGCCACACCCATTTCTGTCTATCAACCAATCAAATTACTGGATGTAATTTATTGCTACAAATTCATAAATTGAATGTCAAACAGTGCAGATCCTGATCAGATGGCTTCTTCAGAAGCCATCTGATCTGGATCTATGCTGTTTGCAAAGATAGGGCTGTCGTGAACAGCAAGATAAGGGTTAAAGGACGGGTTACAGTTTAGCCATATTTGTGCCTACGATGGATCTGGATGAAACTTATATGCAATATAGTCCAACATATGGGCGTTCATATGGCAACAATATTTAATTAACCATGACATGTGCAGTCACGTGACTTCCGTTTTTCTACAAGTGGGGTAATTGTCAGTATTTGGTGATTTGCCAAAGTAATATGACATTTTTTAACAATTAACCACATTAAAGCATGCTAATCTACATGTCCATATCATAATCTATGTTTCTTGTATCCCGTGACACAATATTATGTACAGTATGTGCATACGAAATTTATATTGTGTTGAAGTTATATGTATTTAGTATAATATGTTAGAAGTGCTTAATAACACGGAATGTATTTTCGATTCTGAAATATATTAAAATGTTGGCAGAAAGACAACACCAGTACAATATATCATTACAACATACAGCAGATTTTATTGGATTTTGGTGACCTTGACCTCATTTTTCAAGGTCACAGCAACCCAGAAACAGTCATTTTAGGCCAAAAATGGCTTGTCTGTACTGTATCTCAATAACGAATTGATTAATTTTAATCAAACTTGGAACAATATATCATTACAACATACCGGAAATTTGAATAGATTTTGGGGACCTTGACATTTTTTTCAATGTCACAGGCCTCCAAAAACAGTCAGTTTTTGGCCAACTATGGCTTGTCTGCACTCTATCTCATTAATGACCAATTTTCTTCAAACTTGGTACAATATATCAATATAATATACCACAGATCGGGTTAGATTCTGGTGACCTTGACCTTTTTGCAAGGTCACAGGCCCTCAAAGACAATCAATTTTGCGCCAAAAATAGCTTGTCTGCACTCGATCTCATTAATAAATTGCCTAATTTAGTCAAACTTAGTACAATATAACATTACAACATGACGCAGATTTGATTATATTTTGTCGACCTTGACCTGTTTTCAAGGTCACAGGCTCCCAAAAACAGAAGATTTTGGGACAAAAAAAGGCTTGACTGCACAATTTCTCATAAACAAATTGATTAATTCCATTCAAACTTGGTATAATATACCATTACAACATACCGCAGGTTTGATTAGATTTTGGTGACCTTGACTTTTGTTAAAGGTCACAGCCCCCCCCCCCCCAAAAAAAAAAAAACAGTCAATTTTGGGCCAAAAATGGCTAAGGATAACCCTTTCTACAACTTAAATTTAACGTCACTGTAGTTGGTTTCTCGGAATGTGTGGCGGCCGTAAAAAGTCTCCCTGCCCTACATCATAGAGTAGTTTACATATTCTTGTCCTTTGGGATCATTGATTCCATTGTTGAATTTTGAAAATATTTTAGGGTCACTGATGAAGCCTAATTGGCCAAAACTAGCTAGTGTGACCCAGAAAACATGTACACTCCATATTTTCCAGTGCTGTTGTGTATTCCTTGCTTCCAAAGGATAACCCTTTCTGCAACTTATTGTCTGCACTCTAAGGTCAAGGTCTCCCGAAACCTGTTCTTTTAGGGCCAATAATGGCTTATATGTAACCTATATCATTTAAGAATTTATGAATGTTGGTCAAAATCGGTACAATATTTAATTGCAGTATACCAAATTTGTCTGGTGATCTGAGCTTTTTAACGACCGTTTGTTTTTTTAAGGTCACAGGCTCCCACAAATACTGTCAGCTTTTGACCAAAAATGGCTGGTTTGCAGCTTACATTTTGTTCACGTTAATCTAGTTATGAAAGTCAAATGGGTGTTTAAGATACATTTATGGTGAGGGGACATTGTTTTCCTCTGAAAACATTTTTATTTATACCAGCATTCAGGGTACATCTGCAGAAAATATGATTTGTTACATACTCTGTAAACAATATAAGACATAAACTGGTAATGGAAGGTAAACATGATAGTATGTCATACAAGTAACATGCACAGCATGTGACAGCAGTTACATGATAGTCCTTAAATTCAACAATGAAAAGCATTCCCGTTTGCCCAGCAAGGAATGGTGGTCGTGCTCATACAGATGGCCAGCCGCTGTCCTTCTGTATATGTAGACTATATTGACTTTTTCATGTGCGAGTATGCACAGTACTTTGATTACATTGATTTTCTCACCTTATTTTATCGATAAAAGTTTATTTTTCAACATCCTCCACATCGTTAACCGCCAAAACATCAGCATTTTTTAATTGTTTCTGAAATAAAGTGGTGTGTAGTTTTCTCTGGTTAACAATGTGGACGACCATACAATTTTCCTTTGAACACCACAGGGGTCTTCACTTTTTCCATAGGCGCAATGTTACACATGACCAGTAGTGCATGTATTCAACCGGAAATTTTGTTACGAAAACGCATGCGGATGCAAAGGTAAATATTTGTCCAACAAACCAGAGATATTTGGTCACCTTATGAGTGTATTTTGATCAGTTTTTGTTGACTTCAAGAATTAGCTCTTTCAGTAGGCACTTTGCAATAGAAAACTGTAACCCGTCCTTTGACTAATCACTACATCAGCATACATGTACATTGGAACATGTCCAATCCGCAAAATATCTTGGTATCACCATCACTGATAATCTCGATTGGGGTCAAGATATTTCCGAGATTACATCTAAGGCAACTAGGACACTAGGGCTTCTTAGATGCAATTTGGCTTTTGCACCTAGGCAGACAAAGGATTTTGCATGGGTTTTAGTACACCTCTAAAAGCAGACTGTAAATAGTTTTGAGAACTCATTCAGTGAGATTTTTTGTGTTTTTTTTTTTTTTTTTTTTTTTTTTTTTGTTTATTCGCTAAATTCTAAATTTAGTGCAACCACCCAACTGAGGTAATGGCCAAGTATGACCAACTCAGTGTATGAAGATAGATAAAAATAACTGCACCATATTAATAAATCTGGTTTGTAAAGAAGAAATTGTCTGGAGTTCTGCTGTCTTAATAGTGCAATTTCACTTTTTAACCTCATAAGCAATTTCACTTTTCAACGATATAAGCAATTTTTGATGACTTGGGCTGAGGTTGAGTGCAACCAGTCAGACTGTAATTGCTGGGAACCATACCTAAACAGAATGACAGGATGGTCAGACTATTCACCATTTTGCATTATTTGTTGGCTCCTAGCTTACACATTATCAATATTGGAAAAACAGGTAACCAGACCCCCTGACCCGAAAGGTCAGGGGGGTCTGGTTACCTGTTTTCCAAGACTGATAACCTTTAGACTAGGAACCAGCAGATAATGCAAAAGAGGTGAATAGTGGACTGGTATCCAGTCTGGCTGAAGTAGACCAGTAATGTTTCATCATCAGCAGCATTGATTGGTTGTTTACACGGCAGTAACGACTTATTTAGCAAAGGTAACAGCAACAATAAGCAGTGTATTTAATGCTTAAACATCATAA
>OY757020.1:138240671-138341592 GCA_963580285.1 Lucinisca nassula
AGAAGTATAAACATATTTTATTGCATCATAAATCAAGCAACAGGGTCGGGCCACAAGTTCTGCCAACATTAGTTACGGCCCTCCCCTACAAAACAGTATTACAGTAATAGATACATGCACATGATAGTGGCAAATACAGAGACATTTTGAATACTTCATATGGAGTGATATAACAAATAAACATACATCACATTTTCCAAAGATGATGAGAAAAAGAAAAAATGGTGAGAAAAAAATGTATAACATGTATAATGAATAATTAAATAAAGAAAAACAGTGTGATAAAAATAATAAAGTGAAAATGGAATGAGATGTCATGCTGGCCTAAGTGAGCAGCAGCCTAGTTGGCGAACCTTCTAGTATCCTTAATAAATGTTTGTACGGCTGTAAAGATGAGAGTGTTATCGTCTATCGACAGACTAACATCTCCAAATAGAAGAATATTAATATTGAGTGGATGAAAAGCTCTGGTTGATTGGAAAAGAATTACTCTTTCGTTAGTGTAATGTGAACAGTGAAAAAAATAATGAGCAGCATCTTCGGCTTCGTCAGAGCAACTACAAGTGAAATTAGGTGATAAGTGATTAATATATAAGTCAAGACGTAAATTACTACAATTATTTCTAATTCTTGCGTGTAAAGCAGACACATATCTGTTACCAGTTCTATAGTGTAATGGGACTTTCGAGTTGTTTTGATGCCTTTTCAGTTGATACCTAAAACTTGCCAGAGACGGTGAATTACGTAATTCGACGTCAAGAGAATTCCATGCTAAAATTGAGGATGGAATACAAGATTTGCGAGAGATTTCAGTCCTGCAGAAAGGAGCGGTAACATCTGCGTGGTTTCGGAGATTGTAAGCATTTGCTTCTCCCACTAAAGGGGGAATTAGATCGGATATATATGTAGGAACGAACCCGTTTATTGATTTGTACATAAATACAAGTTTTTGCTGTCTGCGCCGTTCCAAAAGTGACACCCAGCCACATTCTCTGTACAGGTTGTCCAGAGAAACTGATCTGGTTAAGCCTGTAACTATGCGGGCAGCTTCATTCTGAAGTTTTTGAAGCGAGTTTATTTCCTCTACAGTACAGCCATCCCACACAACACATGAATATTCGATAATAGGCAACAAGTACGATAAATAAATTTGATTTAATGCAACACGACTAAATGTATATTTCAGTTTCCTCATTATGCCAATAACTTTTGATGCACTGTTTTTAATATTCTCAATATGGGAATGCCATTTACCGTTACTACTGAAGGTTAGACCTAAATGTTTATGATCTGTAACAAATTTTACGGGAGTTCCATCAAATATTATATTAGGAAGTGATTCAATATGTTTTAAAGTGAAAATCATTGCTTCTGTTTTAAATGGGTTAAATTTTATCAACCACTGAGATGCCCAATTTACTAACATTCGCAAATCATGATTAATGATACCCTCAATGTCATTTAGAGTAGCTGCAGCGCAGAATAGGGAGCTATCGTCGGCAAATAATCTAGTAAGGCTAAGCAGAGAATCAGATATATCATTGATGTAAACTAAAAATAACAGGGGACCTAGAACAGACCCTTGAGGAACGCCGGCATTTACTCTCCTTAAGGTTGAAGAACTGTTTCTTATAACGACTTTTTGCTGCCTATCATTGAGGTAGTCAGTAATCCAATCCAATAATTCGCCGTCTATGCCACTTTGTTTTAATTTAAAAACTAGTCCCTTATGCCACACTCTGTCAAAAGCTTTAGAAACGTCTAAGAAAACCATACATGAAAATTGGTTATTATCAAAAGTCTGGGAGATGTGATGATAGATGTCTATAAGTTGAAAGGTTGTTGAATGATTGGGTAAAAAACCAGATTGGTATTTATAAAGTAAATTATTTTCATGTAAAAAGTTATAAATGTGTTTAAAAGCTATTCTTTCTTGTAGTTTGCCAACGTTACTTAAGAGAGAAACAGGTCGAAATGTCGAAGGATCGGAATTATCTCCCTTTTTGGGTAAAGGTATAACATTTGAATATTTATAGATCTCTGCAAACTTGCCTTCTCTGAAAGATCTATTAAAGAGTGTACACAGAGGCACAGATACTTCATTCGCTACAGATTTTAGCATTTTGGTACTAATACCATCTGGCCCTGTAGCCTTGTTCGGATTTAAAATTTCAATCAAAGATGCTACCTCTTGTGGTGTACATGCAATGCTTGATAACCGACTTTGGCATTTATATTCAAAATCAGGCAAGGCGACGTTTTCATCATTGACTGTGGAGATAGATGTAAAATATTCGTTTAATAATTCTGCTTTATCTTCTGATGAAAAACAAAAGTCGTTTTGCCCAGTAACTGGGAATGAATTTAGAGGTGGAATTGAAGCGGAGCTGGAATTGCTTTTAACAAAGTGGCGTACCACTTTCCAAAATTGTTTTTTATCATTAGAGTGAAAATCAGAAATAGAAAATTCTAAATTGTTGTAGAATTGCTCTTTTGCGTGTCGCTTTAAATTGTTAACTTTATTACGAAAGAACTTATATCTTGACAGAGTGTTAGCATTACCTGATTGGTTGAATTTCCGTTTTAATCTATCACGTTTTCTAGACACACGTCTTATTTCAGGATCGTACCACGGCTTGTCATCAGGTCTAATAAGTACATTTTTGGATGGAACACAAGAGTTAACAAATTCAAGAAAGGTATCATTAAATTTAGAACAGGCTTCATCTAGAGTACCTTCGCTTAGACATGACCAATCATAATTTGAAATTTTTTGTTTTAAAAGTGTAAAATTAGCCTTTTTATATAAAAATATTAGTCTGTTGAAAGCGCCTTCAGTATCATACTGAAAGGGTAGTGTTATATATGTCGCTTTGTGGTCACTTATATTGGCTGGAATAGTTAAAGAACCAGAATCCAGGAATGGCATGTCGTCTGGAATAATGATCGGGTCAAGAATGGCATGTAGCCTTGTTGGTTCTGTTATAACATTAGTCATCGAGTTTATCAGTAAAACATCTTTTAGATTGTGATAATTTGGATTCAGTAGATCTTCGTTGAGGTCTCCAACGATTATCAGATTTTTGGAGTGTTCGAGAGCCCTTTCAATATTTAAGTTTAAATTGTTAAAAAACTGTATGTCAGCTGTAGAGGGACTATAAAATAAACCAATTAAATATATCTCATTTTTTACCTTTACTTCAATCCATAAAGACTCTTCACAAAAAATCTCAAGTTCTGGTTTTCTCACGTGAAGTAAGCTTGAATTAATATATGCTAACACCCCACCTCCATGATTTGTTCTGTCCTTTCTGTAAGGTACACTGAAACTGTTTGATAGAAAAAGCATCTCTGTTGGAAAGTTGGCATCTAGATGAGTCTCAGAAAAACATAATATATTAAAATCAGAAAAATTATCAAGAATAAAGTCTAATTTGTTTCTAATGCTTCTAATATTTAAGTGCAAAATTGAAAGATCGTGCACATTTTCGGGTCCTGGATTAGTTTCTATGTCACCAGCTTGAAGTAGTATACTAAGAAGAATGACAAAAAAGCAGTATATATTGCAAAAATTCAAGACCATGAAAGCATTTGCGTAGTGGCAAATACATGGAAATAGCTTGTAAAGTGTCACCATTATTAAAAAAACTGAATGCATATTTAGAGTGAACTTAAACATTTTCTTGCTGCTAGTGATGCCGTAGTGAAACAAACCAACCGAGACCCTCCACTGGTCAAGGGAAATACCCATTATCAACCATAATGATTAGACATTTTGGCATTAGATCTCAGTGGTATGTCCCACAACTGCATCTGACACCGAGACAGCATGACAGTGATATGTGGAAATAAAATGAGATACATATAATATAGATGAATACATGTACTAATGGAGCATTTGTAGAAAAACATGTGTATGAAGGTAAACTTTGGAAGAAACAGGTAAAATTGGTGATAAGTTGTGAACTTAGCTACCATTGGGAAAACACGTCCATGTCAAACAGTAGTGTCCAACATGGTTACTGAACTGACTAATGGTGGGTTAAACTGTAACCCCCTTTCCCAATCCTGCCCCTGACACAGACCGTGGGTGACCGCAAGAACCGCCTCAGTGAGGCGGCTTCAACGAGCATCCACAATCCATGCTTTTCAAGCGAAAAAAAAGGAAAATAATGTATACCCCTATAAAGACCATTTTTACGTGTATATGTAAAAGTGGGGTTTAAGAGGGTCACAATTACATAGACGTGTTTTCGTAATGTTATTAATCGGTTGATATATCTCGGACAACTTACAAGACATTCATGGTTGAATGCATTGAGCTAACATTGCCTCATTGTTGTATGCAGTGAGCCAACATTACCTCATGTAGGTAGAAGAACACAATGTAATGATTCTGAACAAAAAAAAAAAACATGTAGTAGACTATTAAATGTAGCACATTCTTTTTATCAAGTTGACATGTGAAACCAGAAGACAAGCCAGCCAGCAGACCGTGAAGATCAAAGTTAAATGTTCTGTAGTGCTGCCTGACCCAGGTCTGTAAGGTCCACTTTGCTATTGACCTGCCTAGCATTAAACTTACCGAATACTGTAGGACTTTGGTATCCCTAACACCTTCGGGACAATTAAATGTTGTTCGAGGTGGTGCTAGTTCGGACTATAGAGAGTTACGCATAGGCCAACTGCCTGTCCATGATCTTAATGGTTTTTTTAAAACCTTTTATAAAAGTATGTTGTGTCTACTCATTAGTATCGCCAGAATGAGGCGATTCTAATGAGTACTCACAACACATATTAAACAAATCTCCATAAATATACCTCAAATCGAATATCTGAAGCTATTAGAACAATTCTATAGGGACCAAAAGGGAGTACGAATTATCCATAGTGAACGAATTATCCATGTTCAAGTTATCAAATCTTTACCTGAGCAACATGTTTAACCCTTATCCTGTTGAATATTCAGTTTAGCCACACCCATTTCTGACACTGAACTAATTAGTTTTCTTGATGTAATTTATACTTTCAAACTCATAAACTGGATGTCAAACAGTGTGGATCCTGATCAGGTCGCTTCTTCAGAAGCCATCTGGTCCGGAACCACACTTTTTCCAAAGATAGGGGTTGTCGTGAACAGCAAGATAAGAGTTGACTGAAAATACAAATAAAGTCACACAAATGTATAGATCCCATAATCTAGTCTTTTCAGATGATACCAAGTTTTATGCGAACAGTGCAGATCCGGTCAGACAGCTTCCGAAGGAGCGGCCTGATCAAGATCTCCACTGTTCGTCTAGAACCATGGAACACTCATCTGTATGGTAAAATCAAAAGTGTTAAGTGTTTGAGGAAAAATTACTTCATTCATAATTGGTGATTCAAATTTAACCCCTTTTGTACCAGACGGAATCTTCAACCTAGCACGTAGCAGGAGTCCATTTCAAAATGTAGTAATGTTAGGTTGTGTTTACCCCAAAAAACTACCTGGAAATTTGGCTGATTTTCGGAAATTTGGCTGATTTATTTATTTTCATTTTTTATCATTATTATTATTATTATTATTATTATTATTTTGCAAACAGTGTAGATCCCGATCGGACGCCGCGCTATGTGGCGTCCAATCTGGGTCTGCATTGTTTGCCCATTATGGGGTTTCCGGTGCTAAATGGGTTAGAACTTTCTATCACGTTTTTTGTAGAAATTTCAATAATAATGTAAAAATATGAGCTGTGTCCCTGGTATTCAAAGTATGAGTAATCAGTGCTGACCCAGTCAGTCTGCACGTGAAAGATCAGCCTGAACAGTGTCCTCACTGCTTGCATCATGCCAATGGCTGCCAGCACTGTGAGATATTTGACACAATTAACAAAATTTGCGAATGTATTTTAACATCGTCAATGTTTTTGTTTTTTTTCGATGACTTAATAACATAATATATAACGCTCAATTTACATCCAAATCTTACAGCCCGAGAAGGGAAATGACATATGTTTCATAGCCAAGACAACAATAACAATAACAGACGGACGGACAGACGAAAGCAATTCCTATAATCCACACTACGTGGCGGGGATTTATAATATTTGAATTGATCACAGACGGGTAGGTTTAACTAAGTTCCGAACAAACCGGAACATCTGTTTCGGCGCGGACGCATTGGTGGCAATATGGTATCAAGAACCGCGTGCAGAAGAGAGAGAGAGATGCCAGTATATCGATACGGCATCAAAATCCGCGTGCAAAGAGAGAGAGGGGAGAAATTAATATTTGTCAGAAACCAGAAGGCCCAGGACTTTGATATTTGTTATTAAGTTTCATAAAGTGGACCTCTATCAAAATTGTTCAATTTATGGACCTGAGGCCCAAAATTTCCCTGCCCCGACACCTACATATAAATCTCTTAGCTCAGGTGAGCGATATAGGACCATCATGGTCCTCTTGTGTTGTGGTTTTGTACAAGCGCCGATGCAGTTGCTACAATCAGTGGAAGTTTCCCGCCTTTTAACACATAGCACATAAGGCCGCTGCACGCAACCTGAATCAGACCAGCCTGCACAGTCTGATCAAAACAAGCCTGTAATGGCATCTGGGATATTCCAAGAACACATGCGAAGAATACAACCACATTGGCTAGATTTACAGGCTGATCTGACACTTCCTTAGAAGAAAAAGTAATTTTTCATTTTGCTGTTCGCAAGCTAATTCACATGAAAATGTATACTGGTATGTTACCATAATAGAATGTGTTTAATATCTTTTTCGTATGGCCATTTCCATGCCTGACATTAATATAAGTGCAATTAGCAGCCATCCTGTGATGACAGATGAAGATACGACACTAGTTTTGATTTTAGGAGTCCCAGGATACGCTTTAGTCTTTGGTTGAAGGAGTAACAGTACTCCTCGGGCTAAAGCTTATCAATAACACTGATATTATAAATCTATATGTAAAGATATGTAGAAGTAAAATGTTCAACTGTGCTGTAAATGATAAACGTTGCTATTGCTGCGACCTAGTAAACCCAGTAACTTGTGAAATGTAAGTAAATCTGCAAACATAAGTCTTGTCTTCCAGTTTCTGCTTGATGCCGATATGGTACGAATAACAGCAGGTGAGTTTTGTTGAAATGCCCTGTGACTGAATAGGTAGAAAGTCCTCCCACCAGATTCGGCAACTTTATTTATGGGTGTTTTTAGCTCACCTGTCATGTATTGACTAGGTGAGCTTTTTGGATCACTTTTTGTCCGTCCGCGCGTAAACAATTTGTTAAAACGACCTCTTCTAAACCACTGATCAGATTTTGACCAAACTTCACGAGTGATCCTTAGGTGGTCCGCTTCACATCAAGGTCACAGGAGCCAAAAATAGATTTTTTAATGAAATCTTAGAGAATCTTCTCTTCGATATTTGGTGTGTAGCTTCATCTAGTGGACCTTTACCAAGATTGTTCAAATTATATCCCTGGGGCCAAAAATGCCCCCGCTCCGGGTCCCTTTGGTTTAACATAGACTTACATAGGGAAAACCTTTAAAATCTTCTTGTCTGAAACAAGTAGGCCCATGTCTTTGATATTTGTTTTGAAGCTTCATCTAGAGGACTTCCACCAAGATGGTTCAAATTATTGCCCTTGGGCCAAAAATGCCCCCCCCCCCCCCCCCCCCCCCCCACCCGCCTACTGGTTTTACATAGGCTTATACCGGAAACACTAAAAATTTTCTTGTCGGAAACGAGAAGGCCCAGGTCTTTGATGTTTGGTATGAAGCTTCATCTGGTGGACCACTACCAAGATCTTTTAGATTATAGCCCTGGAGCCAAAAATGCCCCCGCACCAAGGCCCACTCACTGGTTTTACATAGGCTCATATAGGGAAAACCTTTAAAAATTCTCTTGGCGGATACCAAAAGGCCCAGGTCTTTGATATTTGGTATGGAGAATTTTTACTAGTGGACCTCTTCCAGGAGTGTTCAAATTATAGCCCTTGGGCCCAAAATTCCCCACACCACGACCCCTGGTTTTACTAAGGCATTTAAAGGGAAAACCTTTAAACAATTCTTGTTTGAAACTAGAAGGCCCAGGTCTTTGATATTTGGTATGAAGCATAATTTAGTGGACCTCTACCAAGATTTTTCAAAATTATAGCCCTGGGGTCAAAAATGCCCCATTATCAGGGCCTACTGGTTTTACAAAGGCTTATATATATAGGGAAACCTTTAAAAATCTTCTCGTCTGAAACCAGAATGCCCAGGTCTTTGATAGTTTGGTAAGAAGCTTCATCTAGTGGACCTCTACCATGATTGTTCAAATTATAGCCCTGGTGCCAAAAAATGCCCCTGCCATAGGCCCCCCTGCTTTTACATGGGCATATATAGGGAAAACCTTTGAAAATCTTCTTTTCTGAAACCAGAAGGCCCAGGTCTTTGATATTTTTAGCTCACCTGAGCCGAAGGCTCCGGGGGAGCTATTGTGATCACTCACCGTCCGTCCGTCCGTCCACAATTGCTTTAAAAGACATCTCATAAACTTATGAACTGTTTTTGACCAAACTTGGCAAAAATGATCTTTAGGTGGTCCTCCCTCAAAATTGTTCAAAGAATTCCATCCCATGAAGAACTCTGGTTACCATGGCAACGAAAAGGCGAAAATAAGAAAAAACCTTTAACATCGATATCTTCTTGTATGAAACCAGAAGGTCCACGTCTTTGATATTTGGTATGAATCTTTGTCTAGTGGACCTCTACCAAGATTGTTCAAATTGTAGCCCCTGGGCCAAAAATGCCCCCGCACCGGGACCCACTTCTTTTACATAGGCTTATATAGGGAAAATCTTTAAAACTCTTCTTGTCTGAAACCGGAAGACCCAGGTCTTTGATATTTGCTATGAAGCTTCATCTAGTGGACCTCTACCAAGATTATTCAAGTTATAGCCCTAGGGCCAAAAATACTTCCCGCGCCGGGGCCCACTGGTTTTGTATTGGGAAAACCTTAAAAAATATGCTTGTCTGAAACCAGAAGGCCCAGGTCTTTGATATTTGGTATGAAGATTTGTCTAGTGGACCTCTACCAAGATTATTTAAAATATAGCCCTAGGGCCAAAATAGCCACCGCGCCGGGGCCCACTGGTTTTGTATAGGCTTATATACGGAAAACCTTTAAAAATCTTTTTTCTCGAACAAGAAGGTCCAGGTCTTTGATATTTGGTATGAAGCTTAATCTAGGGACCTTCACCAAGATTGTTCAAATTATAGCCCAGGGCCAAAAATGCCCTTGCGCCGGGGCCCACTGGTTTTGTATAGGCTTATATAGGGGAAACCTTTAAAAATCTAAATGTATGAAACCAGAAGGCAAAGGTCTTTGATATTTGGTATGAAGCTTCGTCTAGTGGACCTCTACCAAGATTATTCAAATTATAGCTCCGGGGCCAAAAATGCCCTCGCTCCGGTGCCCACTAGTTTTACATAGACTTATAATCGGGAAAACTTTTAAAAATCTTCTTGTCTGAAACCAGAAGGCCCAGGTCTTTGATATTTGGTATGAAGCTTCGACTAGTGGACCTCTACCAAGATTGTTCAACTTATAGCCCTGGGGCCCAAAATGCCCCCCCCCCCTTCACCCGCGCCGGTGCGCACTGGTTTTACATAGACTTTAAAAATCTTCTTGTCTGAAACCAGAACGCCAAGGTCTTTGATATTTGGTATGAAGCTTCGTCTAGTGGAACAATACCAGGATTGTTCATATTATAGCCCTTGGCCCATAATGCCCCCATGCCGGGGCCAGGCACGGGGGCCCACTTGTTTTACATAGACTTATAATGGGGAAAACCTTTAAAAATCTTGTCTGAAACCAGAACGCCCAGGTCTTTGATATTTGGTATGAAGCTTCGTCTAGTAGACCTCTACCAAGATTATTCAAATTATAACCCTTCGGCCAAAAATACCCCCGCCCAGGGCCCCCCTGATTTTTCATAGGCTTTTTATGGGGAAAACTTTTAAAAATCTTCTTGTCTGAAACTGGAAGGCCCAGGTGTTTGATATTTGATATGAAGCTTCATGTAGTGGACCTTTACCAAGATTGTTAAAATTATAGCCCTCGGGCCAAAGATGGTCCCTTGGTCTTACATAGGCTTATATGGGGAAAACCTTAAAAAAACAAAAGGCCCAGGTCTTTGGTGTTTGGTATGAAGTTTCAACTGATGGACCTCTACCAAGATTGTTCGAGTTATAGCCCTGGGGTTTTACATAAGCAAATATAGGGAAAACCTTTAGAAGTATTCTTGTCTGAAACCAAAAGGCCTAGATCTTGGATATTTGGTATGACGCTTTCTGCTTCATCTAGTGGACCTCTTCCAAGATTCTAGCCTAGGGGCCAAAAATGGCCCCGCCACAGGGCCTGCATCTTTTACATAGGCTTATATAGGGAAAACCTTAAACATTTTTTTATCTGATACCAGAAGGCCCAAGCCTATGATATTTGATATTAAGCTTCATTTAGTGGACCTCTACCAAGATTGTTCAAACTATAGCCCTGAGGCCAAAAATTCTCCTGCCCAAGGACCCACATGTAAATCTCTTAGCTCAGGTTAGCGATATAGGACCATCATGGTCCTCTTGTTTTATTTCTGTCAATCGTCATGCCCGCTAATCAGGGGCTGGTATTGGTTCGGACAGCCCTTTTCTTTTCCCCGTTACATACTTTGGTTTTATTGCAGTGTTTTCTTGACCCTTCGATTCCAGTTCGGGTTTTTGTGTTCCTCTCACAAGCTTTCGCACGGTGACAAAGCGGTCGTCAATTCCTCTTGAACCAGATGCCAGGAGACTGCTGGTAGTTGCATGGTGTAAGTGTGGGGTGATATTTGTTTCAGTAATTGAAGAAACAGGTTGAGAATCTTCAACATCAGGCACATTATGGTCGACTCTAGAAGAAGATGCGACAGGTTTTGTCAGATTCTGTGACACTTTCGCAGTCTGAAACGTACAGAATAGAGAATCGGTTGCATGCTTCTGTTACTTTGGTGGTGACTGTTACATGTGGGTTTACGGCGTCCCGCAAACCCCCATGCTGACAAGACAACCGAGCGTGATCTCTGACAGGTGTACGGGCAGCTGTGGGGTAAGGCACAAGAAAGATGTTAAATGAATGACATGAATTATTTACAGTATCTACATACAACACTTACTAACACAAAACATCACAAATTGTTGCTTCTGTAGCCAACTCACGACGTCCGCTCCGAAGGCAAAACACTGTTCTGTGCTCGGAACGGGTGACGTGAATACCTACAGAAGCAAACAACAAAAACAAGAAAAACAAAAAAAAAGAATCAACACAAGACGCGACTGGCCAGTTTATAACTTAGGGTGAATCGCGTGACACTTCTTCTCGCGAACTAGTAAAACTAGTCTATCAACATAGTTGATAATCCTAGGATTAGCGATCACGTTTGCTGATCAGACGTTTAGTGATCGTCCAAATAAGGTAAGTTGACCTCTTCCATGATCACATTTGTTTACAACGAACAATGATTTAGAAGAATCTGCTTCTATCCTGGTAGGCGCTGATTACGGCGGTCTGTCCGCCCTTGCTGGACCCTAACGCCTAGCGTCGTACCAGTACCTGCTGCTATGAAGCAGGGAGCAGCAGGTCACACATTGTTATGCCTGCAAATTACGATAACGGGACTAGAAACGAGTCACAAAACATACATGCTATATCATGATCCCCCTCCCGGAGAAGTAAGAATATGTTCATGCATATACCGTTATTGCGCATGCGCCGACCAGACATACAGGCTGATTAGTGCATGCGACAAATAACCGTACAGCAGAACTCAACTTGACTGTGCATCAAATTATCAGCACCCAGCGCTTGACACAACAATACTCAAAGTTCATGTTTCCTTACTGAGCACTACAGAAATCAATTAATGCTCACTACAACTGAGCATAATACTCATCAAATTTGTGCTCACTACATTATCACAAGTAAGAGGCAATTGAACAGACCACGCCTTTGCGCTACCTGGTCAGCCGCCAATTACAGGAAACATAACAATCTCTATTTCTCCGCGACACGGCTCACAAATATAGCTATTCACAAATTCAATACATTAATAACAGATAGAAACTACAACAGAAGATTTTCATCTATAATCACAACATTTGTTAGTGTCTCATATGGGCCAACACTGTTTGCCGTAAATTCTCTCTATTTGGTAGGCACCCCGTCACAACAGTCCTCGCGACGCCGATGACGCAGCTGACGTCATCCCCGCCGCTCAGGCCGCTATGACGTGTGGCGACCAAATACTCCCACTTATCATCATCACGTTCTTTATATGTACATACATGCACAAACTGAGTTATCAGACAAAAACGGCATCATTACAAAATGAACTCGTAATTCTTCTTGAACAAAAGTATTTCTAATCAACGTGAACATGCTTGTAAAATAAAATTCATTACGGTTCATCATCACGGATAACCCAACAGGCTCTTGTAAGAATTTGCCCTGATGATGAAGATATGGTTAAACCCGTCTTAAGTTTACGTCCCCTCTACACCTAATATCATATTGGGACGGAACCACGGTTTTCTAACCACAGCTAGTCAAAAGTCATGGATCAAACAAGTGACCCTGCGTTTATTAATTACATTCTACAAAAGGGGTCTAAAAGCCTAAATGAATCTAGAATGAGCGGGTGTCCAAACTTTACGTCTCACCAACATCTAGGGTCAGCATGAGACAGGACCTCACTTAGAAAGACTCATTCTAGTACTGGAGAAGCCTGGGATCAATTCTGCGACGTCTAGCTGGCAAAGCTAGTAGCCTAATCACTACAGGCCACAACAGTGAATTCAGAATAGGCTTCAGAAAGTCGGGGTATACTAGAAGTAAACCCCTCCAAAACCTACAAGCATGTTCATACAAAAATAATACTAAACATAGATTTAACATACCTTTCAATATACTTTCTATTTCCCCGTCACAATGTTGTGTTCACTCTTTACAATTTGACCTGCTGCTAAAGTGTCCGCTTTTTTCAGGGTTTATATATCTATGAATACTACCGGAAAATCATGCCTACTCGTATTACCTTGCTTTGTTCGTGGGGAAGTGGAGATACCGGCCACAAACAAAGCCAGATAGCAAAAATCGAGTAGACAATGGATTTGCGTTCAAATAGTATATTTCCCATAGGAAAAATTGATGAAACGACCCTATAATCAATGACATGACTCCTGTCAAAACGAACACCCACACAACACGTGACGGGAATAAAAATCATATATGGCACAATTTGGCGGTTGGCGATTTTTAGGCAAATTCTATAGGACTCGGCCTTTTAGCGGCCCCCTGTATTGTAAAAACAGCTCTCTATAAACTACTCATGCATACATCGTATGATATGTGCATGACTTGTTCATGGAGCCGCATAGTTTGCGTACCATATTTCACCCAAAATATTTCACTCGCACCGCCCTACCATATATCTACTAAAATAATTTAGATGTGCATAAGCACCAGAGAGGTTTCCTATTCCATCTCGTAACAGTGACCCACGTCTTGAAAAGTGGGTTACTGTATGTCAACTATTTGTCATTGTCTAATGGATACACTTTTTTCACAACGTCAAATATTGTTTTATTCTTAAAAGAAATTGGACTTTTTCATAAGGTTTAACTGTTTTTCCGATTTTTATACATTATCATTCTGCTTGTTTACTTTTAATATCCTCATAATTCATCATGCCGTTTAACCATTAACCGTTTGACGCTTATGATCCACAAGAGGGTTGAAGCGTCGTTAAACACGAAATCATCATCATCATCACAATGTCAAAAAAAGCTTTGTATTTTGTTTGATTTGGAAAACCTGAAAGCTCCAATAAGTTCCGCTAAATGCTGTTCACAAAGATAAGTATTGGTCCCATTTACAACCCACACCTTCCATCAGAGACACCAAAGGGAGTGTTTTATGTTCCACCAACAGCTAAGGTCATACGGAGACGGGACCTCGGTTTAAAGACTCATCCGAATGTCTGGAAAAGCCCGGGATCGAACCTGCAATCCCTGGTTTACAAGGCGAGTAGCGTAACCACTACACCACGGAAGCTTCTAGACACCAAAGGGAAAGAAATACAAACATGAAACAACAAATGCAAACATTAATAGCGGAAAGCTAAAAGGACAGTTACTTTCCCACAAAATGGCCAATTGGCTATCCAAAACAAAATAATATAAGCGATACAAACACTCAAAGACAAACCACAACAAAAATGAACCGCGACAGAAGAACCGCCTTGTTGGAATGGTGAATGAAACGGATTTTGGTGTGTGTGTGTGGGGGGGGGGGGGGGGGCTTAAATCGATTTTATGTGGCCATAAGCCTCAGATGAGACGATTGACTCTTCCACCTAATAAGTTTGGAGTGGTACATAGGGTGGCAGGGATTTTGTGCGGCACGTTGTGCAACAGTGTAATGCTATGTAGCTTAATCAAATAGTGTCGACCGAGTTCAGACGCCGCGTTCTGTGGCTTCCGATCTGGGTATGCACTGATTGCCAATTTCCTCCAAAACATGTCCGTTTTGCATATATTGGTTACGATTTCGCCATAAGTAAGTTCCCTGGAGACTTTGCCTCAGGTGAATTTACGGTACATGGGCTTGTTAACCTGATCATGGAGCGAGTGTTTGAGTTTTACGTCTCACCAACAGCTAAGGTCATTCGGAGACGGGACCTCAGTTTAAAGACTCATCCGAACGTCTGGAGAAGCCCGGGATCGATCCAGCGACCCCTGGTTTTCAAGGCGAGTAGCATAACCTCTACTCCACGGAAGCTTCTGCATGATCATGGAAAATTAATTAAGAAACAGACAATAACTAAATAAATTTAAAAAATACCAAAAATAAATAATATAATAAAAAAGAGCCACTTCTGTGAGTGAATTGAAATAGTTTTTTTCCGGTTTTTACATCTAGAATGACTTAAGATAATGTATTATTTTAAACAACACGTTTTAAAGCTCCCAGGTGCACCTGGGTGTCATAAAACTGTTGATCAATAAACATCCTGCATGTTGGCAGTCAACGTCCTGTAGACATACTGTCAACTTCAATCGATATGCAGTACCTATATTTTACCAGGCAAATTCCAGTTTTACTGTAATTGATTTGTGTTTGTTTGATTTGATATTAACGTCCCCGTCAACACTGTAAAGGTCATTTTGGAGACGTTGCTTCCAATCGTGTGGGCCTTTTACCCGACATTGAGATGAAATGACTTCTCAAGCCCTGCCGCTCAAGGAAACCAATAGCGTTTATAAGCATGGACCCCCAGGTATTAGACTTCCTGCCTTGCCGTGGCCCTGGGGGCTCAATTCCCACTGGGCACATTGCCGCTGTGGTCTCTGTGCCCACTGGGAAGAGCTAAAGGAAGTACCACCCGTTTGCCGTGGGTGGCGTCCTGTAAGCCGGAAGAAGGGATCCTGGAGGTTGAGGGTTACCTGAGGTGGCGGTGCTTCAGGTACCCAACACGCCTCTTTGGCCTGGCTTTTCGGTGTAGACGGGTGGCCGTGCGGTCCGGCACGGTCAATCGGCTGGTCGCGCCGAGCCCTAGAGATACCGCTTTGCTTTCTCTTCAACTCTTTTTGTATCTTTCCTGATACCAACCATATGCCCATTTACCTCACCCTTTTCTGTCTTTTTATCTCTTGAAGGAGGTGGCTAAACGGATCAATCGTGTAGGCATTTTGTTTATACGAGTATATCTCACGTGTATCTCTAACACCTGCGAGATGGATAACCACTCCATTATGGTGTTCCCTTGTAGGGCTCCACGGAGGGCGGAGAGCACTTGGGACGAAACTAGAATTTTTTCCTTATGCCTCATGGAAAAAAACATAACCGCAACGCAGCTAAACGTAAAAAAGACGAGGATTCATCCGAAACGGATGAACCCAGTCAACAGTCAAGTCAGCAGTCTAGTCAGCAGTCTGAAACTCAAAAGCTAAGCAATGTTCCACGCTTCTTGGTGATAACATCACGTGATGATACACGTACGGTGTCAGATTTATCACCTTTTGTGATCGAAAAGAGTATAGTGGCCATCGCCGGACATCCAAAAAGTATCAAAAAACTGAAGTCAGGTGATCTCCTCTTGGAAGTCGAGAGAGAACAGCAGGTCAAAAACCTGCTTGGTACCACAAAGCTCTTCGATCTCAATGTCAAAGTATCGTTGCACAAAACCCTAAATTCATGTAAAGGTGTCATCCGCAGTCCAGAGCTACGCCCGTGCAACGATACCGAGATTGTTGAGAATTTGAGAGATGAAGGCGTCATTGGTGTACGTAACATCCAAGTTCGTAGAGGTGGTGTATTAAAGCCAACAAGTACCTACGTGTTGACATTTAATACACCAGTTCTGCACAAGAAAATAAAAGTTGCATATCTATCTGTTAACGTAGAGGTGTATATACCAAACCCTCTCAGATGTTATCATTGTCAGGTTTTTGGTCACCACGAAAGCAGATGTCAAAAGAAACAACTCTGTCCAAACTGTGGTGAGGAAAAACATGTCGATAACCATCAAAACTGCAAGAATGAGGCCAAATGCGTCAATTGTGGTGACAAGCATGCTGTTTTCTCTCGAGATTGTCCGGCATGGAAAAAAAGAAAAAGAAATACTCACTGTCAAATACCAAAGGGGGATAACATTCCCAGAAGCGCGGAAAATTGTTGATGAGCGATACACAACACCAACCACCAGTTACGCCAGCATCACAAAGGGTGCTTGTGTAAAAGTTTCCAGCTCCGCATCAGTAAGTTACGTCACTGATCTTTTTGTCTACAGTGTATGGACCATCATACCTGGCTTGCAAAGATTTCCAGGAATAGTCAAAAGAGTTAGTACCTTATCACCTGGTTTAAAATTCCTTTCTTTTGTCCCTATGTCATATAGCTGTTTCATTTCCTTTGGGCTGACTGAAGATTGGTCCGAGCAGCCTCACAAGCATTTGAAAGTCTAGTTTTGAAATCAGACACGTACTGAAGTAAATTCAGGGAGGTGTCATCATTGGAGAGAAATTTCTCTTTGAGAAGTTTCAAAGAACCACGAACAGTATGGCCAAATACTAATTAAAATGGACTGAAGCCAAGAGATTCTTGCACAGATTCTCTAACAGCAAACAAAAGCAGATGGATGCCTTCATCCCAATCATTCTCTGTGTCAAAGCAATATGATCTTATCATGTTTTTCAATGTTTGATGGAATCTTTCAAGGGCGCCTTGACTTTCAGGATGATAGGCCGATGACTTATACTGTGCAATGCCTAGTTCATACATTACTTGTTGAAAAATTCCAGACATGAAATTTGAAACTTGGTCCGACTGAATAGATTTGGGAAGACCAACAAAGGTGAAAAACTTCACTAAGGCTTTGACGGTTGTCTTAGTTTTGATATTTCTTAGTGGAATGGGTTCAGGAAAACGTGCGGAAGCACATATAATAGTCAGAAGATATTCACAGCCAGACATAGTTCTGGGCAAGGGACCCACGCTGTCTATAATTATTCGACTGAAAGGTTCATCAAAAGCAGGTATAGGCTGCAAATGAGCCTTAGGTATAATCTGATTGGGTTTTCCTACCATTTGGTATGTATGGCAGGACCTACAATACTGAGAAACATCCGATTTTAACCCAGGCCAGTAAAAATGATTAAGAATCTTGTGATAGGTTTTATTTACACCTAAATGTCCTGACATGGGTGTTTCATGTGCCAAGTTTAATATTTCGGGACGGTAAACCCGTGCAACCACTATCTGGTGGTTGACAGTCCACTCGTCTTCTGCTGAGACGTCTGGTGGACGCCATTTTCTCATGAGAATGTCATTTTTGACATAATAACAGACTGGGACCCGAGATACTTCCTGCTCATCTAAAGCCCTTTCAAACAAAGGCGAAATTTCAGGATCCTTGTGCTGTTCTATAGCTAATTGAGAACCGGACAGTTTGTCATGGCCTAGATCTAAAGATGACTTATTCTCATGAAAATCTGCCTGCTTATCAGGCAGGCTTGATTTTATTGAATGGGCTTTTCACAGAGAAGATTCTCTCTATCTTGCATGTAATGTCAGAAATGCATTTTTCACTTCTAAAGAGCATAAGAATTATACACTTTGGTCATGTCAGAAAGTGTGTGATGCCCTCACCTTTTTACTTGACAATATTTATATTAGATTCGGTACTAAGTTATTTAGACAAATTGTGGATATTCCGATGGGTACGAATTGCGCACCTCTTGTGGCTGATCTGTTCTTGTATTGTTATGAAAGATACTTCATGTTGTCGCTTTCCATTGATAACCAATCTGAAATTATTGAAGCTTTAAGCTCCACTTCTAGATATTTAGATGATTTATTAAATATAGATAATACCTATTTCGATGGTTTGATCAGTCAGATTTACCCCCCCCCCCCCCCCCCCAGAACTTCAATTAAATAAAGCAAATTCTTCTGATACCGAGGCCCCGTTTTTGGATTTATATCCATCTATTGTAGATGTGTTTGTTTCGTGCAAAATTTATGATAAACGCGATGACTTTGATTTTGAGATTGTAAATTTTCCTTTTTTGGATGGTGATGTTCCCCGTACGCCATCCTATGGCGTTTATATTTCGCAATTAATTCGATTTGCTAAAGTGTGTAGTCATGTAACTGACTTCAACACTCGTAATAAATTATTAAAGGCTAAACTCCTTAATCAGGGTTATCGGTACCATAAACTATGCAAAGCATTTTCAAAATTTTATAGACGCCATTCTGATTTAATTTCAAAATTCAATATTGGACTTAAATCTCTTCTGCAACAAGGTCTATCGGAACCCGAATTCTATGGTGACTTAGTATATAAATTCAGAAAAATATATAACCGCAATGACTTCAGCACCCAATTTCGTAAAATCATTCTTCGATATAAAAAGATTGGGTACAACATGGATGTTATACGACAGACTGCATGCATGGTAGTTAACCCAATAACGGTTGGCAACTTTGCTTCCCTCTTTAATTGCACGCCGGTGGGTCAGGCTTCAGATTCTATGACAGCTCCAACGTAAAGGCTTATTGAGAATTAGAGAGATCGTATTCTTGGTAATGTTGGTTGGTGCCTGATGCTCTGTCTCTGGTCGGGCCCATTGGAGTCTAACTGTTGGTTTTCTTTTGCTCCAGCATTTCAGTGGTTTCTTGCTGTCGAGTCCTCACCGTTGTCTCACCGCTGTGGTTCTTTGATTTTTTGTGTTCACGGAGATGTTGCACTGATGAGTTAGGAGGCCTTCATGCGGACTGAACAAATTATTTGTCTAAATCGCGACGGAAGTAAGGGCGAGGATTGTGGCCACGTAAAATCGATTTAAGCCCCCCAGTGGAAATCTTTCCACTGACCGTTCCAAGGCGGTTCTTCTGTGGCGATTTATTTATGTTGTTGTTTGTTACTTACTGTGTGTATCACTTGTGTCTTTTAATTTTGGATGGCCATACGGCCATTTTGTGGGAAAGTAACTGTCCTTATGGCCTTTGTGTAGGTTTCCATTATGGTCTGGTCGCTTAATGTTTGTATTTCTTTCCCTTTGGTGGGTGGAGTAAGTTAATTGTATCGATTCCTGATCTTTGTTTTACTTTGAAGACAGAGACCTTGTTATCTCGTCATCAAAAGACTGATCCAAAAAAGTATCAGTGAAACCAAAATCTTGTGTCCCATCAGTTTGCTTGGCCTTACGTGCCATAGCCCTTGTGACTGCACAAGACGGATAAAGATCAGGAATTTCCTGCTCAATGGGATCAGGCGGTTGGTCTATGCAAGGATTAGTAGTCAAAAGTGGGTTTACCACAACCTTATCTCCAGCTAAGTCATTGCCTAGCAACAAATGAACACCTTTAAAAGGTAAAGAAGATTTAATACCAACAGCCACTGCACCGGATACCAAATAAAAATCAAAAATGAGTTCCTTTAAGAGCAATGAAAACATTCATAAGGGATTCTGGTCTTTGTTTTCACCAGAAGGTTTGGAAAAATTCTAGCTTCTATTTTCACCAGAAGGTTTGGAAGGATTCTGGCGTTTATTTTCGCCAGAAAGTTTGGGCATGGTACTAGATGTATGGCTATAACTACCAGAAGGATTACTGGGATAGAATCTTGGACCTGTCTGTGGATTATAAGGTTTTCTAGGATAAGGCCTGTTCACAAATGAGACTTTATGAGTCAAAGCATAATCATCTGCCAAACGAGAAGCTTCCTCCAAAGTTTCAACCTGTCTCTCATCGAGAAAAGACTTAATGTCTGAATTTATGCACCGTTTGAACTCTTCAACACGGACAAGCTGTCTAAGTTTTTCATGATTAGAGCCCACTTTTTTTAGAAGAACATCACCTATCTAATAGCTGCTCTTTGGTTCGAGCAAATTCTACATGGGTCTGGGAAATTTCTTTTTTGCAACTCCTAAATTTCTGCCTGTAAGCCCCAGGGACCAACTCATATGCCTTAAGAATAAGCTCCTTAACCAATCATAGTCTGAGCTTTGCTCGACAGTCAGCTGAGTGTAAATGTCTCGAGCCTTTCCGACAACAACGCTTTGAAAAAGTAAGGTCCAATGCTCTTTTTGCCATTTTAAATTTTCTGCAACTTTTTCGAAATGCAAAAAATACTTATCTACCTCTTTTTCCTGAAATGGCGGAACTAATCTGATGTGCTTTGTGGCATCAAAGTAACTACCAGAGTCAAAAACAGGGGTAGGTTTCACCCTATCTTGACCCTGGAGTTCAAATTCCTTCAGCCTTAATTGAAAATGCCTTTCCCTTTCTTTTTCTTCAATACTATATCTCATTTTTTCTTTTTCTAACTCAATCCGTTCCTCCATTTCTCTTTGTTTTTCTTCCTGTTCTAATTTTTCTTTTCGAACACGTTCTACCATTTCTCTTTGTTTTTCCTTCTCTCTTTCTTCCGTTTCTTATTTTTCCATACGCATTTGTCTCTGCATTTCTCTTTCTTTTTCCTTCTCTCTTTCTTCCATTTCTAATCTTAACTTCTCTAATTCAATTTGCCTTCCTATTTCAATTGTCTCATTTGTAATTCAGTATGTGAAACCATAATGATAGACAAAGCAGATGTCTCAAACAAAAAGTTCTTCAACCAAAAACTGTATCAAAATATTCTGAATTTCATGTTTTTTTCATGCTTGTTTTGACAGCAGTGACCCCATAATGGGAAGCAATATCTAGCAAATCTGTCCTTTTGGCCAGATTAAACAACTTCTGAGTAGGCTGAGCCAAAAAGCTTTTCAAATCAAACGAAATGTTTGCTTTTTGCTTGTTTTATAAAGTAATACAGATTAAGGTTAATTTGACTGAGGTTTTTTTTTCGAAATGACAAGCCCAACGAGAATTTCACATGAAATGACAAGTACTATTTCACCTGAAATGACAATTCATATGAAATGACAATCCCTTTTTATGCCTATGGGGAAATGCCAATCTGTTGAAGCAACTGCCAAGTCTATATTTGAAAAGAAATGACAATTACTTGCCTACAAATGAAATGTCAGTCCTAAAATGCTCAAGATGTTTTTATCCCGGACGAGCCCCCAATTTCTGTTACGAAGCAGGCGTAGCAGAAAGAAAAAGCAAACAAGCCTTTTGGAAAAATTTAACAAAATTTATTTACAAGTTAACTGCAACCTGTAGAAGTAAAAAAATTAAATGTACTTCGCTCTGAATGAAATATCCTGAATGAATCTATTTTCCTTGATCCCACAGAATTCACAGTCCGAAATGAAAAGTAATATCTTTTAACAATCAAACACAGAATTTAGAAATAACTTTTCTTAAAAGCTCAAACTGCAAACTCCAAAGTCTGACTCAATGAGAAAAATCGAGCTCTTTTATAGACCCTAAGATTTCTCTAGATCATTCCAGAGAGCTGTGGAATAAGAGGAGGTAATTTTCTAAAAATAATGCAAACCTGAACTTTCTGGAAGGTTCTGAAGTATTTTTCCTTGTAAACATGTTGTTTACAAAAATGAAATTAATCTGTGACTCAGTTTTCGAGAATCTTCTATAAGAAGATTAACAAGATATTTATAGCACTATTAGGTCACCAGTGGGGTGAAAGTGGGAATCAGAAAAATAAATTCTTATGCATAACACCTGGATGATCGTTAAACGGACATGCTCCGATTTTATACAAAAAAAGGTTTTCAAGATATTATCCTTAACTCCATGGGAATTGCTTGCCCTCGAACAGACGATAATTTGACATAGCACCTACAAAACATTACTTGTATACAGAAATGAATACCTAATTGCCATGTTGTCTTTTCTGAAAAGTCCACTTAAAACATGCCCCAGATTTTGACAGCGTATAAGCCGGCATCAGTTAGAAATCAACAGTCCGTATATTCCATACAATCTTTGATGATAAGCTGATGTGACCTCAGAAACGTATTATTGGGTCGATTGTTTAAAATCGATCCTAATTTACTAAATGGCAAAATCCGAAATCATGCTGATGTCCACGTGACCATCACTGATTTGGGAAAACCAATATTACGGTTATTTATAGAAGACGTCTCGCTATTTCTATCGATGTAACATGCAGGTCAGAACTATTTATAGAGTCTGGACAGGAATATCACACGCCGCTGAATGTGGAGTCTGCTCAGCCGGTTAAACAGGGACTACACTGTTTGCTAAAATAGTGGCATTTAAGGGTTAAATGAAGTAGTATAAGAATACCAGGTTGCTCACATAATGAAAGGAAAACAATGACACTATCTTAATCAAGGTCGTGCTATCGCGTGACGACTTTCGGAACATTCATCCAATCTGTTAGATAGATTCGACTGTACAAAAAAGTAACCAAAATGTTTTGCACTTATTTATGCTAATAACTTAAATTTGTTTAACAGCAAAATGAGCAGCCCCGACTTTTAAATGTATCGCTATTAGACATACAGCGTAGACCCACATCAGATATACAGTAAATTCCTTCTGATCGGATCGGCATTGTTCGTCATATTTATACAACAAGTTGTGAACATGATTCCGGCCGTACGCAGACTCCGAAAAAGGATGAGGGTGCCAGTTTCGGGTATTTTGCAGATGGTGAAAAACTGCCTGAGTTTGAGAATTTTCCACAAAAAAGTGGGGGTGGGGATGCAAACGCACTTGCATCAACGGGTAGAAAGAATTGTTTTAAAACATATCGCTGAAGGGGCTTTATCTCTGATCACTGTTATTCAGGAGCTGGAATGCAGTGGTTGGACTGAGCGAGGAGAAGACTGAGAGAGAGTTGAAACTATGACAAACGCAGGTTCTGATCAGAAGCCATCGATGGATCTACACTGTTTGCAGCTGGATAAAATGTTATACATGTAATAACTTTTCCAACAGATTGTGTTGCATATGAGGTTAAGCATGATCAATTAAATATTGTAAATTCAGAAAGATGAATCCGTTGTGCTGGTTGAATATACATGTGTACAGAAAGGAAATAATTAAACACATTAACAATTGACAAGTAAATAATTTGGAAAACTTTGAATATTTTTTTCAGACAAAAACTGTAGTGAATGCTTTACTTATAACGAAGCGTTTTAACAAGTACCCACAGTCTACGTTATAAAGCTTGCTATTGTCCGCGTGACTATCACTGACCATCTGACTGCCCCCGACCCTAAACAAAACTAGTTTATAGCGTCGATAGTCGGCTCCCTAAGATGTCAGAGCGCTGCGTTAAAAGTAAATTCTGGACTGTGCTCATGCACTTGGGCATTGGCAAACAGTGTATACCTAATCAGACGCCACATAACTGTCAGATCAGGGCTACTGTGCTTGCTGAAAATACTGTAATTTAAGGGTTAAACGAACAGTTCGATTCTCAGTTTAGGACTATTTTCCCAACCTACACCCAGAGACAATCGACCCACCAGTACTCTCAGTGCTTTGACTTTTTCAATGTTAATAATAACTGACAAGTATAAAAGTTAAGCGTTTTTTCAAAATGCCCTTTAACAAGTATTTGCAGGCTGGTTTCTAGCTCAAACCCCAACATTTACGATTTTCTTCAGTAACTGTCAAATTAAGACTAATTCTTCTCAGAAAAGCTTATTTAGAAGGTTGCAGTTATTCTTTCTTTGTGTTTTCTGCATAGAATGTCCTCTGATCAGAGACCACCTTTGGGACTGTTCAAAAATGGTCTTAAAGACCGAGACCACCGTTGGGACTTTCAAAAGTGGTCTTAAAGACCACTTTTGAACAGTCCATAAGGTGGTCTTAATATAGGAATTTTTCTATATTTATCGGCCCCCGCCCATAGGGGCTTGAAGTAATATATGGGCTGCATGATGCTTCCACGCAGAGCTGAATCCGGCCCGCACACTAGTACTGGTAAACCGCTTAGCGGATCTAAGCCTGTCCAGGAACCGCGGTGCGAGGCGGACCGCCCATGCTAATAAACCCTATTGGTTTCATTGGGCGACAGGGCTTGAGATGTCATTTCATCTCAATGTCGGGTAAAAGTCTAACAAAATTGGAAGCAACGTCTCCAAAATGACCTTTACAGTGTTGACGGGGACGTTAACTCAAATCAAACAAACAATTTACTATATTTATTTAAGTCCCCAGGTAGTGCAGTAAATTTGTATGTCGGACAGAAGTGATTGCTTTGGGAGTTTTTATATCTTATTATGTCTTGTTCTTTTGTTTGATATGAGGTTTAACGTCCCCATCAACACCGTAAAGGTCATTTTGGAGACGTTGCTTCCAATTTTGTTTGACATTTACCCGACATTGAGATGAAATGACATCTTAAGCCCTGTCGCTCAATGAAACCAATAGGGTTTATAAGCATCGACGGTCCGACTCGCACCGCTTTGCCTGGACAGGCTTAAATCTTCTAAGCGGTTAGCCAGTACTCGTGTGCGAGTCGAATTCAGCTCTGCGTGGAAGCATCATGCAGCCCATATATTTCTTCAAGCCCCCATTGGCGGAGCTGTATGTCTTGTTCTAACTGGTCATATAAATCTATATTTGAAGAGCTTAAAACTTTTGAGTCTGACGGTGATACATAGATATTGCATATAAAAAAAACATCCTGGTCGCAGAGAAACAACTCCGATAAAATCTTTACCCACAACATTCCAGACTGATCTTTGTTGACAGTTTCGGTAAATTCTTTTAGATTGTTTTTGTAATTTAATGCTATACCTCCGCTAAAGCGGCCTTTAATACTAAAACTGAAATATCAAAGTTGAGAGTTTCTCTGTTCGACAACCATGTTTCACTCAAGAATACGAGTCCTTAATAGTGTTTCTTCAAGACCCCATTGTCCTTGAATTGGCGTTTTTGCACGTGCTCTTGGTCGTTGACCATCACATTAACAAGTCCGTGAAATGAACACCCCCTAAACCCCACTTTATAAAGAGTAAACTGGGGTTTACGAGGGTATACATTATTTTTCTTATTTCTGCTCCAATACATAGGATGTGGGTACACGTAAGAACCGCCTCAATTATTTTTATTATTATAACACCATGATAACGCATAGAAGGTCTAAGCCTGCCCAGGCAAAGTGGTGCGAGTCGGCCCGTCCAAGCATATAAACTCTATCAGTTTCATTGGAAGTTTTTCAATCTCAGAAGGCTACAACCCAAATCCAAGGTACAGACAGAGGTGCTTGATGAGTTCCTCTTTGCTGATGACATAGTGTTACAAGCCAGGCGTAGCAGAAAGAAAAAAAGCAAACAGCCTTTTGGAAAAAAATAACAAAATTTATTTACAAGTTATCTTTGACCCGTAGAAGTAAGAAAATTAAATGTACTTAGCTCTGTTATGAAATATCCTGAATGAATCTATTTTCCTTGATCCCACAGAATTCACAGTCCAAAATTAAAAGTAATATCCTTTAACGAACCAACATAGAATTCAGAAATAACTTTTCTTATAAACCCAAACTTCAAACTCCAAAGTCTGTCTCAAAGAGAAAAATCAAACTCTTTTATAGACCCTAAGCTTTCTCTAGAATGTTCTACAGTGCTGTGGAATAAGATGATGTAATTTTCTAAAAATAATGCAAACCTGGACTTTCTGGAAGAATTCAAAGTACCTTTCCTTGTAAACAAGATGTTTACAAATATATGACTCATTTGGAGAATGTTCTTTAAAAAGATATTTATAGCATTATTAGGTCACCCAGTGGGGTGAAAGTGGGAAAAAAAATCAATTCGTATGCATAACATATGGCAAAAGGTGCCCCTACAGAAGAGAAGATGCAAAAATGTATAGATCAAGTATCCGACTCCTGTGATAGCTATGATCTCACAATCAGCATCAAAAAGACTGAAGCAGTCTACAGCCAGCACCTGGCAAGCCTTATAAAGAGCCCACCATCACAGAGAAGGTCAAAGATTGCAATTGGTAGACAAGTTCACCTACCTTGGGAGCACACTGTCAAGAGCAGTGCACATCGATGATGAAGTCAATGCCTGGAATGCCAAAGCTATAGTGCAGCATTATGCCGACTATGTGGTAGTGTCTGGGATCGAAGTGGAATCAGACTTGACGCAAAACTGAGGGTCTACAGAACCGTGGTGCTGCCAACACTATTGTATGCATGTGAAACATGGACAGTTTACCAACGACACGCCAAAAGACTGAATCACTGCCATACTACATGTAGCTGTCTTAGAAAATTCTTAAAGATTAAGACAGGGTTCCAGACACGGAAGTCCTAACAGACAGGGCAGGGATGCAAAGTGTACATACTTTTCTGAAATTAGCACATTTAAGATGGACAGGCCATGTTACCAGAATGCCAGAGGAACGTTTCCCTAAGAAAATTCTCTATGGAGAACTAGAAATGGGCAAACGCTCCCAAGACGGTCAGAAGAAGCGCTACAAAGACACCCTCAAAGCCTCCCTCAGAGACTTCAACATTCCAACAGAGTCGTGGGAACATATTGCACAGGACAGAGCAAAGTGGCGAGGTCTTATCAAAAGGGTTGCCAATGAATATGATGCAAAAAGAATCAGTGAAGCTGAGCAGGGCCGTGCACAGCGCAAAGCCAGAGCTTAGGCATCACCAACAGAGCTGTCTTCCTCTAGCCTCTGTTGCACAAAGGATTGTACAAAGTAGAAGTAAAACAAAGATCAGGAATTGATACAATTAACTTACTCCACCCAAAAAAGACACCAAAGGGAAAGAAATACAAACAATAAGCGACCAGACCATAATGGAAACTTAAACAAAGGAAGGCCATAAGGACAGTTACTTTCCCACAAAATGGCCATATGGCCATCCAAAATTAAAAGACACAAGTGATACACACAGTAAGTAACAAACAACAACATAAATAAATCGCCACAGAAGAGCCGCCTTGGAACGGTCAGTGGAAGATTTCCACCGGGGGGCTTAAATCGATTTTACGTGGCCACAATCCTCGCCCTTACTTCCGTCGCGATTTAGACAAATAATTTGTTCAGTCCGCATGAAGGCCTCCTAACTCATCAGTGCAACATCTCCGTGAACACAGAAATCAAAGAACCACAGAGGTGAGACAACGGCGAGGACTCGACAGCAAGAAACCACTGAAATGCTGGAGCAAAAGAAAACCAACAGTTAGACTCCGATGAGCCCGACCAGAGACAGAGCATCAGGCACCAACCAACAACATCAAATGACATCTCAAGCCCTGTCACCCAATGAAACCAATAGGGTTTATAAGCATGGGCGGTCCGACTCGTGCACACCGCTTTGCTTGGGCAGGCTTAGATCCACTAAGCAAGTTACCAGTACTTGTGTGCTGATCGGATTCAGCTCTGCATGGATGCATCATGCAGCCCATATATTTCTTCAAGCCCCGATGGGCGGGGGCCGTCCGTTCATATGTGAGAGGTCAAGTTCTGCAAGGGGTGGTCAAGTGGTTTTCTCTGGGTTTCGCCCACCTCTTATTAACGATCGGCTCGATATGAGTGAAATAATCTTGAAAGTGCCTTAACCCAAACCAGACGGGGATAATTTTATAATTTAAGGGCGGTAAAGGGCCGTAAAACCAAAATCGAATCAATACAAAACTTTTTTTTATCTCTCAACACAATAATAATAATAATAATAATAATAATAATAATAATAATATTTACGTTACTATTATTATTATTATTAGTAGTAGTAGTAGTAGTAGTAGTAGCAGCAGTAGTAGTAGTAGCAGTAGTAGTAGTAGTAGTAGTAGTAGTAGCAGTAGTAGTAGTAGTAGTAGTAGTAGTAGTAGTAGTAGTAGTAGCAGCAGTAGTAGTAGTAGCAGTAGTAGTAGTAGTAGTAGTAGTAGCAGTAGTAGTAGTAGCAGTAGTAGTAGTAGTAGTAGTAGTAGTAGCAGCAGTAGTAGTAGTAGTAGTAGTAGACTGTAGTATTTCTGCTCCACACATAGCTGTCGGGTGTTTATTTATTAGGAAGACATGTCCATGTGAAACAATGGCATCCAACATGGTGTCAAAAATGACAAATTTTTGGTAAAATTGTAACGTCTTTCTTATTTCGGCCCCCGCCCATCGGGGCTTGAAGAAATAGATGGGTTGCATGATGCTCCCACGCAGAGCTGAATCTGACCGCACACAAGTACTGGTAAACCCCTTAGAGGATCTAAGCCTGCCCAGGCAAAGCGGTGCGAGTCAGACCGTCCACCCTATTGGTTTCATTGGGCGACAGGGCTTGGGGTGTCATTCAATCTCAATGTCGGGTAAAAGTCCAATAAAATTGGAAGCAACGTCTCCAAAATGACCTATACAGTTTTGACGGGGACGTTAAACCTCAAATCAAACAAACAAAAACTCTTTATTATTTCTGCTTACAACACAGATTGTGGGTGCTCGTTAGGAGGCGGTTCTAACGAGTACCCACAATTAATGTTTTGAGCAAAAATAAGGCAAATAATGTATAGCCCCGTAAACACCAGCTTTCTCTACTTAAGAAATAGATCAGCTCTAATTGTGATTTGTTGAGTAATAAATCACAGTTTGGAGGTCAGTTGTAAAGTAGATCAAATCACGAGCACATAGCGCGTGTTTTGTCAACAAATCACAGGCTAGAGCTGATCTATTTCGATCCTAACACGCTGAAAATCGACAATAATGTTGTTGTTTCCTTTAAAATCTGACAACCTTTCGCCATTGTTAGAAGAAATTCCGCTAAAATTATCGACTGAAACACATGCATTTCATTGCCTATATAGGCGCGCTGTGTTAGAATAGTATATAAAGTGGGGTTTAGAGGGGCTTCGTTTCACGGACTTGTTATCGTGAGGGGAACCAGCTCTTGTCAGCTAGGCATCGATTAAAACGAATTTATAACTATATAGAAAACGGGGATAGCCCCCGCCCATCGGGGCTTGAAGAAATAGATGGGCTGCATGATGCTTCCACGCAGAGCTGAAACCGACCCGCACACGGGTACTGGTAAACCGCTTAGAGGATCTAAGCCTGCCCAGGCAAAGCGGTGTGATTCGGACCTTCCATGCTTATAAACCCTATTGGTTTCATTGGGAGGCAGGGCTTGAGATGTCATTTCATCTCAATGTCAAGTAAAAGTCCCACAAAACTGGACGGGAACGTTAAACCTCAAAACAAACAAACAAAAGAAAACGGGGATTTATTAGGGTATTTATTATTTTCTTGTTTCTGTCCCAAGACGTATCCCAGCAGACACGTGCCGTAATTGAGACGTCACAACAACGTCGGTGCAATGTCATGACCTTTATGCAACGTCACATCAACGTCGGTGCAACGTCATGACGTTGCAACGACGTTGATTTGACGTTGTCCTAGCGACGTGTGCCTTCTTGGATATATCTAGGCTGTGGCCACTACTCGTATATTTTTACTTCATAACAGATTGCATTCCGTGTGTGGCTTGAAGAAATATTTGGGCTGCATGATGCTTCCACGCAGAGCTGAAACCAACCTGCACACGAGTAGTGGTTAACCGCTTAGAGGATCTAAGCCTGCCCAGGCAAAGCGGTGTGAGTCGGCCCGTCCATGCTTATAAACCCTATTGGGTTCATTGGGCGGCAGGGCTTGAGATGTCATTTCATCTCAATGTCGGGTAAAAGTCCCACAAAATTGGACTCGACTGATGATCGAGAGGTTGAGCGTTTGAATCCGGCACTCGGTATCGAGGTGTGTCCCTGGGCAAGACACGTAATGACACTGCCTCACTCCACCCAGGTGTAAATGGGTAGCAGTGGTGAAATAGTCACTGCCTCTCTCTCGCGCGCGTGAAAATATCCGGAATGAGTGTTCGAAAGCGATTAAATAAGCTTGAAGCTTCCATCGCAATCGAACTAAAATAAATTAGTATAAACTAAACTAAACACAAAATTGGAAGCAACGTCTACAAAATGACCTTTACAATGTTGACGGGAACGTTAACCCTCAAATCAAACAAACAAACAAAAGAAAACGGGGATTTACAAGGGTATTTATTATTTTCTTTGTTTCTACAGCAGACACGTGTCGTAATTGTGACGTCACATCAACATCGGTAAAAAGTCATGACCTTTACGCAACGTCACATCAACGTCGGTGCAACGTCATGATGTACCGACGTTGATTTGACGTTGTCCCAGCGACGTGTGCCTGCTGGGCTATATCTTGGCTGTGGGCACGTCAGAATCGATTAAGCCTTCACAAGGAGCCCATTACGATAACACGTCTATACAAATACATTGTAACCTTTAATGCCTAAAAATGGTAAAATTGTGATATTTTTCTAATTTCTACTCAAAATATAGATTGTGGGTACTCGTTAGAACCGCCTCATCGAGGCGGTTCTAACGAGTACCCACAATCTATAGTTTAAAGCAAAAATAAGAAAAATAAGGTTTACCCCTCTAAACCCCAGTATTACTACATGAAAGTGGGATTCGAGGCGGGCAAATTTATATAGGTGCCGGCAACTCGTATAATTTACTTCATTACAGATTGCATTCCGTGTAAGTCAAGGGAGGTAATGCAATGTATCTACTAACAGAGATACGTACAGATACAGTTTATGAAGATTTTTTTTATTAAATGTCAGATTAAATTAGTAACTTACTAAATGAAATGAAAAATAAACAATAAAGGTAATAAAATCCATCACAAGACAAAGGCAATTAAAACCAGTTTAATTATGAAATAAATAAGAAAATTTGTTATGACCCATTTATTCTTGATGTTTTGATATTATGAATAATTTTCGGACGTGCTCGCGTGACCAGGATACGATAAATAGGGAGTTTTTGACGGTACTGCCGTACCTAATACATACTTATATCGAAAAGTCAATAAATTAGTAGGCGGGTCAGCCACGCTGTTATCAAAAACACCCGATGAGGACGTCCGAAGCAGGGAGCGTTCCACTAAATGTTTTCCATCGGCGACAATTGTAACCTTTTTACCTGCTCCCACATAAACTACACATACAAAACTTCTCAAATCTTACTTGTTTATAGAGCCATCCTAGCCCAACAAAAACTAGGCTGTTGCTGTCGAATAGGAACGCAGCCGGCAGGTAAACAGAAGGCCGGTACTTGATGTTTTTATTTTGCGCCAACTGTCAGACAGTTTGGCTCTGCAACATGGATCAATAATGGAGAAGCAGTCATCGTGACGTTTTTGAAGAATCCGAATTTACAGTTTTTATTTATTTATTATTTTTTATTTGGTCGGATACGGCCAAAAGTAATACATACGTATACTTAAGATCGACAAAAGAAAATAAATACAAAAGTGACAGTCATGCAGTTCGAATCACTGGAATTCTCGCGTCTCGCGAGAAAATTGAATCACTTCGAATTTTTTTCACAGGCAAGCTGACAACAACAACAACAACGACACCTGTGCTCGTATACGCGTTACCTATAGTCGGACACGAGTCCGCTGTCGTCCTTACGGACGACATCCGCCGATGCCTTCGGCATCGGCCGACTCATGTCCATATTACCGCTTTGAAGCATGCAAGAAACAGAAAAATTTGATTATTTTAGTGAAAGATCAAATTTTATTTCACTCATGAACACCAAAACTGGTATTTTCACTCGTGGCAAAGCCACTTGTGAAAATACAGGTTTTGGTGTTCATTCGGTGAAATGAAATTCGATCTTACACTGAAAAAAGTCAAATATCCTCTATTATACCGTAATTACGCGATTTCTGCGTACGCTTTCTGTGTGTATGTAATGTAGACGTCAAATGTGACGTACAGTAGATAGAACGCCCCCGCCCATCGGGCTTAAAGAAATAGATGGGCTGCATGATGCTCCCACGCAGAGCTGAAACGCGACCGCACTCGAGTACTGGTAAACCGCTTAGGGGATCTAAGCCCGTGCAGGTAAAGTGGTGCGAGTCGGTCCGTCCATGCTTATAAACCCAGTTGGTTTCATTGGGCGACGGGCGTGAGAAGTCATTTCATCTTAATGTCGGGTAAAAGTCCCACAAAATTGGAAGCAACGTTTCCAAAATGACCTATACAGTGTTGACGGGACCGTTACACCTTAAATAGAAAGAAAGAAAGATATATAGATGGATAGATAAGGGACAGAAAAAGGAGTAGAGGTGTTGAAAAGTGAAGGACATAGGAGAAAGATGAAAACGAATGGAAGTGCAGAAATAGAAGAAGTCACGACACTCCACTTTTACCCTTACCTGCTGTTAGGACAGCCCCAGTGGCACCTTTGCCTCACCCAACTATCCCGTGAGAAAGAAAGAAAACCAAAACCAATACTGTAAGTTTATACTTTATTTACTGGGTTGTAAACATGTAACCCAACCTAACTTCAGACCCTCAAAAACTAGATGAACACCAATACGTATTTAACATGGTAAATGAGCCAGCGCACGAAAAAAACAACAATAAGACATGTGCGCCCACCGAAGACTCAGATCAGCCTGCGCATCCATATAGTCTAACTAGAGACTTTTCTTGCTGCATGAAGGAACATTGAACCCTAAGCTATCCTTAGAGCGCACAATGAAGATTCTGATCAGACTGCGCAGATGCGCAGACTGATCTGAGTCTTCATTGGGCGCACATGTTTTATTGCAGGTTAAGTGTCAGGGATTACTTCCCATGAATTCGTTTTACCGCCAAAAAAAGAATATTTCGAGATGAAAAATTGTGATATATTTCTTCTCAAAAAATAGAGGCCGTTCTAACGAGTACCATCAATGTATATTTTAGAGCAGAAATAAGAAAAATAAGATTGACCCCAGCAAACCCCATTTTTACTATACCCGCCAAAAAGGTTCTGCACAACTGGGGTTTTTACCAATTTATTTTACTCACATGTAGTATCTGTTTACATATTACATATCAGCTTTTAGCTTACCCTTTTGGAAACAGTTTGCTTTAAACAGAATCAAAATCGCACAAGAAATGCTGGAGATTTTGGCTTGACAAGACACCAGGGGTCGGCAGTCAAAAATGACAAAATTATTTTCAATGCGATCGTTTATTACCTGTCCGTCTGTTTGCTTAAGACGTTTAAACGCGTATAGGACGAAAGGCATTATTTTAATGGGTATTTGGTTAATTTGGTAAAATGCTGCTCTTGTTGTTGCTGCTACAGCTGCTGCAGACGTTGGCTTGTGATGTTCTGTTGCCTGGCTTTTGTAATATTGGTGCTGCATGCGATTTTAAGACTGAACATTTCTGTCAAAAGTCACCATCAAATTTCTTATCCAATACAGGCGTGGAATTAAAAGTGCTCACCAGGCTACATATCCAACTGCATTTTTGCATGACATTTTAAAGATGTTCATCATTTCATTAAATCAATTTTAATTTCCAATTATTAAGCGTTTGGTTACAACAATGGCGAATGCTAGACCTTTCCGAACTTTCAGAAAGCTAACTGATGAAGAAAGAGCCCAGGCGCTAGGGCGTTTAGAGGCGGGGGCTCATCCGCAAGATGTTGCTAATCAGTTCAACGTGCATCGCAGCACTATTGTCCGCATTCATCAGCGTCATCAAGCAACGGGGGCTGTTCCGACGGACCCAGATCCGGACGACCGAGAGTTACCATCCATCGTGAAGACCGACGTCTTGTTGATGATCTCAGTCTGGAGAGAATGTTGAGACAACAACGGGGGCCTGGTGCACGTCGAATCTCGGTCCAGACAGTCAGGAACAGAGTTCGAACCTCGGGGTTCAAATCCAGAAAACCGGCTAGGAAGCCCCACATTTCTCAACGGAACAGGGCTCTACGGCGCCAGTTTTGTGCACGACATGGCAGATGGAACCGACGGCAGTGGTCGAAAGTTCTTTTTTCCGACGAGTCGAGATTTTGTCTTCGGAAGATTGATTGTCGGATCAGAGTTTGGCGTCGCACTGGGGAGAGGCACCTTGAGCCTAATGTCCTATCAACAACAGCTTACAACGGCGGCAGTGTACTGGTTTGGCAGGTATTAGTTCTAATGGCAGAACTGCCCTTGTCGTATTGCCCGGAAACTTGAATGGTCGTCGGTACATTGACGAATTTCTAAGACCTAATGTTGTACCGTATCTCAGACAGATGTGCCAGAACTCCATCTCCCAGGACGACAATGCGAGACCACATCGTGCCAGGATTGTCGATGCTTTCCTGCATCAGAATGGTGTGCAGAGACTTGAGTGGCCACCGATGTCCCCTGACTTGGCGTGCATTGAACATTTGTGAGATATTCTTGGTCGGGCTGTAAACAAACGGGTCAATCAACACACACGACTTGCAGAGACTTCTACCCCAAGAATGGGCTGCGATTCCTCAGCATCATATACAGAGACTGGTGAATGCCATGAGGAGGAGACTTGACGAGTTTCGTGGTGAATCTTGGTGGCTATGCCCATTTATTGAGTTGTCATGTTTGACAACCAACCCCATGTGCCTTCGGAGAAGAATTATTCATGACTCAGTGATGATATCTGTTTATTATCAGGATTGAATTAAATTTTCTTGTGGTGTAATTATTTTTTCTGTATAATATTTATGTTTTAGGCAAGCAGGTCGCAAAAACCCAGTTGTGCAGAACTTTTCTGCCGGGTATATATTAAATTGGGGGTCTAAGGGGGGGGGGGGGGGGGGGGGGGGGGGATGGGTCAGAATTATAAAGGCGTGTTTTCGCGATGGATGCTTCGTTTAACATGGTAAATACGAATTCAGCTGAACTGAAGAGGCATGAGCTACCTGGCACACAGCATGGCTGAACTGAAGCGGCATGAGCTACCTGGCACACAGCATGGCTGAACTGAAGAGGCATGAGCTACCTGGCACAAAGCATGGCTGAACTGAAGAGGCATGAGCTACCTGGCACACAGCATGGCTGAACTGAAGAGGCATAAGCTACCTGGCACACAGCATGGCTGAACTGAAGAGGCATAAGCTACCTGGCACACAGCATGGCTGAACTGAAGAGGCATGAGCTACCTGGCACACAGCATGGCTGAACTGAAGAGGCATAAGCTACCTGGCACACAGCATGGCTGAACTGAAGAGGCATAAGCTACCTGGCACACAGCATGGCTGAACTGAAGATGCATGAACTACCTGACACTCAGCATGGCTGAACTGAAGAGGCATGAGCTACCTGGCACACAGCATGGCTGAACTGAAGAGGCATGAACTACCTGGCACACAGCATGGCTGAACTGAAGAGGCATGAGCTACCTGGCACACAGCATGGCTGAACTGAAGAGGCATGAGCTACCTGGCACACAGCATGGCTGAACTGAAGAGGCATGAGCTACCTGGCACACAGCATGGCTGAATCTAGCACACAGCATGGCTGAACTGAAGAGGCATGAGCTACCTGACACTCAGCATGGCTGAACTGAAGAGGCATGAGCTACCTGGCACAAAGCATGGCTGAACTGAAGAGGCATGAGCTACCTAGCACACACCATGGCTGAGCTGAAGAGGCGTGAGCTACCTAGCACACAGCATGGCTGAAATGAAGAGACATGAGCTACCTGGCACACAGCATGGCTGAATTGAAGATGCTTGAGCTACCTAGCACACACCATGGCTGAACTGAAGAGGCATGAGCTACCTAGCACACAGCATGGCTGAACTGAAGAGGCATGAGCTACCTGGTACACAGCATAGCTAAACTGAAGAGGCATGAGCTACCTGGCACACAGCATGGCATAAGTGAAGAGGCATGAACTACCTGACACTCAGCATGGCTGAACTTAAGAGGCATGAGCTACCTGGCACACAGCATGGCTGAACTGAAGAGGCATGAGCTACCTGACACTCAGCATGGCTGAACTGAAGAGGCATGAGCTACTTAGCACACAGCATGGCTGAACCTAGCACACTGGATGGCTGAACCTAGCACACAACTGAAGAGGCATGATCTACCTGGCACACAGCATGGCTGAACCTAGCACACAGCGTGGCTGAACCTAGCACACAGCATGGCGGAACTGAAACAGGTAGGTAGAGTGGTACAGCATTACTGACTTTCATGTATTGATCGGAGATCATCCGTATTAACACCAGGTCAACCAATATTAACTGAGGTCAAGTAAGTTAAAAAAATCAATAATCATTTTTTTTGTGTCAATTAATAAAGTTGTCATTAATCAAGTAATTTCGCATTGACCCAGGTCCTCGGGCAGCTGCATTGGCCCTCGGCCTTCGGCGCCAATACAAAATTACTTGATAAATAACATTGTATTATTAATTGACTATCCTGTATTGATCGGAGGTCATCCGTATTAACACCAGGTCAACCAATATTAACTGAGGTCTTACCTGCCCCAATAGCTCTGTTGGTAGAGTGTCCGCTCCGGGGAACGGGAGGTCACGGGTTCGATCCCGCACCGCGACATACCAAAGTCGTTAAAAATGGTACTAGCTGCTCCTCGCTTGGCACTCAGATTTACGGGGTAGAGCTAGGACTGGTCGACCCAGTGTCAGGATATGTGACTGGGTGTGGTATCATGTAATGTGTCTGTTTCAAACATATGACTGAAAAATTATTGAAAGCGACGTTAAGCCCGAATTCACACACACACACAAACACACACACACACACACACACACACACACACACACACACACACGTTAACTGAGGTCAAAAAAAGCAATAATCATGATTTTTAATTGTGTCAATTTATAAAATTGCCATTGATCAGGTAATTTCGCATTGACACAGTCACAGGTCATCGGTCAGCTGCATTAGCCCTCGGCCTCGGGTCAGTGCAGCCGACCTCGGACCTGTACCTGGGCCAATACGAAATTACTTGATTAATAACATTAGATTATTGCACGGGGGAAATATGTGAACTTGAAAAAGTATTTGCCTGTAAGCTAGTGTGTGATTGAATCTTGGGAATGCAGGTATGGCTTCAAGATCATTGTGATCTGATACTGGAGAATAAGTCGGCTGTCTATACACCATTGCTCTAAGGTGCACCGATTTAGGTCCTGGATCATTTTTTTTCTCCCTGTCTTCTATTACTGCTACTCGCTCACATCTGAGCATTACGAGCAGGATTTCCTGGGTGGTAACCAGTACTTTTTTAAGCAATGTGCATAAAGTGCGTTGCTCAAGGGCCAACAATTTGGTCAGCGTGAGGCTCGAAATCCTATGCGCTACCACTGCACCAAAGCGCTCCACACTAGAGCGAGTGGCCATCGCACAGCCCTGCGCTGTACAGCTTAGTTTTATAATGCACAGTTTACCCCAAAGTGGGGTTAAATGGGCTCAGCAATTAATATGCCGTATTGATCCTTAGTATTGGGGAAAATAAAATAGATGGGCTGCATAATGCTTCTCGCAGAGCTGAAACCGACCGCACATGAGTACTTGCAAACCGCTTAGAGGACCTAATTAAATAAAATCAAAAATTAGTTCCCTTAAGAGCAATGAAAATATTCATGAGAAAGAAGATGGGTCTTACTACGTAGTTTTGGCTAATAAAGCCTCATCAGTGGCCCTGTAATGATCCGGCAACGAAAGCCAGAGGAAACGTACTGCAATTTTGCGAATTTCGAATAGGCAGTCGATTCAAAGACTGATATAAATCAAAATGGGGTCCAAATAAATAAAAACCTGTCTAGAATATGAGTCTAAACCAATAATTTATTTCTGATTTCTCAGAATATTTACGCTGATCTCAAAGGACCAAAAGCAAAATATAACTGCACTATGGTTGATGTACGGGGAGACGTTTTAAGCCTGCCCAAGCAAAGCGATGCGAGTGGGACCGTCCATGCTTATAAAACCTTTTGGTTTCATTGGGCGACAGGGCTTGAGATGTTATTTCATCTCAGTGTCGGGTAAAAGTCCCACAAAAATGGAAGCAACGTCTCCAAAATGATCTACACTGTGTTGACGGGGACGTTAAACCTTTAAATAATAAAAAAAAATTAGGCAAACGGTATTGCACACCTGTACTGCCTTGCGGTACAAGCCGGCTTTTATAGCGACGTGGTAGAGTGTTGGCCTGTCTCTCCGGCGGACCGGGTTCGATCCCCGACCGGGTAAAGGTGATTAGCATTTTTTCACTTGTTACACTCAGCTGAAGGAATGGTCTGATCAGGGTATACACGGTTTGCCACAGGGGAAATTTCGAACTGGAATCTCACATTAACGGGTTGCCAACCGTGATTTTCAAGGGAAAAAACTCATATTACAGAAACTACAGTTTAATGTTTGTAATTAGTTCGTAGACGCAACAATAAATCAATGTAACCAAATCAACAATACCATTAACTAAACTAGCTGCATAAGTTAGTATTAAATTTTAGCTGATTTATGAAAAGAAAGTTAGAAAATATGCTAAACCATAAACTGTTATATCTGTATATTTTTAACAAAATATAAATATAGGAAAGCAATATAAAACACCGATTTAATCTAAGGGAAATAACCGTATATAACACCGTCTTGGTGTTAAGTTTGTGGCAGGGGTTCTTCGTTCAGAACTCCTTTACAGAACTTTGGCTCATCATATAGGGATTTTTTGACCCATTTGTGAATGAGTCCGCACCTTAACCCCCCCCCCCGCCCCGCCCATCGGGGCTTGAATAAGTAGTTGGTCCACGAAGAGCTGAAACGGACCCGTACACGAGTACTGGTAAACCGCTTAGAGGATTTAAGCCTGCTCAGGCAATGCAGTACGATTCGGCCCGTCCATGCTTGTAAAACTTATTGGTTTCATTGGGCGGCAGGGCTTGAGATGTAAATTCATCTCAATATCGGGTAAAAGTCCCACAAAATTGGAAGCAACGTCTCCAAAATAACCCGTTTACAGTGTTGACGGGGACGTTAAACAAATAAAAAAATTATGGAAAAATATCGACATACTGCCCCTAATTGGGAAATTTGACCCGAATTGACTGTTACAACTGTTAATTTCTACTAGAAGTGGTTGAAATTTGACCCGAATTGACTGTTACAACTGTTAATTTCTACTAGAAGTGGTTGAGCTATACATGTGTGACTACTATATATTTAACAATATTTATTAAAATCCCATTTCTTATTTTGGAAGTTTTTTCGCTGATTGGGAATATTTTAAGCAAAATTGAAAAAAAAATACCTACTTTTTGGCATTGAGAACGGGTGCTTTTGGGGACCCGGATGTATAGGTAGAAAATCTCTGTCATTAAATAACCCTAATCATTTACGCACCAAGAAATCCCCCCCCCCCCGGCCATACACACAAAAAAAAACCCGGCGTATTATAGCATGGATGATGACCCATTGTAACTATCTATCTATCTATCTATCTATCTATCTATCTATCTATCTATCTATCTATCTATCTATCTATCTATCTATCTTCTGATACTGCGTCGGTCACATTTGACCATTACCGCAAGTGTATATTACATACACTCCAGGTTTTGCAGGATGAAAGCCTACACAGTAATCATGTAATTGCGGTAGGGATCTTTAACCTGCACAGGGGGCCTCCAGTTAACGTCCCGATCCGAAGGACGGTGCACTTTATGACATTCATCCCTGCAAATGATGCCAATGGAGCGTGTTCGGACACCGAAATTTTATCGCCGCTGCCGGGGATCGAACGCGGGACCTCTAGCATCAGAGGCAAGTGCACTAACCACTGAGCTATCACGCTCCAATGCCTTTGGAATGTTCCAATAACAAAAACAAACAGGTAAACCAAGTTACCAGATTGCGTGAATTCAACTTGACTCAAAGCTGTGGCGTACATATATGGCCATTTGGTCCGCTTGCAGAAAGCATGGGAAAGGCACTCTACCGAATCTTCTGGTGGACTCAGCGAATTTGACAGATATTGAAAACACCTGATTAGCTCCGCCTAGTCAATCTTATCTGCGACTACTATAAAAGTCCCACAAAATTGGAAGACTCCAAAATGACCTTAATAGTGTTGACGGTGACTTTAAACCACCATTCAAACACACAAACAAAACGTCCCCGACAATACTATTTAGGTCATTTTGGAGGCGTTGCTCCAGATTCTCTGAGACCTTTACCCGACATTGAGATGAAATGACATCTCAAGCCCTGCCCTTACGCACCAACCCCCCCTCAAAAAGCAAAAAAAAAAAAAAAAAAAAAAAAAATCCCTCCCCCCTCCAAAAAAAAAAAACAAAAAAAAAACGGGTGTATTATAGCATGGCTGACCCATCCCACAAATCTGTATTCTTGCATAAATACCTATGCGCATGGCTGTTTGAAGTCATTGTCAAATGGACCGAAAGCCGTGCTCAAACAGCAAAAACCATGTTCAAATCATGAAATTCACGTGCCGTTTGAACATGGATTTTGAGCTTTTGATATCACAAGACGGGCCTTGCTTTGTTCACGTTACGTTGAGCGGCGTAACGTTATCGCCCTGAACGTGGCTTTTTATGGTTCTATGATGACGTCAGATGGTTACTCAGCAGTAGACTAGATAAGGTGCGTATTTGGTGATAATTCATGGATAATTTTCTTTATCTCTCAACAAAAACATATGTTGTGGGTACTCATTTGAACCGCCTCGAATGAATACCCACACCATATGTTATTGTTGAACAATAAGGAAAATTATCCCTCAATTATCAGCAAATACGCACACTATCTAGTCTTACTGCGTAACAACGTCATTGTAAACAACATTCTGAAATGAGCGCCATGTTGGTTCGCCGGTCGCATTTCAAGAGTATAGATGGAGTTTATATGGAGTTTTGGGGCGTTTTCGTCAAAATTTGCTGTCGGAATCGTAAGTTATGCAAGAACAACGATCATCCATGGTTATTTCATGCATTAACATTTGCCGGATCCCTCGGAAGATATTTGAACATTCGGCCTGGCGGCCTCATGTTCAAACAGCTTCCTCGGGACCCGGCGAATGTTAATGCATGAAAAACCATGGTTGATCCTTATAATCATGCATCTATGCAGATCAAGAGGATGTGTCGCGCACAGGCTCCCCCATCCCCCAGCTCCTAACACCTTTCTTAGTATTTGAATCATGCCCCTTTGATTATTTTTACGCACAATAAATCTTCACGCAACTTTATAATAGACTGGGCTGCATGTTGCTTCCACGCAGAACAGAAACTGACCACTCATGAACAGAAGCCTCCGTGGTGTAGTGGTTACGCTACTCACCTTGTAAACCAGGGGTAGCAGGATCGATCCAGACTTTCAGATGATTCTTTCAACCGAGGTCTTGTCCCCGTATGACCTTAGCTGGTGGTGGGACGTAATACTCAAACACTCACTCACCACTCATGAGTAGGCCCACTTGCAACCCGTATGAAAGCACTGAGCCTTCCCAGGCAAAGTGATGGGAGTCAGTCAATCCACTGCATATAAGCTTTTGTCATTCCATCTAAATATAGGCTAAAAGTCCCACAAAATTGGAAGACTCCAAAATGAACTTAATAGTGTTGATGGTGACTTTAAACCCCAATTCAAACAAACAAAACGTCCCCGTCAATACTATTTAGGTCATTTTGGAGACGTTGCTTCCAATTCTGTGAGACCTTTACCCGACATTGAGATGAAATGACATCTCAAGCCTTGCCTCCGAAATGAACTAAAGAGTTTATATGTAGGGACGGTCCAACTTTGCCTGGGCAGGCGTAGATCGTCTAAGCGGTTTATCAGTACTTATGTTCGGCCGGTTTCACGGTTTCAGCTCTGCGTGCATGCATCATGGATTTGGAAATTATTTGGCAGAAATGAAAACCATCAGGAAACAATTTGTCGTGCGCAAGACCGTGGTTGGTACCTCCAAGGTCAAGGTCATACTTAGAGGTCAAAGGTAAAGTAAGTGTTGTGTGTGTGTGTTTGTGTGTGTGTGTGTGTGTGTGTGTGTGTGTGTGTGTGTGTGTGTGTGTGTGTGTGTGTGTGTGTGTGTGTGTGTGTGTGTGTGTGTGTTCGGTCAGTACCTTTGTTATTCCTGGATGGATTTGCATATTACTTGGCAGAAGTTTGTCGCACGCAAGACCCAGCTAGGACAGTAAGTCAACGTCATACCAAGCGCTAAAAGGTGAAAAACAAGTTTATTATTATTATTATCATTATTATTTTATCATATGACGTCTTTGATAAGCAGTGGATAACGTCCTGTGATTAAAATCGCATGACCACACATGTAGTAACACTTTGGCGGAATAAAGCAACGTCATGAAGGCTCGGTTCATAAATTTCATATGAAATAACCACTCGTGTAAGATCCTCTATGTTCTTGTCCGGTCAATAATTTCTGTATTTCAGGATGGATTTTAAAATGTCTTGGCAGAAATATTAATCAAAATCTCAGTCAATAATTTCTTTATTTCTGAATGGATTTTAAAATTTCTTGGCAGAAATATTAATCAAATCGATATACTTTCCTCTTTAATTGCACGCCGGTGGATCGGGGTTTAGACTCCATGATGGCTGAAGCCGGAACTTTTATGTCTGTTGCTTGGTTTAACGGGGTTCAACTGTTGATTTTCTTTTACTCCAGCGTTCCTGTAAGTAAAGTAAAGTAAAGTAAAGTCAGTCAGTCAGTCGGTCAGTCAGTCAATTGCTAAGTTGCTTAGATCAGGGGCGTTTAACTGTGGATTTTCTTTTGGTCCTGTGTTCCTGTAAGTAAAGTAAAGTAAAGTAAAGTAAAGCAAAGTAAAGCAAAGCAAAGTAAAGCAAAGCAAAGTAAAGTAAAGCAAAGCAAGGTAAAGTAAAGCAAAGTAAAGTAAAGGAAAGCAAAGCAAAGGAAAGCAAAGCAAAGCACAGAAAAGTAAAGTAAAGCAAAGTAAAGTAAAGTAAAGCAAAGCAAAGCAAAGTAACGTAAAGCAAAGCAAAGTAAAGTAAAGCAAAGTAAAACAAAGCAAAGTAAAGTAAAGTGAAGCAAAGTAAAGTAAAGTAAAACAAAGCAAAATAAAGTAAAGCAAAGCAAAGCAAAGTAAAGCAAAGCAAAGCAAAGCAAAGTAAAGCAAAGCAAAGCAAAGTAACGTAAAGCAAAGCAAAGTATTGCAAAGCACAGCAAAGCAAAGCAAAGCAAAGTAAAGCAAAGCAAAGTAAAGTAACGTAAAGCAAAGCAAAGCACAGTAAAGTAAAGTAAAGCAAAGCAAAGCAAAGCAAAGTAAAGTAACATAAAGCAAAGCAAAAGTAAAGTAAAGTAAAGCAAAGCAAAGCAAAGTAACGTAAAGCAAAGCAAAGCAAAGTAAAGTAAAGCAAAGTAAAACAAAGCAAAGTAAAGTAAAGTGAAGCAAAGTAAAGTAAAGTAAAACAAAGCAAAGCAAAATAAAGTAAAGTAAAGCAAAGCAAAGTAAAGCATAGCAAAGCAAAGTAAAGCAAAGCAAAGTAACGTAAAGCAAAGCAAAGCAAAGTATTGCAAAGCAAAGCAAAGCAAAGCAAAGTAACGTAAAGCAAAGCAAAGCAAAGTATTGCAAAGCACAGCAAAGCAAAGCAAAGTAAAGCAAAGTAAAGCACAGTAAAGTAAAGCAAAGCAAAGCAAAGCAAAGCAAAGTAAAGTAACATAAAGCAAAGCAAAGTAAAGTAAAGTAAAGTAAAGCAAAATAAAGTACAGCAAAGCAAAGTTAAGCAAAGCAAAGCAAAGTAAAGCAAAGCAAAGCAAAGCAAAGCAAAGTAACGCAAAGCAAAGCAAAGTAAAGCAAAGCAAAGTAAAGTAACGTAAAGCAAAGCAAAGCAAAGCAAAGTAAAGTAAAGCAAAGTAAAGTAAAGTAAAGTAAAGTAAATCAAATCAAATCAAATCAAAGCAAAGCAAAGCAAAGCAAAGTCAAGTCAGGCAGGCAGGCAGGCAGGCAGGCAGGCAGGCAGGCAGGCAGGCAGGCAGGCAGTCATTATTGGCCGAAGTCTGCAACAGGCTTTCGTGGAGATCGATCATTAAATCTTTTCTACTGTCAGTTTCTCCCTTCCGCTGTTGCCAAAAGGGCAGTTGTCAGTTTCTGGCGAAGAAATGTGCCCTGTACTGGTTAACCGCTTACGATTAGCCTGCCCAGGAAAAGTGTGGATGGGTAAACTGACCGGTTCAAAAATGACCTAAAATAGTGTTGATTGGGCCGTAAAACTCGAATACAAACAAACACGGTCATTACTGAGCCGGACAGTTTACCTATCCGCACTTTTTTCTAGTCTGGGTTATACGTAAACAGTTAACCAGTACAGTGCACATTCTTTCGCCAGAAACTGACATTTACGCCTTTCAAGATATTTTGTCAAACTTTTATGGAAATACTCCTTAAACAATGACCTTTCTGCCATATAATTTTAGGCCTATTGGTTGCAACAGATGGGAAGTTGTCAATGTTGTCTGTTTTCTTGCAACAGCACACTGATCAAGCGGCATCAGTCCTCTGAAGCCACTAGGTTGATTGGGTCAAAATTTCATTGGCTCCCATGGTTTATTAAAATACATGGCTGCCCGTTGGCAGTGCCCCACCCTGAGCTCTGGCGAGGATACTGGCCCATCGGCCTCTTGTTTGATTTTATAACTCCATTTTGAAGATGCTTAGAGACTTTTCAACAATTTCATATCATAGTTATGTGTGAGAAAATAAGGTGCGTTAAACTCTTTAAACACGAGTGCTACGAATTTCAAATCTCCGACTTAATTGGCCGGTGACTTCAACATGCGCAGGGGGATGATTGTCACTGCACAGGAGGACGTCCCTGACCGAAGGAAAGTGCATTATATGGCATTCGTAATAATCGCATTCGTTCTCTTTGTTCGACTCCATTTTTGGTGATATAGGCAAGGGAACTCGACCGTTGATCCGAGTGACGAGAATGCGGCGCCACAAGGCCGTGCTACCCATGGAAAAGTACAGGAATCACTGATTACATTGGATACGGTGGGAGGAATTGATCATCCCAAGGAGTATGATAGTACTAATTATAACGATGGCGATGATTCGGCTGCAGACATGCACGAATGCTCCTTTCTCGGCCTAAAGGAAAATCCACCAGAAACCACTCCACTGTCAACAGAATTGTGCTCGGAAAGAAACAGACAAAAAAGACTTTAAGTTTAGTGACTTGTAACATTGAAGGTGTGGAGGCTAATAAACTCTATTTACAAAACCTCTGCAAAGAAAATGAAATTATATCCCTACAAGAGCATTGGCTCTGGGATTTTGAGAAGCATTGGTTTACTAATGAATTTCCGGAATTTGGATCCCGTGTACGCTGACATGATTCAAATGATTCTAAATCAAATTTTAACCTGCCGTTTGGAAGAAGTGGCGTTGCAATCTTGTGGAAAACGCCTTTAATGGACTACATTTCACGCTTGGATGTGAGCAATGAAAGGGTGATTGCCATTGAAATTGACTGTAATGTAAAGCTTTGCATCATCAGTGTATACATGTCCACGAACAAGTCCGAATCCGAGTACAGTTACAGAGACTGTCTCGACGTTGTGCAAGATATCATACAGAGGTATGAAGCACAACATTCTATTCTGCTATGTGGAGATCTTAATGGTTCTCTCCTACACACATGGAATAATAAACATGACATTATATTGAAAAACTTTGCTGAAACCCATCTATCGAATGGAACTTTTGCTCCCACACAACCTACATTTTAGCACCTTAACGGATTAGTCACGTCTCAGATAGACTACCCAGCAGGCACTAGTAGCTAGCGTAACATCTTGAAGTTGCACCGACGTAGATGTGACGTTGCATAAAGTTCATGACGTTATACCGACGTTTGTGTGACGTCACAATTACGTCATGTGCTTGCTGGGTATGTACTGACAACAAATGTAGAACTTTTTAACACATACAACATTGAGAATAGAGAAACACTGAACCATCACGTGAACAAGCCCGTGAAATAAAGACCCCCTTAAACCCCACTTTATATAGAGAAAACTGGGGTTTAAGGGGGTAAACATTATTTTCCTTATTTCTGCTCCAACACATAGGTTGTGGGTACTCGTTAGAACCGCCTCAATGAGGCGGTTCTAACGAGCACCCAAAACCTATGTTTGGGGTATGAATAAGAAAAATATCACAAATTTTCTTCAGAAAAATTACCGTTTTTGAGGTTTGAAAAAATGCACTATATCACACGGATATGTTATCGTAATGCGTATCAACTCATGTACTCGTTTTTGTCACTTTGCGCATCGATCTGAAGCTGATTCACAAGATAACCCCAAAATCCCTACAAAGAAAATATTGTGTTGGGATAAGGTAAACCAGGAGGTTAATTCAAAAAAGCTGATTACTTCCCTAAGTGCTCTAACTGGCACCAGTAATGTGGAACGTGCCATTGACCCAGTCATTAAATGTCTTAAACACACTGCAGAAAAAGCTGCTCCTGTAAAAACCTTGAAACTTAAGGGTCCAAAGAAGCGAACTTACATAACGGGTTACAAGCAAAGTAATTCAAGGGAGGTAATTCTATATATTCTACAGAGATGTGTATAGACACATCCAAAAAGTACGTCATCACTCAATAATACTATTTGCCGGGACTTACCGGTGGTGGGCAAAAAACGTCTTTGGCCGTTTGTCGCCATTGTAAATGCGATGTTATTTTCTGTAAACTTGTATTTTGTTTGGAATCGAAACGACAAAAATGACCTTTAAACTTTTAAAAATAGACATGTCTTAGCTAGTAATTATTGGTTTCTAGAATATTTGAGGATGTTTAGATGATAATTACCTGTTTAACTTAGGCAGGTAACGAGACGTGATGGTCTTAATTATTTGTAATAAAAATGCGCAAAACGAATGACTAAAAATGCGGAAAATGCAGGAATGAAGTCTAGAATATATTTATCTACTCATTTAAAGTGTAATTCGATCGATTTTCTGTGACAGTCAACTAAATATACCCGTAATATCAAACCTATTTACAATGTGTTTATATGGAACCAGCGGCTTTTTGCCAACCACGAAAGATCGTTATCAAAAGGAAAAGCAGTTTTGCGCATGCGCAGTGACAAGTAAACACGGTCACATGTCAAAACATTGGATCCGTCTATAGGATAATTTCATTAACATTTGTTTGACTGATTGTAAGGTCAAATCGATTAGTAATTTAACTGAAAAAAAAAAATAAACAGTAAAGGTTATAAAATTCAGTGAAAATTAAAAAAGATAAAGCTATCGTCATGATAAAATAATATAAATAAGAAAATATGTTATGTAAAACGCTGACCGACTTATTCTGGATACTTAAGAAATTATTAAAAAATTCCGGACACGCTCTAAATCCATACTAATGAAAAAAATCGAATAATTTTTGTCGGTACTGTTATTCAGTACCAAACATATAATTAATTAATAGAAGAAACGGTGCTTGTGCTATATTTGATCGGCAAATGTTACAGTATATCAACAATATATACGGTACCGAAAAATAAACGGAACTTTTTAACCCAAAAGATTTTCATGCAACCATCAATTTGTCTGAAAAATCATTTTGCGATTTACTTCCATACTTTTTAAACTTTCTTATGCAGAAAACACTTGGGCGATATCTGTACAGTTTAACACTCCACTTGGCATTCGTTGTTTTCAACATTTCCTCGTTCAGTACATTAAATGTTAGTGTAACCTCATCATATTGGCAAATTGTGTTACCCGGAGTTTAGGTTTCTGAAGTCCGGTAAAATTTCACTACGGAATATGGTACGTTTGACCCAAGAACAACGTAACGTAGCGGTCCAAATGCTTCTACGTGAGATGTCTCGGGCTGTCATCGCCAGGAACTTCCAAGTGAGTAAACCGACGATAACTCGCTTGTACCAGCATCTACGTCAAACGGGAACAACAAACGACAGGCCAGAAGTGGACGTCCACGCGTCACAATACGTCGACAGGACCGATACATCCGTCTAACCCACCTTCGTAATCGGTTCCGTACAGCCGTCGAGACGTCTCAGGTAACACCGGGAACGCACAACAATCGAATAAGTGCAGATACTATCGGGAATCGCCTTCGAGAGTTTGGCTTACGTCCTGATCGTCCGTACGTTAATATGTCATTAACACCACGACGACGTCAAGCTAGAATGGCGTGGCTCATACAACATACGACAGCACAACGTTACGGTTCAACAGGATAACGCCCGGGCGCATGTAGCAAGGCTCAGCATGGCGTTTCTTCAGCAAAACAACGTTGACGTGATGCACTGGCATCCGTATAGTCCAGATCTCTCTCCCATAGACGTCCCACATTTGTAGCACGTCATAGATAGGCGCGTACGTAACCGCACCCAGCCGCCAACAACGCGTCAAGCTTTGTGTCTCGCGCTCATACAGGAGTAGAATGCTATTCCCCAGGCAGACAGCAATCGTTTAATCCTGTCCATGACCAGGCGTGTGCGTGCAGGACTGAATGGAAACGGAGGACATACTCGCTATTAACTGCTTGTGTTTTGAACTTCAATACTCGAACATGACAGAATGAGGTTCTGGGACAGTTGGTTTAATACGATTTACTGCACCCTCTGTCCCTACATTACGCAAACACTCCTATACAAATACATTGCCACCTTTATCGCTGGAAAAACGAAAATTTTATGATGAAAAATTGTGATATTTTTCTTATTTCTGCTCAAAATATAGATTGGGGCACTCGTTAGACCCGCCTCATCGAGGCGGTTCTTACGAGTACCTACAATCTATATTTTAGAGCAGAAATAAGAAAAATAAGGTATACCCCAGGAAACCCCGGTTTTACTATATAAAAGTGGGGTTCAAGGGGGTCAAAATTATATAGGCGTGTTTTCGTGATGTAATCTGTCAGATCTAGAATTTTCAAGTCCCAATATTGACACACTATTGATCTTCTTTACCAATCTTTCATATTTGTACTTGTTCGAAGTTGACGACGAAACACATTTTTGCTGCGTTTCCTGTTTGTGCAGCGTCGGCACAACATGTTATGATAGCATTAATGTCAACTGCAAATTTTAAACATCGGATGAATCATGGCAGATTGCAATTGTTGTAAACAAAATGATGACACGACCAGCATGACAAGGGTCACTGTTTTTAACAATAGTTTAGTGCTTTCTGTCCTACGTAATTTGCGCATGCGTGAGAACACTGCAGTGTGGGATCGTTTTTCCTTAGCAACCGATTGCGTCGTAAAGTCATCTATAGTTCGATCTCGCCAGTTTTCAAACTCATAAGCAATAAAGGGGTAGGGGAAACCGGCTCTAGTTGGTCCGAAATTGCACTTTTTTTCAAATGCTGACATAAATATTCATTAGCTTGTGATACTTTTAGTATAATCCATTCTCAACCTTATTTCATAGTTTCACGTCCGGAAAATGACAGATTCTGACAAATATTGCCGTTTTCTCAGACGAGATAAAACGGACCAACTAACCCCACTATCAGGGTATGTTGGTCTGAGCCGCGGCTGGGATTCAACGAAAAAAAGTCAAGAAGTAATGATGGGTCGATACATGCCACTATTGACAAAAGGTCTGAGAAATTACGTGGCTTCAGTAACAATGCAGTAGATTGCAGGGTGATAGTCGTAACACAAAATCCTCAGATGATCAGCCAACTGTGCATTTTCTCCCTAACCGCCGATTTGATTAGAAAACCCCATTTAAATGTCTTACCGTAGAGTAGACTGGGGCTAGTGGGTCCTAAGATTATGATTTGTCTTCAAAAGCTGGGGCTAATATCTATTTCTCAGAACCATTTTGGTAAAGTAACTATGTAAATTAATAGATAGTTTGCTGCTGTTTTTCATTCAGAAAATGCCAGGTTTTGATAAATACAAATGCAATTTCGACGAACCAACTTACCCCGTCGCGAATAGACCGACTTACCTCGACCCTAGCACCTGGTAGATCTTCACAAACGACAGGAGCGTCATTGAATCTAGAAACACCAAATACACACTTTTAAATACCTTAGTAAATTAGCTTTAAGGAAAAGTATAACATTTGTTACACACAAAAAGCCACACAAATGATTCAAAGTGTGATAAAGACATCTTTGTGGTACAAAAACAGTTTTTGTTCTTTAAATTTTTTTTTTGATCGTCACCTAATTTTCTTTAGAAAGTATGTCACGATCAAACATTCCATTGAGCCACATCATTTTGCCAGGACCCTTCTCAGTTCAGAGAAATTGCGCTCGGGCCAACTTGCCCCATGGACCAACTACCCCGGTCTCCCCTAATAACTCAGTGATTAATAGTCTGACTTTACCAGTTTTCAAACTCAACCGACCCTACATCCCCAGCTCACTTATTGGTAAGTTTCAGGAACATCCAACTGAAGCACGAGGAATTATGCTGATGACAATGTCAAAACTAGGCATTTTCAGCAACCAAGGGCCATAACTCTTTGATTGGTAGGCCAACCTCGCAAGTTTTCAAACTGATCCAACTGAGTTTACTCCATTAAAAGCAGCTTCCATACTTCTAGAATATTCAAAACAGGCTTCCTTGCCTGTCTCTTCATCAGCACATCCCTGGCAAAACTTTGAAATAGCCTCCTACATCCGATGCTTTTCAGGCAGGTCTCTAAATAAAGTGGTGGCAAGGGTCAGACCTCGGTCAGCCCAATCTTCCTAAACGATCTTGTCCTTGAAATGACCGCTGGAATTTTGCTCTTTCTGTCCGTTCTTTAGAGTAACACTTGTTCTCAAACTTCTTCATGATCTTGTGGTAAGAAAGATGTTCTCCCAAAGTAGAAGTAAAACAAAGATCAGGAATCGATACAATTAACTTACTCCACCCATCAAAGACACCAAAGGGAAAGAAACACAAACATTAAGCGACCAGACCATAATGGAAACCTAAACAAAGGAAGGCCATAAGGACAGTTACTTTCCCCACAATATGGCCATATGGCCATCCAAAATAAAAAGACACAAGTGATACACACAGTAAGTAACAAACAACAACATAAATAAACCGCCACAGAAGAACCGCCTTGGAACGGTCAGTGGAAAGATTTCTACTGGGGGGGGGGGGGGGGGGGGGGGCTTAAATCGATTTTACGTGGCCACTATCCTCGCCCTTACTTCCAAGCTTGAAGTGATTGTGAAGAAATCCAAAGCTTTGCTCTCTAAAGACCAATTTAGAACGTATCGGTAGCTATCAAACTTCTGTCGGCTTAAAAGACATCCAGCATGCATTTCCATCAAAACCATGATTCTTTGGAAGCTGATTCGAATCACCACGCCTCTCTCTCCTGTCGTGTCTAGCACACTCCTCAAGAGTGACACGTTGCCATCACTGTTTTTCCTATCTGTAGCGGTATGCCATGGTGACCTTGACCGAGAAATACTAGCATCAGTGTCTTGACATCCTCGACCTTGGATATGACCTTGAATCACTACGTGACCTTGACATCTGGTGTCGAGTGCATGATCTTGTATGTGACCTTGACCTTGCATATCTGGATCGTGACCTTGGCTTGCAATGCGTTCTTGGTGACCTTGACCTGTCATGCCTTCTTGATGGTGACCTTGGCCTGCCATGCCTTCTTGAAGAGTCCTTAACCTGTCATACCTTCTACAAGTCCTTGACATTATGTGCCTTCTTGTATGTGATCTTGACCCTTCACGTCTTCTTGAAGGTGGCCTTGACCTCCATACCTTCTTGACGGTGACTGACATCTTTACATTGTGACCTTTGCCTTCTTGAAGTTAATTTCCTCATGCCGTCTTGAAGGCGATCTTGTCTTTACATGCCTTCTAAATGGTGGCCTTGACAATTCCCGTCTTCCTGAAAGTGAGCTTGACGTTCCCTCCTAGGTGACCTTGACAAGTCCAGTCTTCCTGAAGGTGAGCTTGCCCTTCCATATCTTCTAGAAGGTGTCTCCAATCTTGGCTTTATCTGCCCTCTTGTGGGTGGTCTTTACCTTTAACCCCAGGAGTTTATCCTTGCTCTGGTTTGCCTTCGTCACGATGACAGTGACCTCCTTGTCCCTCCGTACTTCCTACGTGATCTTGACCATGCATGTCTTATACTGTAAGAATCATATTCACTGGCATGAGGCCTATCTTTTTTCATCTTATCAAGTTCAGTCTTATCTGTTAAAGAAAGGCCAAAAACTTCTTTTTCACGTGAAACTATCCTTCCATTTTTACTGCTGGTGTCGACGAGAGCTTTTGTGTCTAGAAGACAAATACTCAGCTGAGCCACCAGTCTGATCAAATAGATAGGTCATAGGGATTAGAAATCCACTCCATGTCCTCTGCTGTTCCTGCCCATGGTGATTAGAAATCCACTCCATGTCCTCTGCTGTTCCTGCCCATGGGGATTAGAAATCCACTCCATGCCCTCTACTGTTCCTGCCCATGGTGATTAGAAATCCACTCCATGTCCTCTGCTGTTCCTGCCCATGGGGATTAGAAATCCACTCCATGTCCTCTTCTGTTCCTGCCCATGGTGATTAGAAATCCACTCCATGTCCTCTGCTGTTCCTGCCCATGGGGATTAGAAATCCACTCCATGCCCTCTACTGTTCCTGCCCATGGGGATTAGAAATCAACTCCATGTCCTCTGCTGTTCCTGCCCATGGGGATTAGAAATCCACTCCATGTCCTCTACTGTTCCTGCCCATGGTGATTAGAAATCCACTCCATGTCCTCTGCTGTTCCTGCCCATGGGGATTAGAAATCCACTCCATACCCTCTACAGTTCCTGGCCATGGGGAGTAGAAATCAACTCCATACCCTCTACAGTTCCTGGCCATGGGGAGTAGAAATCAACTCCATACCCTCTACAGTTCCTGGCCATGGGGAGTAGAAATCAACTCCATACCCTCTACAGTTCCTGGCCATGGGGAGTAGAAATCAACTCCATACCCTCTACAGTTCCTGGCCATGGGGAGTAGAAATCAACTCCATACCCTCTACAGTTCCTGGCCATGGGGAGTAGAAATCAACTCCATACCCTCTACAGTTCCTGGCCATGGGGAGTAGAAATCAACTCCATACCCTCTACAGTTCCTGGCCATGGGGAGTAGAAATCAACTCCATGTGCTCTTCTGTTCCAGACCATGGAGATTAGAAATCCACGCCATGTCGACTGCATTCTTCTATCAATTCTGTTCATGTGAAAGCATTTCATCATCCTTTGACTGATGGTGTCGTCCGGCGCCTGTGTATCTAGAAGACGACAAATGCGCCACCATGCAACCTGTCTGGGCAATAATCTTAGCCTCACAGTTGTTCTTTCTTTTGTGCAAGGAGTGACAAATACAAACTTGTGTAAAGTGAAATATAAATATTTCAAGAATAACCTCCATGTACAGAATACTCCAGAGAGTCTTTCAGAGAAGAAGATTGGTCACGTTTATCTTTTTCTTTTTCTGCTTTTCGACAAGCAAGACACTTACCAATAATTTTCGCGCATAGAATACTGCGAAAACCCATAAAAGTCTGTTTTTAAAGTAATTAGCAGTTATTTACCAACAGTTTTGAGTATAGAATACTTCTAAAAATGTTAGAAAAATGCTTGTTCAATAGATGGCTGGCTTTTTTTTTAAGTATTTCGGGCATAGCACATTCCCAAAATGTAAGAACAATGCTTCTGCAATAAATGGCTGTTTGCCAAGACTTTTCAATACAACAAAAATTTAAGAAAAATACTATTTTCGGTTTAGAAAACTCTAGAAAATATTTTTTTACCAGCTACTGTGAAAATAACTAAGTTCTGAGGTTAGATCCTTTGGAAGCAAGGAATACACCAAATAAACGAAAATAGCAGACTCGGTTTTATTGATTGAGAAGCCTACGTGGTGCAGTGGTTACGCTACTCGCCTTTTAAACCAGGGATCGCGGGATCGATCCCGGGCTTCTCCAGACTTTCGGATGAGTCTTTAAACCGAGGTCCCGTCTCCGTATGACCTTAGCTGTTGGTGGGACGTAAAACTAAAACTCACTCACTCACTCGGTTTTATTGAGTCTGTTCATGACCAGTACTGAAATGTGCAACACCGGTCACGCCCGCTAGAACCGGCTTATGCAGAACTGTATTTCAAACTGATACCAAATAAACACAAAATTTATCTATCTATCTCTATCTATCTATCTATCTATCTATCTATCTATCTATCTATCTATCTATCTATCTATCTATCTATCTATCTATCTATCTATCTATCTATCTATGCATCTATCCATCCATCTATCCATCCATCCATCCATCCATCCATCCATCTATCTATCTATCTATCTATCTATCTATCTATCTATCTATCTATCTATCTATCTATCTATCTATCTATCTATCTATCTATCTATCTATCTATATACAACTAGTGTCTCAGCAATGCTTCAGGAACTCAACTGGCATACCCTTGACCAACGGCGTATAAACAGTCGTTTTGTGCTTTTATACAAGGTCACATAGGACCTTGATGCGATACCTGCTGCTGGCTACCTGATCCGGAACACTCGTCCTTCTTGCATACAGACAGATCATGACTCTAAAAGACTACTACAAGTTCACATTCTTTCCCCGCAATATCATCCACTGGAATGCCCTGTCAGCCCACATACCAGTACTTCCTACCGCGTAGCCCCCGCCCAAAGGGGCTTGAAGAAATATATGGGCTGCATGATTCTTCCACGCAGGGCTGAATCCGGCCCGCACACTAGTACTGGTAAACCGCTTAGAGGATCTAAGCCTGTCCAGGAACCGCGGTGCGAGGCGGACCGTCCATGCTATTAAACACTATCGGTTTCATTGATCGATAGGGCTTGAGATGTCATTTCATCTCAATGTCGGGTACAAGTCCCACAAAATTGAAATCAACGTCTCCAAAATGACCTTTACAGCGTTGACGGGGACGTTGAACCTCAAAACAAACAAACAAACAAATCTTCCTGCCGTGACACAGTTAAGCAGGTATTCCACTCAACTTAAATGCCAGTATCTATTTTTATCTTTTATCTATTCTAACACTCTCGATATCTATCTATCTTAACCTCCGCAGGACTTCAGATGGTGTTCCGGTAAAACCAAGCGCTAAAGGAATAGAAAAGTGGGTGAAATGAGTTTGTACAGTGTGATCGATATCGAGAGTGTTAGTATAGATAAAAGATAAAAATAGATACTGGCATTTAAGTTGAGTGGAATACCTGCTTAACTGTGTCACGGCAGGAAGATTTGTTTGTTTGTTTGTTTTGAGGTTCAACGTCCCCGTCAACGCTGTAAAGGTCATTTTGGAGACGTTGATTTCAATTTTGTGGGACTTGTACCCGACATTGAGATGAAATGACATCTCAAGCCCTATCGATCAATGAAACCGATAATGTTTAATAGCATGGACGGTCCGCCTCGCACCGCGGTTCCTGGACAGGCTTAGATCCTCTAAGCGGTTTACCAGTACTAGTGTGCGGGCCGGATTCAGCTCTGCGTGGAAGAATCATGCAGCCAATATATTTCTTCAAGCCCCTTTGGGCGGGGGCTACGCGGTAGGAAGTACTGGTATGTGGGCTGACAGGGCATTCCAGTGGATGATATTGCGGGGAAAGAATGTGAACTTGTAGTAGTCTTTTAGAGTCATGATCTGTCTGTATGCAAGAAGGACGAGTGTTCCGGATCAGGTAGCCAGCAGCAGGTATCGCATCAAGGTCCTATCCCAGCGGGCACATGACGCAATTGTGACGTCACATCGACGTCGGTGCAACGTCATGACGTTTATGCAACGTCACATCAACGTCGGTGCAACGTCGTGACGTTGCACCGACGTTGATTTGACGTTGCCCTAGCGACGTGTGCCTGCTGGGATGTGACCTTGTATAAAAGCACAAAACGACTGTTTATACGCCGTTGGTCAAGGGTATGCCAGTTGAGTTCCTGAAGCATTGCTGAGACACTAGTTGTATATCGGTAGTCTCTGGTTACCAATCTTGCAGCCCGTCTTTGAACTGATTCAAGTTTGTAGGAGTCTGATACAGTGTAGGGGGCCACACAGTAGAGGCATACTCTAGTTGTGGGCGAACTAGAGTTTTATATGCTGTGGCCTTCAGGTCCTTATTATGGACCCGAATATTTCGTTTTAAGAATCCTACAGTCTGGTTAGCTTTTTACTTATGTAATTCACATGGTCTGTCCATCTGAGGTCTTCTGAAATGGTGACCCCAAGATATCTGGCAGAGGTTACACTTTCAAGTTCACAGCCATGAAGAGAATATTTGGTCTGGAGGGGAGTTTCACGTCGGGTCACATGAATGACCTGACACTTGGAGAGATTAAAACTCATATTCCAGAGTTTGTCCCATATTTCGAGTTTCTCAAGGTATTCCTGGATGATCTCGGAGTCTTTCTGTGAATCGAAAGCAAGGTACATGGCTGCGTCATCTGCGAATAGCCTTACTCTGGATCTTGCCTGATACGGGAGGTCGTTTATATAGGCTAAGAACAGTACGGGTCCGAGAACCGAGCCCTGCGGGACACCTGAAGGAACTGGGATGTTGTCAGAATTAGCGCCATTGAGTATAACTGACTGAGATATGTTGTCAAGAAAGTCTTTTATCCAATTTTGTGTGTTCCCCCTTATGCCATATAGAGGATCTTACATGAGTGTTCATGTATTATTGAATTTATTAAACTCGTTGAGGAAACGGGATAAAATGCGAGGTTTTGCCGAGCATTTTATCCCTTTTCCTCAACGAGTTTAATAAATTCAATAATACATGAGCACGAATGCAAGATTCTATTTATCATATGACATTTAAAAAGCATTTTATTCACGATTGTTTTCAAAAATGTCAATATTTCGCCATTAGTAAACGCGACGCCGTTAAGGACGTCGTACATGTAACGTTACGGAAAGTATCTAGCTAATTTGCATATTTAATCCACTAGTGGATTATCGAAAATAATGCATGACGTTATTACATTCTCAGACGCGACGTCATATGATAAAAAATGTAATTTCAAAAGTCATGTTTCGTGTGTTACTTTGTCGAAAGCTTTGCTAAAATCAAGGAGGAAAAGATCTGTTTGTTTTCCAGATTGCATATTTTTTGAAAGTTCATCGACCAGCATGATAAGCTGTGTCTCGCAGGATCTCTTTTTTCCGGAACCCATGCTGTAGCTCGAACAAGATATTTTGGTCAGTGAAGTATTTGCAGATCCCGGAAGCCACAACATGCTCCAGCACTTTGCAGAGGACACAAGTTAGAGATATGGGCCGGTAGTTGGACGGGTCAGATTTATCACCTTTCTTAAAAATAGGGGTTACATTTGCTTCTTTCCATATGGGTGGCAGCTTTCCTGAATCAAGGGATCTTTGGTAGATAAACTGAAGCCTGGAGGCTAGCTCTTTGTGAAGGGTCTCTAGGACTATAGGTTTAAATTTGTCAAGCCCAGCAGCCTTGTTGGGATTTCAGCCTTTCAGGAGTGTTTCGATGCCTAGGGTAGAAACTTTGATGTCATGCATTTTGGGGTGTGGGCTGGGTTGAAACGGGAGATTTAATCCAGAATCATGTAATTCCTGCAGGGTCCTCTTGGCAAGTTGCTTGAGACTTGTTGGGCTTTTCGGGCTAAAAAAACAGTTAGGCCTAAATTGTCAATTGAGAGCATTTGCTTTATCTGTGTCCTCCGAGAAAGTTTGGTCATTGGCTTTCAGTGACGAGATTCCACTACAGTCCTGTTGAACGTGTTTGAGCAGGGAGTACAACGTTTTTGTTTTGACCTTGGGAGGAGTATCAAGGTCAGCTTCACCATTGTTTACTCCTAAAATGTCCTGCAGGTACTTTTGGTAGGCCCGGTCTGAGACTCGTCTCACTAGGTGTTTTAAGTCATGGAACTTCTTCTGGTCTTCATGTCTGCCGGACCTAGACCAGCGTCTGTATAATTTATTTCTTTTTCTTATGAGTCGACGAATTCCCTGGTTAATCCGTAGGAAACCGTCTATAGCTTTTCTTATGGGAATGTGTTCGTCAATTCCCTGCTGAAGTCTGCCAGCAAATTATCACACAGGATTTGACTGTGTGTGGTAGCAGGGTCTGACTGTATTTCAGTAAGAAAATCTCTCATTGATTGTGTCTGCCTTTTTATACGAGGGACCTGCTTTAAGAGCGTGATACCTCAGTGGTTAGTGGCGATCCCCGGCAGCGGCGATAAAATTTCGGTGTCCGAACACACTCCATTGGCATCATTTGCAGGGATGAATGTTAAAGTGTTTTATAAAAAGCCCGCATAAAATATAAAGATGCCCTTGTATTAGGAGGAAGGTTAGAGGGACAGGGACTTACAAATACCACTGCTCTTTCAGCCAGGCACTGTCATAAACTCATGAAAATCCCGGGCGAAGTTCTCACTTAATTGTCTCCCTTCCTTCTAACACTAATTCCCGGTAACTACCGGTCCTGGTACTTCTCGATGTACGGTACCGGGGAGATTTCACTACACTCCCCCCAACTTTATGATGAAAGCCTTCATCCAAGGCGGGGATATCTGAAAAGAGATATGACAGCCACAGGCCGCCACAAAAACCTTACCTCTTTGGTGTAGCACATCTTACCAGGAAACTGTCTTGAACTACAAGTCCAAGTGGTATCTTGTTGATGGACGCTGTCTTGAGCTACAAGCCAAAGTGATTCCATCTTGTTGACTGTCTTGAGCTACAAGCCCAAGTAACTTCTTGATGAGTGATGAATGTCTTGAGCTACAATTAAGCCCAAGTGACTTCTTGGGTAGTGATGACTGTCTTGAGCTACAAGCCCATGTGACTTCTTTGTGTGTGATGACTGTCTTGAGCTACAAGCCAAAGTGACTGACTGTCTTGAGCTACAAGCCCAAGTGACTTCTTGGTGAGTGATGATTGTCTTGAGCTACAAGCCCAAGTGACTTCTTGGCGAGTGATGACTATCTTAGTTACAAGCCCAAGTGACTTCTTGGTGAGTGATGACTGTCTTGAGTTACAAGCCCAAGTGACTTCTTGGCGAGTGACGACTGTCTTGAGCTACAAGCCCATGTGACTTCTTGGTGAGTTATGACTGTCTTGAGCTACAAGCCCATGTGACTTCTTTGTGAGCGATGCCTATCTTGAGCTACAAGCCCAAGTGACTTCTTGGTGAGTTATGACTGTCTGGAGCCAAAAGCCCATGTGACTTCTTTGTGAGCGATGCCTATCTTGAGCTACAAGCCCAAGTGACTTCTTGGTGAGTTATGACTGTCTGGAGCTACAAGCACATGTGACTTCTTTGTGAGCGATGCCTATCTTGAGCTACAAGCCCAAGTGACTTCTTGGTGAGTTATGACTGTCTGGAGCTACAAGCCCATGTGACTTCTTTGTGAGTGATAACTGTCTTGAGCTACAAGCCCAAGTGATTTCTCCTTGAAGACTGTCCTGAACTACAAGCCCAGGTGATTTCTTCTTGAAGACTGTCCTGAACTACAAGCCCAGGTGATTTCTTGAAGAACGACGACTTTCTCAGACTACAAGCCCGAGTGATTTCTTCTTGAAGACTGTCCTGAACTACAAGCCCAGGTGATTTCTTGAAGAACGACGACTTTCTCAGACTACAAGCCCGAGTGATTTCTTCTTGAAGACTGTCCTGAACTACAAGCCCATGTGATTTCTTCTTGAAGACTGTCCTGAACTACAAGCCCAGGTCCCTAAGTGATAGACTACAAGACGTATCACCCCAGGAGAATGGTAACATCTTCTTGGCGACTGGACTACAAGCCCAGGTGATTTCTTGAAGATGAAGACTAGCCTGAACTACAAGCCCAGGTGATTTCTTGAAGAATGTCGACTGTCTCAGACTACAAGCCCAAGTGATTTCTTCTTGTTGACTGTCCTGAACTACAAGCCCAGGTGATTTCTTCTTGTTGACTGTCCTGAACTACAAGCCCAGGTGATTTCTCGAAGATGAAGACTGTCCTGAACTACAAGCCCAGGTGATTTCTTGACTGTCCTAAACTACAAGCCCAGGTGATTTCTAGACTGTCCTGAACTACAAGCCCAGGTGATTTTTGAAGAACGACGACTTTCTCAGACTACAAGCCCGAGTGATTTCTTCTTGAAGACTGTCCTGAACTACAAGCCCAGGTGATTTCTTCTTGAAGAATAATGGATTCGTCCGGCTGTCTTGAACTACAAGTCAAAGTAATCTCATGGATCTATGGAGTCATCCGGCTGTCTTGAACTACCAGTCCAAGCTTTCATCTTGAAGAATAATGGATTCGTCCGGCTGTCTTGAACTACAAGTCCAAGTAATCTCATGGATCTATGGAGTCATCCGGCTGTCTTGAACTACAAGTCCAAGTATTTACTTCTTGATGAACATCCGGATCTTCAGCTGTCTTCAGTTGTACTAGCTACTTGAACCACTGCCAGATTTTGTCTTCTGTTTGCAGAGCCATGCCTGATAAATCTTGCAGTCTTTCTTCCTGTGGCCATACTGTCTGCAGAAGAAGCACTTGATTGAACTCTTCTTTCTTTCTGCACTTGACCCATGTTTTTCTTCATCTGATGAAGACTGCGAACTAACTTTCAGCTTGCTTAAAAGGTTGGCCAGCACTGCCTCTAATAGCCGTTCTATTCTACTTCCAGACAGAGCTTCTACAGCATTTATTGAAGCATCATTTCCTCTTTTTGGCTTCTTACCATCAACAGCCTGGGAAATATATTGTTGATACTTGATCAAATCTAATGCCTCTTCTATGCTGCGTGGGTGTTTGAAACAAGCATGTTTAGCTGCATCCTTGTCACTGCAACCTTGGCAAAATCTGGCAATTGCCTCCTGTTTCATGTGATCTTCTGGCATATTTATAAAAGCTGCTGTTGCCAATGTCGTCACACGGTCTGCCCAATCCTCTAAACTTTCATCTGGTCGCTGGTAGGCTTGATGAAATTTAGCTTTAGCTGTTTCGGTCAACTCTTTGACACCAAATCTGGTCTCTAGTTTTTTCACCATCCTACGATAAGAATATTTCTCAAAATCAGAAACCGCTATTGTGAAGAAATCTAGCGCTTTATCGTCAAGACTCCACATCAAATAGTCTTTACTTTCAGTTTCTCACCATTTCATAACTTTACGATAGCTGTCAAATTTATTTTTGAAAGACAGCCAGTTTGTTTTTCCATCAAAACGTAAAGATTTTGGATGTTTCCGAGGGTCCCCATGCCTGTATGTATGTCGATGGACTGAGGCATCTGTGTCAGAGTCTGAAGATGATGAATGATGTCTTCTCAGTCTTGATTTATGGGACTCTCTCTTTGTTCTGTATGATTTAGGTCTTGAAGGGGATCGTGAGTTTGTCCTTGACCTATCACGTCTTTTCGATGTTGACCTTGATCTGTGATGCCTTCTAGTCTTCTGCGATTTTGACTTTTTGTCAGATCTAAAAGACCTTGACCTTGAAGGAGATCCAGACTGTGACCTTGAACTTGACAAAGAATGACGTCTAGATTTATGCCGTTTTGATTTAGAATCATCTTTCTTAGTGGAATATTTCTTTTCACTGTGTTTTATAGATGGAGATCTTGAACTTGACCTTGAAGATGAGCTTGAGTACGACCTAGATTTTTGTCGTGAATGTCTATGTAATCTTTTCTTCTGATCTTTACCACTAGACCTTTTGGAGTGGTGTCTATGTGACCTTGACCTTGAAGCCGATCTTGAAGAACTTGGTGACCTACTTTTCCTTGACCTGGATATAGACTCAACACTGTTTAGTAGCTTTGCAGCACTTAGTGATTCAGCATCAGATTCACTTGTATGCTTTTTCTTTCCAGAACTTGAAGTTATCTGGTCTTCTGTATGCTTACTGGCTTGAATATGTTCTTTTCTTGACCTCTCACTAGCAGAGTGTTCTATATCTGTCCTTTCATCCTGTGATGATGGCCAGGAACCGGTTTTACAAAAACGCAGTTGCTGTGGTCCCTGATCAGATGGCGCTGACATAGCGTTTGTGTCTGTCTCTGCTGGCTGTAACCTTGACCTTGCATCTGAAGGTTTCACCAACCTGGTGAAATTGTCTGGCTCTCCAGCTGCTGTGGCATCAAAGGTAACCAATGGCTCCCATCTGTCTGCACTTGGTGGTGATGGCAGTGGTTCCACTGCAGCCTGTGCACTGTCAAGGGTTCTCAATGGCTCGAATATGTGTGTCTTTGGAACAGATGGTAGACCAAGGGAGTCTATATCAAAAGGATCTGGTGTCTGAGGCTCCGAGAAGTCTATCATATCCAGGACTTCAGCAGACAGGTTTCTTCTGAGTGCAAGGTTGAGGGCCTCCTTTTTGACAACTTTGTAGGCCTGTCTGAATTTCACCAATAGTTGTGCTAATCTGTCACCAACTCCTGGGATCATCTTCAGTTCATCCACAGATGCTGTGTTGACAGTGATCCTCATGGTGTACAAGTGTGGCTTTTACAGGTATTTCTGAGTGTATCAAGGTAAGCTACACCTGTTCTGTTGCTGGCCTGTAATCACTTGTCAACCCGCTTTCTCCCTGCACGATGCACCTGAAAGTCTACAAGACGCGACAGGTCTGATCAAAGGGGGTGGGTAGGGTATTGTTTTGAGCAGTTACTGTAACATTTAAACGGTCTACAAGACTCGTCTTGGATGTTTATATTGTAAATTGTCCTGTAATACTGGCCTCCGTTCACACAAGTGCAAACAATTCCACCTAAGTAAATTTTACTGTCTGACCAAATACTGGATAAATTTGGAATTTATGGGTCAAAAATGTCAATAGCACTAAGTACCTCTTTGCAGTTTCCGAATCTAAACACTTATTTGAAATACCGACATCTTTTCCCCCTTTGTGTTTGAAAGACACGGACACAATGTCAATAGGAAAAGACGAAAAATAAAAGCTTCTATTTAACTGCAAATACGGGTGTTTACCTCGTCTTTCTTTCTTTCTCCCGATACTGTTTTCGGTCAATTCTGACCATGATAACAGGTTTGGGGTGTGGCACAAATGTTTTCAATCCCCACCCCCAAAAAGAGCTTTGTGACACAGCCACCAGCAGATTAAAACTATTTACAAGAAGCCATCAGGGGAAGGAATCCATGCCTATCCCCTGCCCAACCCTAGGATATTATATTTTGGCCTTAAACCCATCAACTGTCTCAGAAGAGACAGCTTCGATTCTAAGGCCATTCCAAGTTGCAATTGTCCTGGGGAAAAAAGAACTCTTAAAACCATCCGTATAAGCATTAGGACGGTGATACTGAAAGGGATGGGACCTGGTTCTCCTACATCCTCCACCAGCTTCAGATAGGTACCTACTCTTATCTATAATGGCTAAATTATTGTGGATTTTATAGAATAGAGTCAGCGAAGCCTGCTCTCGCCTTTCCTGCAGAGTCGGCCACTGGAGTTCTTCAAGCATCTCTCCAACGTGACTTTGGTTGCGCCAACGTCTGCAGGTCCAGCGAGCAGCAGTCCTCTGAACTTTTTCTATTCTATCAGTCTCCTTTTGATGATAGGGCATCCAAACTGGAGCTGCATATTCAAGCTTGGGGCAGACTAAGGTTTTGTATGCAGCATCCTTGGTTTCCCTCGGTGCGAAGGCCAAATTTCTACGAAGGAAACCGAGTGTCTTAGTAGCCTTACTAGTTATCTCATTAATGTGTTGACCCCACTCGAGGTCATCAGTGATTTGAACTCCTAAGTATTTAGCAGAAGAAACGTTCTCTAAAACCTGGTTATGTAATGTATAACCATGGACCATCTGTTTATGTGGGGGGTGCCTTGTCACTCTCATAGAGTGACATTTGGCGACATTAAATTTCATGAGCCATGCCTCTTCCCAGGTAGCCAACTTTTCCAAGTCATCTTGAAGTATCTGTAGGTCATCAGACCCTCTTATATTTCTATACAGTACACAATCGTCAGCGAAAAGGCGGATTGTAGAGTTGATGTTGTCTGGCAGGTCATTAATAAAAATCAAAAACAATATCGGTCCCAGCACGGAACCTTGTGGGACACCAGACAGCACCGGGGCGGGGTCAGAGCAAACACCGTCAAGTACGACTCTTTGTGTTCGTCCGGATAGCCAAGCAGAAATCCACTGGAGGGTATCATTTCGGATACCATGTACTCCAGTTTATACAGAAGTCTACTGTGGGGGACTTTATCGAAAGCCTTAGCGAAGTCCATAATAATTAGGTCTGTTTGTTTTTGACCCCTATTATGGGCCCCGTCCAGGTTTTCCTGTAGGTCGTGGATGAACTGGACAAGCTGGGTCTCACATGACCTACCGCTTCTAAATCCATGTTGGGATTCGACAAGGATCTTGTGCTCTGAAAGATGTTGCATGATTTTGCCCACGATGATGTGCTCCAGAGACTTACAGCAAATACAAGTCAGTGATACAGGCCTATAATTGGCAGGGTCATACTTTTCCCCTTTCTTGTAAATGGGTGCCACATTGGCTTGAAGCCAATCATCTGGGACCTTACCCTGGGCCAGGGACTGATTGAAGATGCAGGCAAGGACTGGAGCAATTTCTGCGCTGCATTCTTTTAACACACGGGCGCTGAGGTCATCAGGACCTGAGGATTTGTGGGGGTTAAGACGGTCTAGTAGTTTTTTGACCCCATTTGGGTCAATGAATAGGTCATCTATGTCTGGATAGGGGCTTGGTCCTTTTGATGGAGGGGCACCTACTTGTTCCCGGGTGTACACAGACTCAAACTGTCTGTTGAGTATATCAGCTTTGTCTTTGGATCCCGTTTTCAAGATTCCATTTTCTCTTAGACAAGATACATCCGTGGAATCCTTCTTCAAGTTTTTCATAAAGGACCAAAATTTTTTTAGCCGATCGTTTTGGTTACAGTCTTCTATAGCAGTATCTGTATCCAGGGGATTGAAGATATTGGAGACATATCTCCAATATGCATCTCTGATTTCCTTTTGAACGAAGGCTCTGAGTCTCCTGTAGCGACTCTTCAGGGCATCATTATCTGCCCTGCGGGCCTTGTGGTATAGTTTTTCCCTTTTTCTAATTAATGCCCTAATGCGGGCATCTATCCATGGGTATCCAAGTTTACATTTCGTCATCTTAGACGGGATAAACTTGTTTACCGCACTGAGTAAGACCGTCTTAAATTCAATCCACATCTCGTTAACATCAACGTGAGCAAAGTCCTGCGACATAAAACGGTCTGCAAAAGCAAGCATGTGGTCTTTCAGACCCTGCATATCAGCCCGTTTATAGAGGTAAACCTTACGAGGAGACTGAACGACCCTTTTAGCTTTTATGTCATACTCTACCAGCACTATATCATGGTCGCCATTAAAGTGTTTTATAAAAAGCCCGCATAAAATATAAAGATGCCCTTGTATTAGGAGGAAGGTTGGAGGGACAGGGACTTACAAATACCACTGCTCTTTCAGCCAGGCACTGTCATAAACTCGTGAAAATCCCGGGCGAAGTTCTCACTTAATTGTCTCCCTTCCTTCTAACACTAATTCCCGGTAACTACCGGTCCTGGTACTTCTCGATGTACGGTACCGGGGAGATTTCACTACAATGTCATTAAGTGCACCGTCCCTCGGATCGGGACGTTAACTGGAGGCCCCCTGTGCAGGGGGAGCCATCCCCTGTGCCGGTTAAAGATCCCTATGAATTACATGATTACTGTGTAGGCTTTCATCCTGCAAACCTGGAGTGTAGGCCTATGTAATGTACACCTGCGGTATTGGCCAAAGGTTACCGACGCAGTATCAGTAGGAAAGGAAGGGCGGCTATTTACATCTGCAAGGATAATGACTTGCCGAGGATTGTGTAGCTAAGCTGAGTGTGTTGAGCTGTATAAAATTTAGAACAGGGTGCTGAATAGTCCTTTGTAGCTGTCAGTACACTGTTTCTTAAAAACTCGGATTCAGAATTGTTACTTTCATTTAGAGGCCTTGTGTTATCAGCTTGTCAGCGAGTGTGGACTGTCCGTACAGCTGGCAGACTATCTTGTAGTATTGTTGACTCAAAGTTGCCCTTTATATTAAAATGAAGGTCTCCCTGCTTCCCATGGTCTTGATTCTTTGGTTCACCCTTTGGAAATTAAGTAACAGAACCCAACCGGATGATGGAAATCAGGAATGCAGGATTGCAAAAGAGCAACACTGCGATAAAACTTCTCAGTACTTGGCTGTAACTAGGAAGCTAGGAAACAAACTACGTTCGGAGGGCTTACGCAACTTTAAGTCCTCAGGTGGAACAAATTTGGTCATTCTATTGATCCTGGCCGGAGACATTGAAACTAACCCCGGTCCAAGATTTCGCTGTGGGCTGTGCAAAAACATATTGCAAAGACTCTCAGAAATGGGTAGAATGTGAGGACTGTGAAAAGCATTTTCATGCCTCGTGTTCTGAATTGGATGAAAACCAATTGCTAGAGCTTGAAATTGGAATTGGAATTGGAACTTGGTATTGCAAAGATTGCAAGGCAGACTGTGGCCTTTGCAGTGGTGATGTTCTAAATGAGCATAAGGCAGTTCAGTGTGACCAGTGTGAAATGTGGATTCACACTGATTGCGTTTTCCTTTCAGACGCCGAGTATGGCAAACTGGTTAACTCGAGTTGTTCATGGATATGCCCGAAGTGCGAGTTTTTTTTAATTTTTCTGACTCGTTCTTCAGCGAACCTATAGAACTGGAAGAAAGAAATAAATTTGAACCTCTGTCAAAGGAGAAAGGAGTTAAATCTCCGACTACTGACATGAGAAAGCCGAATTTTGTAAAAGGTTTGAAACTTTGCAGTATTAACATTAACGGTTTAAGAGGAAAGATACTTTAACTTTTAGCTTTCCTTGATACTCACCAACCACATATTGTGGCTATTCAGGAAACAAAGATTGACAGTTCAATTATGACTTCGGAGCTTTTCCCTGAAACACTCATGGCGGCGGAGTGATGTTGCTCGTTCACAGAGATATCCCTCATATGCCATTCATGGAACTGAAAAACGATTCAGAATCTGTTTGGGTTAAGGTTTTTGCAAACAAAACTTTCCACTTTATTGCAAGTTGGTATCGACCACCTAACGACACTGTCGAAAACTTCCACTTATTTAAAGATCAGCTTGATCGCATTAAGTCTCAGAATAAGGGTAAAAAACTTCCTGCAGTACATGTCTTAGGCGACTTCAACTTCAGAGAGATTGTTTGGCCAGATAGGCTCAGCAAACAAGGCACGATGCTGAGTCCGTCAGAGGGACAGGTGTTGGTCGACATCATGAATGATCATGGCTTGGAACAGGTTGTTGACTTCCCTACTCGAGATAGAAACACTTTGGATTTGATTCTTACAACTTTGCCAGGACAGTTTGGGGATATTCAATCCCCGGACAAACTAAGTGATCATGATATTGTCTCTGGATTTTTGAAAATCTTCATACCACCTATAAAGAAACCTCGTAGAAAGGTGTACTTATATCAAAAGGGTGACTATGAAACTATGAGGAAGGATGCCCTAAAATTTGCAAGAGAGAAATACTTTAATGGTCATTCAGACGCTCGGTCTGTCCAGGAGAACTTTGATTTGATAAAGTCTTTCATTCAAGCTTCGTCCGAAAATCATATCCCCTCCAAAACTAGCAGGTCTGTATCTTCAATTCCTTGGATCACACCAGAAATAAGAAGAAAAATTCGGAGGAGAAATAAGATTCATGCTAAGGCAAAAAAGTCGGGAAGTGGTAAACTCAGAGCAAAATTTGAAAACTTGAGACGAGAAATTAAAAATGACATCAAAAATCAGCATGATCAGTATGTAAATAACTTGGTAGGTGATGTAAAGGCGAATCCCAGAGACTTCTACAGATATATCAATAGCCAGAAGAAAGATAGGCAAGGTATCCCACCCCTTAATAAAAGAGGAGGGAACGGGGTCGCTGAATCGGACTCTGAAAGGGCAGAGGAATTGGTTGGTCAATTCAATGATGCATTTAATAAAACTGAGTTCAACGAGGTTCCATTGACTGGAAGATCGGCCCCTTTCATGGAAAATATTGTTGTATCCTCTGCGGGAGTGATCAAATTAATTAAAGGCTTGAACCGTTCTAAAGCTTTAGGGCCTGATGAGCTTCATCCTAGAGTCCTGAAGGAACTAGCAAACGAGTTAGGTCCAGTTTTTGCTCATCTTTTCCAACAATCCCTCGATACGGGTGAAATTCCCAAAGAATGGCTCCTAGCGAACATCTGTCCACTTTTCAAAAAAGGGGACAGGGCTCTTGCTCGTAATTATCGCCCGGTGTCACTGACCTGTGTTCTATGTAAATTGCTTGAACACATAGTCTGCTCAAACATCATGGCCCACTTGGATGAACATAAACTTTTGTCAGACAGACAACATGCATTTAGGAAAAGGCATAGTTGCGAAACTCAGTTGAGCACGGTTATTAATGATTGGGCAAAAATCCTGGACAAAGGGGGGCAGGTGGACACATTTATTCTGGACTTTGAGAAGGCTTTTGACACCCCTCCTCATGAACTACTTAAATCCAAATTATTTGGTTATGGAATTAGTGGGAAGACTCTTAAATGGATAGATTCCTTCCTTTGCTACAGAAAACAGCGTGTTGTTGTTAATGGTGAATCTTCAGTATGGGCGCCAGTTTTGTCTGGAGTCCCACAAGGGACCGTTCTTGGTCCTCTATTGTTCTCCCTGTACATCAATGATATTTCCACTGATATTGACTCAGAAATAAGACTGTTCGCAGATGACTGTGTTTGTTACCGGGAAATTAGAGATACAGATGACTCACTGAAACTTCAGGCTGACATAGATAGATTAGGATGTTGGGCCAGAAAATGGGGCATGAGATTTCAACCAGTTAAATGCAATATTATGCAGATAACAAGGAAGAGATCTAATAAAGTTGAGGCTTCTTACACCTTAGAGGGAACGGTCCTCGAAAATGTGAATTCCATTAAATACCTTGGTGTGACAATCACTCACGATTTGAGATGGAATACACACATTAGCAATATGTGTACAAAGGCGAATAGAACACTTGGTTTCCTGAGGCGAAATCTTCATCAGTGTCCCCAGGATGTGAAAGAAACAGCATACAGGGGACTTGTTCGCCCAATCTTGGAATATGGTAGTTGCATCTGGGACCCAAGCGGAGTGGTCCTAAATGAAGAAATTGAAAAAGTTCAGAATAGAGCTGCTAGATTTGTAACTGGAAATTATTGCTTTGAAACTGGGAGCATGACTGGAATTCTAGGAAAATTAAGATGGGAGTCTCTAAAGAAAAGGAGAAGAGACAGTAGGCTCATACTCTTATACAAAGGTCTAGAGGGTGCTGCCAGCATTCCAACAGATGACCTTGTTCCCCCAGCTAGGCATTGTAGAAAACACCATTCAATGACGTTTCAGACCCTTACTGCAAGAACGGATATTTATAAAGAATCGTTTTTCCCCCGAACCATTAGAGATTGGAATGCCCTTCCCGATTCTATTATTTTGACGGCTGAAGGTGCTGAGGATTGTGTAGCTAAGTTTACATCTTTGGTTAGAGCTAGGGACTAACTTCCCATATCACAGGTCCTGGTGTATGAATGTCATTTGACGTGTCACCAGTAACAATTCTGATTCTGATTCTGATTCTGACCTCTTTGATGAGAGCTATGGACTAACTTCCCATATTAGAAGCCTCCGTGGTGCAGTGGTTACGCTACTCGCCTTGTAAACCAGGGGTCGCAGGATCGATCCCGGGCTTCTCCAGACTTTCGGATGAGTCTTTAAACCGAGGTCCAGTCTCCGTATGACCTTCGCTGTTGGTGGGACGTAAAACTCAAACACTCACTCACTCATAACTTCCCATATCGTCACGTTGCTTTATTTTTACTTCATAATGGGTTGCATGCCGTTTATGTTAAGGGAGGTAATACTACATGCCACAGAAATATATAGAGTTACAGTAAAACATTCATTACCAGTTGTTTGATCAACTGCAAGGTTTAATATGTATCCTATATGAAATAAAAAATATACAAGAAAGGCATAAAACCCAGTAAAAAAGTAAATCTAGTGTATTTATGACCTAAAACTGGCAATATATCTAAATCTGTTATGTAAAACGTTGACCTACTTTCTCTAGATATTTTAAAAAAATATTAATTATCTTCGGATCGACCCTAGTTACGAAGCTATTGATGTGCGCCGACTTACCTGTATATTAGGTTCCTCGAGCTGTGCTATTTTTGTAAGAAATTTTTATGCCGGTACTTATTCAGTGCCAAGTTTAGACTACTTAAATATTTTTATGTTTGTTTTGAATTTACGGCCCTTTCAAGATTATTTTACTCGTATCCAGCCGATAGCTCAGTGGTTAATGCACTTGCCGCTGAGGTCCCGGATTCGATCCCCGGCAGCGGCGATAAAATTTCAGTGTCCGAACACGCTCCATTGGCATCTTTTGCAGGGATGAATGTCATAAAGTGAACCGGCCTTCGGATCGGGACGTTAATAGGAGCCCCTCCCTTGCAGGGAGAACGTTAAAGATCCCTACCGTAATTACATGATTATACTGCAAAACCTACAGTGTATGTAATATTCATCTGCGGTAATGGTCAAACGTGACCGACAGATTAGATAGATAGATAGATAGATAGTCATCAATCGGCGGAGTGAGAAAACCTGTGTCTTGGCCTCTCACATGTGACCTATTAATGATTCAGACGGAATATGTTTTATAAAATGGAAGCAAAGAATACATCGCAGAACTGAAAAGCATGGATTGTTCAAGTATTATCGGGCCAGACGTGCCAACCAGGCCTTAACACCCCGATGTTACGGACCGCATTACCTACCTTCCATTATCTTCCTTGGTAGATCATATGCATAGCTTCTTGGTTTCATTAGAAGCCTCCGTGGTGCAGTGGTTACGCTACTCGCCTTGTAAACCAGGGATCGCAGGATCGATCCCGGGCTTCTCCAGACCTTCGGATGAGTCTTTAAACCGAGGTCCCGTCTCCGTATGACCTTAGCTGTTGGTGGGACGTAAAACTAAAACTCACTCACTCACTCACTCTTGGTTTCATCACGAAAACACGCCTATATAATTTTGACCCCCTTGAACCCCACTTTTATATAGCAAAACTGGGGTTTACAGGGGTAAACCTTATTTTTGTTATTTCTGCTCTAAATTATAGGTTGTGGGTACTCGTTAGAATCGCCTCGATGAGGCGATTCTAACGAATACCCACAATCTATATTTTGAGTAGAAATAAGAAAAATATCGCTCTATTTCATCTGAACTTTTTCATTTTTCGGTGGTAAAATCTGCAACGTATTTGAATAGGCATGTTATCGTAATAATAACCACTCTGACAACTTCGTGAGAGAGTCGACTCTTTGGCCCAGGGGTAAGAGCAGTGGACTTTGACCTGAGCGGTCCGGGTTCGAATCCCACCAAAGACGGGGGATTTTATTTGCTGGCTATGCATCTTTCCTTCGTTACGGCTTTCATAGTGTAGATTATATTTTCTTGTCCTTTGGGATCATTGATTCCATTGTGGAATTTTGAAAATATCTGAGGGTCACTGATGAGGCCTAATTGGCCGAAACTAGCTAGTCTGGCCCAGAAAACATGTACACTCCATATTTTTCACTTCTGAGGTGTATTCCTTGCTTCCAAAGGATAGCCCTTTTGTGGAACATATTTAACTTCACTACAGCTGGTGTGTGGGAATGTGTGGCGGCGGTAAAACGTCTCCCTGCCCTACATCATAGTGTAGATTATATTTTCTTGTCTTTTGGGATCATTGATTCCATTGTGGAATTTTGAAAATATCTGAGGGTCACTGATGAGGCCTAATTGGCCGAAACTAGCTAGTCTGGCCCAGAAAACATGTACACTCCATATTTTTCACTTCTGTGGTGTATTCCTTGCTTCCAAAGGATAGCCCTTTTGTGGAACATATTTAACTTCACTACAGCTGGTGTGTGGGAATGTGTGGCGGCTGTAAAACGTCTCCCTGCCCTACATCATAGTGTAGATTATATTTTCTTGTCCTTTGGGATCATTGATTCCATTGTGGAATTTTGAAAATATCTGAGGGTCACTGATGAGGCCTAATTGGCCGAAACTAGCTAGTCTGGCCCAGAAAACATGTACACTCCATATTTTTCACTTCTGTGGTGTATTCCTTGCTTCCAAAGGATAGCCCTTTTGTGGAACATATTCATGTCGTAAGAGATCGGACTTTACACGCCAGAATTGGCTTCATGCCGAAGTTGGCTCCACGTCATCATAAAATGATGACTTCCTTGAAGAGGGGTTGTGTTACGGACCGCATTGCCTCCCTTCAGTTATCTACATGCACAGCTTATAGGTTTATCACCACTCTCTGACAACTGCGTCGGGGGGGGGGGGGGGGGGTCTACTCTTTGGCTCAGGGGTTAGAGCACTGGACTCCCACCCGAGCGGCCCGGGTTTGAATCACACCGTAGGCGGGGATTATTTCCAGGCTATGCTTCTTTCCTTTGTTACGACTTTCACGTCGTAAGATGGGGGCTCGTTCGGGATCGGACTTTATACGCCAGAATTGACTTCATGCCGAAGTTGGCCCCACGTCATCATAAAATGATGACTTCTTTGAAGAGGGGGTATGTTACGGACCGCATTACCTCCCTTCCATTATCTACCTTGGTAGATCATATGCATAGCTTCTAGGCTTATATCCACTCTCTGACAACTTCGTCTGCGTCAGAGAGTCGACTCTTTAGCTCAGGGGTATGAGCAGTGGACTTTGACCCGAGCGGTCCGGGTTCGAATCCCACCAAAGACGGGGGATTTTTTTCTGGTTATGCATCTTACTTTTGTTACGGCTTTCACGTCGTAAGACCGAAAACTCCAAAAATGAACCCACAAGTTGGTGCAAACTGCACTACGATGAAAGGCATGGGGAATTTTTACGGCCGCTACACATCCCTTGATACCAGCTGTAGTGAAATTAAATATGTTCTATAAAAGGGTTATCCTTTGGAGGGAAACCGGATCCTGTCGCGATTTATGTCTTTGAGAGTGTGTATCGCTTATATTATTTTGTTTTGGATAGCCAGTTGATAGATAATCAAATGGAGGGCATTTGCATATGCAGTAGAACTTCGATGGCTCGAACAGCGATGACTCGTTTACCATGGATGTGTTGAACCCGTTCTTGAGCCCCAAGCGAAATCCTCTACATAAGAAATAGTGGGGGATACTTAGGAGATTTTATTCTTTTATCATGCAAATGTATGATGAGGCGATTCTAATGAGTACACGCAGCATACATTTTTATTATAGAACACCGAAAAGATGTCTAAAATATCTCGTTAAGCCTCCTGACAGTAACCTCAGTGGCTGGAACTACCGCTGTCTCGAATAGATTTTCATGGTCCCAAAGGTGTTCGAGCCATTGAAGTTCGACTATATAATGAAGAAACCCTACTGAAACTGGAAGCTCACTGAGCTTATCCTTTCCCATAAGGTGTCAAATTTTTACCTGAAAACTAGGCCTGCTGATGTTTCAGGAGAAAATTGTTATAAACAACATGTGGATTTCTTCTTAACTGCATTTCCCAGCATTAAACATGCATTGAAACATCCCAGCATGCACATGACGAAATTATGACGTCACCTCAACGTCGTCGCAACGTCATGCAGCGATATTGATTTGATTTCCTTTCGACGCGTGCCTGATGACAAATGGAGGTGACGTTGCATAAATGCATGACGTTTACCGACGTTGATGTGACGTCACAATTACGTCAGGTGTCTGCTGGGTTCAAACACACGCTTGAATACTAATAGAACCCTATCGCGGCATCTATTGATGACGTATACTTATGCAATGCATCTTTGTTTGTTTGTTTGATTTGATGTTTAACGTCCCCGTCAACACTGTAAAGGTCATTTTGGAGACGTTGCTTCCAATTTTGTGGGACTTTTACCCGACATTGAGATGAAATGACATCTCAAGCCCTGTCGCCCAATGAAACCAATAGGGTTTATTAGCATGGACGGTCCGCCTCTCACGGCGGTTCCTTGACAGGCTTAGATCCTCTAAGCGGTTTACCAGTACTAGTGTGCGGGCCGGATTCAGCTCTGCGTGGAAGCATCATGCAGCCCATATATTTCTTCAAGCCCCTATGGGCGGGGGCTACTGCAATGCATCTAAACCATATTTCATATTTTAATTAATTCTTGAATTCGCTACTTAATTGTAGTCTAAACACGTATCAACCGTTTAATAAATATCAACGTTTGATAAACGCGGCAAAATGACGTTTATATAAGGTTGATATATAGTTTATAAACCAATCAACCATTCATAAACAACTTTTTCAATGTTTATTAAACGTTGAGTGCCTGCTGGGATTTTTTTTTCTTTTTAAATTTATGGCCCAGGCGACAGTATTGCATGTACATGTATATGGCACATTCATCAGAATTTACTGGAATTTAGTGAAAGAATGTGTTCTCTGGCTATCACATATACGGTACCTACATACTACTGATTGTTTATTGGCCTCCGCCCATCGGGCCTTTAAGAAATAGATGGGCTGCATGATGCTTCCACGCAGAACTGAAACAAACCCGCACACGCGTACTGGTAAACGCTAAGAGGATCTAAGCCTGCCCAGGCAAAGCGGTGAGAGTCGGACCGTCCATGCTTATAAACCCTATTGGTTTGATTGGGCGACTGGGCTTGATATGTCTTTTCAGCTCAATGTCGGGTAAAAGTCCCACAAAATTGAAAGCAACGTCTCCAAAATGACCTATACTGTCTTGACGGGGACGTTAAACCTTAACCAAACAAAACTGACTGTATACAGAAATGCGTTCGTTACGGAAAATGAAGCATTGCCACTTGAAGTATGTAGATGACACTTCAAGACTCAGATGGCCCCCACCCATCGGGGTTCGGAGAAATAGATTAGGCTGCTGATACTTCCACGCAGAGATAAAACCGACCGCACATGAGTACTGGTGAACCGCCTAGAAGGTCCAGGCCCGCTCAGGCAATTGGTACGAATCAGACAGTCCCTGCATATAGACCCTATTGGGCTTATGGGGTCATTTCATTTCAGTGTTGGAAAAAAAAGTCCCACAAATCTGGAAGCAAAGTCTTCAAAATGACCTAAAAAGTGTAGACAGGGACGTTAACCCTTGTCCTGCTGATCCCGGACATGTCTTATCTTTCAAACAATGAAGATCCAGATCAGATGGCTTCTGAAGAAGCCATCTGATCAGGATCTACATTGTTTGTTATTCAGTTTATGATTTTGTTGCAATAATTTGCATCAAGTAATCTGATTGGTTGATAATCGGTAGTGGGTGTGGCATATATGAATATTCAGCAGGACAAGGGTTAAACCTCAAATGAAACAAACTAACCCATAGTTAAGGAAATAAAATCATATTATGGGTACTCGTAAGAACTTGCTCTTTGTAGGTGTTGGGTCGTGAAGAAAAAGATTGGGCTGCATGATGCTTCCACACAGAGTTAAAACTGATCGCATACGAGTACTGGTAAACCGCTGCCTGTAAAGGAAAGGTGGTGCCAGTCCATGCTTATAAACCCTATTGGTTTCATGGGGCGGCATGGCATGAGATGTCATTTCATCATAGGAAGGTGATGCCAGTCGGACCGTCCATGTTTATAAACCCTATTGGTTTCGTGGGGCGGCAGGACTTTAGATGTCATTTCATTTCAATGTCGGATAAAAGTCCCACAAAATTGGAAGCAACGTCTCCAAAATGAACAGAACAGAACAGAACAGTGTATTTACAAAGTCAAAAATGCTATAAAGCACATGAGGATACAAAATATATACAAACGATGGCACTGGACAATGTTGCATCAAGCACAAATAAATGATAACAAAAACATAGAAAAGAATGTCAAGCTGCATATAAAAATGTAACATCAATTAGAATTCTAACCCTTCTCTTGATGAATATTTAGATTAGCCACACCAATTTATGTCTATCAACCAATCAGATTACTTAATGTAATTTATTCCTACAAATTCATAAACTGAATGCCAAACAGTGTAGATCCTGATCAGATGGCTTCTTCAGAAGCCATCTGATCTGGATCTACACTGTTTCCAAAGAAAAGGGTTGTTGTGAGCAGCATGATAAGGGCTAATCTTTACTACGGGGCTGTTATGGAGAAGGTGTTATAGAAGTATGTGGTTCAAATGTGCTAATAGTCATGTATACAAGTTAATTTAAACAGAGATTGCAACATGCATTGGCTGGGCCTTTACACCATCCAGAACGCACAACCTGAAATATTAATGCATTTGTCATTCAAATGATATAAAAGGTTGTTCCATGTTCGTGTGTACAGATCCCGTCTTATATCTATTGTGGTCCTCCACCCCCGCCCATCGGGGCTTGGAGAAATATATGGGCTGCATCAGGATGCTGATGCTGAGCTCAAACACACCCACACACCAGAACTGGTACATGTAAGCCTGCCCAGGCAAAGCGGTGCGAGTCGGACCGTCCATGCTTATAAACCCTATTGGTTTCATTGAGCGGCAGGGCTTGAGATGTCATTTCATCTCAATGTCGGGTAAAAGTACTACAAAGTCGGAAGCAACATCTCCAAAATGACCTTTACAGTGTTGACGGGGACGTTAAACATCAAATCAAACAAACAAACAAATGTATTGTGGTCAGTTTATACCTATCCACACTTTTCCGCAAGCGGTTATCCACTACATTGCACATTCTTTCGCAAGATTTCGAGATCAGTTTAATTCGTCGAATTTTACCGTTTTAAATGTAAATAATACAATCAAAGGCTTGAGAAGCCTCAAAGCCGATGAAATACAAAAGCTGCGTTTGCAGCCCTTATATGTTTGATCCGGATCTACACTGTTTACCAGTACCCGACAGGCATAAATTGACGTTAGTTTGTAAAGAAAATATTATAGCGCTATTCTACGGAACCCGAGAAGAGACATGATTTTTTTATTAGTTGAGCGTACTAGATAATATCTTGTCCGCACAAGATATTATCTTTTTCGCACAACATATCGTGTACGCACAAGATATTATCTTGTGCGGACAAGATATTATCTTGTTCGCACAACATGTCATCTTGTGTCACAAGATTATAAACTTCTGCACACAAGATATTATCTTGTCCGCACAAGATAATATCTCCGCACAAGATAATATCTTGTGCGAACAACACAGATCTTGTGCGGACAAGATGGTATCTTGTGCAAGATAAATTCTGTTGTCCGCACAAGATGATATCTTGTTCGCACAAAATAATATCTAGTTCGCACAATATATTACAAAAAAAGTCTGGTTTTATCCCCAGCCACCTTACATATAAGTTTCAGAAAGATCCTATCAACACTGAAGGGGCTACGATGATGACAAGTTCAACTAGAAATGTGTCCAGACGACACAGATGCCCCCGCCAAGGGCCCCGCCTCATCCCGAAAATCCATGTTGCAACAAAATTTTCTAAGCGTGTGACCTTGACCTTGAGGTCATGGGCAGGGTCGTTGGTATGGGTGAATGAGACTTGGGACCTGTATCTATCATCATTCCAAGTATGAAGTCAATCTATAGATATGAGCCCTAAAACTTTAAAAGCACAATAAGACTAAGTATGTGACCTTGACCTTGAGGTCAGGGGTGGGGGTATATACAACTAAGGACCTGTAACTATCATCATACCAAATATGAAGCAAATCTATATGGTTTGGTGAGTATGAGCTCTTGATAAACTTAAAATAAACTAGAGCGATGACAGAGTTTTTCTAAAAATAGTCATAGTGACCTTGACCTTGAAAGTCGAAATTGCTCGAGATAGTGTCATAAGGAACATTTGTGTGAAGTTATATTGAAATCGGTGAAGAAATGTAAGCGCTAGAGAGATGACAAAGTTTTTCTAAAAATAGCCACAGTGACCTTGACCTTGAAAGTGGAACTCGCTAGAGATATTGTCATAAGGAACATTTGTGTGAAGTTATATTGAAATTAGTCAAGAAATGTAAGCGCTAGAGCGATGACAAAGTTTTTCTAAAAATAGCCATAGTGACCTTGACCTTGAAAGTCAAAATAGCTTGAGATATTGTCATAAGGAACATTTGTGTGAAGTTATATTGAAATCAGTGAAGAAATGTAGGCGCTATAGCAATGACAAAATTTTTCTAAAAATAGCCACTGTGACCTTGACCTTGAGGCCATGACCTTAAAAGTCGAACTTGCACGAGATATTTTTATAAGGAACATTTGTGTGAAGTTATATTGAAATTGGTGGTACAAATACCTTAACCAAAGTCTTAAACATTAAAAAATTTCTAATTATGTGACCTTGACCTTGACCTTGAGGCCATGGGTATGGGTGGGGGTATTGCTGAATAAACCATTGGACCTATATGTATCATTATAATAAATATAAACCAAATCCATTGTATGGTTATGAAAATATGAGCTCAAGTTCTACCTGGTACAAATACCTTAACCTGGGTCTTAAACATTAAAAATTGCAATGTCCACGACCTTGACCTTGAGGTCATGGGTATGTTTGGGGGTATTGCTGAATAAAACTTTGGACCTATATCTATCATCATACTAAATATAAACAAAATCCATTGTATGGTTTTGAAAATATGAACTCAAGTTCTACGTGGTACAAATACCTTAACCTGGGTCTTAAACGTTAGAAATTTCTAAGTTCGTGACCTTGACCTTGAGGTCATGGGTATTGGTGGGGGTATTGCTGAATAAAACGTTGGACCTATATCTATCATCATACTAAATATAAACCAAATCTATTTTATGGTTGGGAAAATATGAGTTCAAGTTCTACCTTGTACAAAAACCTTAACCTGAGTCTAACAGGATTACGTACGTACGTACACACTTTCGTACAGAAGGACGTACATTCGGACACCCGTACACACGTACACACGTACGCACGTACCCACGGACGCACGTACGGAAAACCGAAAAACTATATGCCCCCCCGGCATCATCCGATGCGGGGGCATAAAAATCGACATTTTCAGCAATCAAAGGGCCGTAACTCTTTGATAAATGGGCCTGCTTGGCCTGCTTTTGAACTCATCCTGTTGTTTGTCCCCAGCCACATCACATATTAGTTTCAGAAAGATCGGATCAAAACTGAAGGCGCTACGGTGATGACAAGCATTTTCCCATTTTAAGTCTATGGGACCTTGTGGCTGCCATAGCAACCAAAGTTTTCGTGCGATTTCGAAAAAAAGCTAATGTCATCAATGCCCCACTAGAGGCATGCTACAGATGAGAAATGATTGAGATCAGCCTGCAGGCTGCAGAGATAGAGCTGCTCAAAAGTGTGGACGGACGACGGACGGACGGACGGACGACGGAGGACCCACTATATTATAAGCTCCCCTGCAGCCTTCGGCCCAGGTGAGCTAAAAAGATGCATGTCCCTTCCCGGGTTCCATACTATACACAACATATTATCTTGTGCCACAAGATTTCAATTTCTGCGAACAAGATATTATCTTGTCCGCACAAGATATTATCTTGTGCAGACAACATAGATCTTGTGCAGACAAGTTAATATCTTGTGCAAGATAAATTATGTTGTCTGCACAAGATGATATCGTGTTCGCACAACTTAATATCTTGTTCGCACAACATATTACAAAAACTATGATGCATGTCCCTTCCCGGTTTCCGTACTATACACAGCATATTTGCTTGTGCCACAAGATATAACATAGATCTTGTGCGGACAAGATAATATCTTGTGGCACAAGATATTATCTTGTTCGTACAACTTAATACACTGTGCGCACAAGATATTATCTTGTTCGCACAACTGAATATCTTGTGCGGACAACATAATATCTTATTTGCACAGCTTCCAAAAATCTATGTTTTGCAAACAAAATAATATGTTGTGCGAACAAGATAATATCTTGTGCGCACAAGATGTCAAGTTCCGTGAACCAGATATTATCTTGTGCGATACTATCTTGTGTGCACAGGCTAATATGCTGTCCCACAAGATAAATTAGGTTGTCCGCACAAGATAGTATCTTGTTCGCAAAACTTAATATCTTGTTCGCACAACATATTACAAAAAACTTCATGTCCCTTCCCACACATAACCTGTGAAATTATTATCTGGTTTTCGCCTCAGCTGTGGAGCGTGATAGCTCATTGGTGGTGACAGGACATCTCGGCTCCTAACAAATTCGGCCCCTGACAAACTCGGCCCCTAGCAAAGTCGGCCCCTACAAACTCGGCCCCTAACCAACTCGAAACCCCAAAATTATATTTTACATATACATTACCTACAAGGCCCCTGCCCATCGGGTCCTGAAAAAATAGATTGGGCTACATGATGCTTCCGGGCAGAGCTGAAACCGACCGCACATAGACTTCCACGCTTGGTAAACCGCTTGGAGGTTCTAATCCTGCCAAGGAAACCTATTCCTATTCATAAATAAAGTGCACTGGCCTCTGCTGCTAGCGGTCCCGGTTCGATCCACGGGAGCGGCGATAAAATTTCTGTGACCGAACACGCTCCATTGACATTATTTGCACGGATGAATGTCATTAAATGCACCGTCCTTCGGATCGGGACGTGAACTGGACGTTCCCTATGCAGGGAGAGTCATCCCCTGCGCAGGTTAAGACCCCTACCGCAATTACATGGTTACTGTGTAGGCTTTCAACCACGCAATTCGTAGACTGAAGAATTGGACTTACGAAATTCTTAAGAAAATCACAGGAGCGTTTCACTGACGTCCTCGTAAATAAATATCTTAGAAATTCGTAGTACTCTCTAATGCTGATTCTAACACAGCGCGCCTATATAGGCAATGGAAAATAACTCTGTTTTATTCTACAACAAATTACGGCAAGGAAGAGCGTGACCAGTGACGTCATTAAAAACTGCAAATTTATGACGTCATTAGTCGATTTCCTTGATGTTAGACGGTGTAACGTCATTTTCTCTCATCGAAAACGTTAGAAAAGGATATAAATGTATGTGTTTCAGTCGATAATTTTAGCGGGATTTCTTCTAACAATGGCGAAAAGTTGTGAGAATTTGAAGGCAACAACAGCATTATTGCCGAGTTTCAGCGTGTTAGAATCGAAATAGATCAGCTCTAGCCAGTGATTTGTTAGATAATAAATCACAGTTTGGAGGTCAGTTGTAAAGTAGACAAATCACGAGCGAGTAGTACGCGCTCGTGATTTGTCTACTTTACAACTGACCTCCAAACTGTGATTTATTACTCAACAAATCACAGCTAGAGCTGATCTATTTCTTAAATAGAAGCCTCCGTGGTGTAGTGGTTACGCTACACGCCTTGTAAACCAGGGGTCGCAGAATCGATCCCGGGCTTCTCCAGACTTTCGGATGAGTCTATAAACCGAGGTCCCGTCTCCGTATGACCTTAGCTGTTGGTGGGACGTAAAACTCAAACACTCACTCACTCTAATGCTGAAGAAAATTCTAACACTGGTCGCCTATATAGCCAATGGATAAATCTGGTGATATATTTAGTGTTATCACATATTCAGTACTATATTTAACATGATAACCCATGTTTTGCAAGTGTGATTATGCTTGTTTCCATTTCCGGTTATCAGCCCGCCCGGTCTGATAACCGGAAACAGTGTATTCTGAACGGACAGCGGTTATCAGCCCACTCATGACGTTATTGTGACGTTGCCAATTACATGACGTAACGCGAATAGTTAGGCGTGACGTTACGCGCTTTTTTGCTTGACTCACGCTTTTTATCCTTTTTTTCAATTAACGACCGTCAAACACAGTAAGAATAGGGTCTGAATATGTGATTAACAAATTATAACATGGGGTTTTGGTTATCGCCCTCTGTATCAACCCTCGACCATTATCTGCCCTCAGGCTAAAGCCTTCGGGCAGATAATGGGGTCTCGGGTTGATACATCGGGCGATAACCAAAATCCCATGTGATAATCTCCAAATACAACACTGAGCGGAATAGTGCGTCGCCGAGAGCCGCTGTAACGTAAAAAAAGTGGACCGTGAAAAAATGAGACATTTCCGCCACTGCGCATGCGCAACACATTTGCTCCGCCTACCTTAGATACGGTTTATATCGGATTGCTATTTGCTTAATTATCGTGTAGTCTGGTAGTTACCTCCCCTCATTCGCCCTGTTAGCGAGCTTTAAGGTGAGTTCTCCTTGTAACAGCGTTTGCAGATGGAACAGACACCACCACCAAGTCACTTTCAGTTTTAAAGTCTGTAACAATGTATGACTTCTTAAAATTCTCACATCAGTTTCTTTTGTATTCTTTTGCAGCATGTATTAGAAGAAGCACCATGTGTCAGGGACATGATACTTCAGTGAGGCAGCACTATAAAAGTGAGCATTAAGCTCCCTGTCACAACCAGACACCGTCGTGATATGACTGAAAAATTGTTGAAAGCGACGTTAAACCCGAATTCACACACACACACACACACACACACGCACGCACGCACGCACGTACGCACGCACGCACGCACGTACGCACGCACGCACGCACGCACGCCTTCTTAACCTTCTGTACAACTGTACAACGACCCATCATTATTCTCACATTACGATGACACACTCGTGCAATTTCCTTTTCCATGCAAATTTGTGATATTTGTCTTATTTTTACTCCTAAAATAGGTTGCGGGTGCTCGTACGAGTACCCATGATCTATGTCTTAGAACAGAAAAAAGCAAAATAACTTATACCCCTGTAAACCCCCAGTTTTCTCTAAATAAAGTGGGGTTTAGAGGGTTTTAATTTCACGGACTTGTTAACATGAAGAAAGGTGTAAGAGATATTGTGTTGCCTGCAGAAGATTACATTCTCAGGGATGATAACTAAAATACCATGACACCCGGAGTTATGGTTCTTGCTCATAACACGTCTTTTTTAGTGATTTACGTCCCCATCAACACTATTTAGGTTATTGTGGAGAGGTGGCTTCAGTTTTGTTAGACTTCAACCCAACATTGATATGAAATGACATCTCAAGCCCTGCCGCCTGAACAAGCCAGAAGGGTTTATATATAGGTGACGTTCCGATTTACAACACTTCGCGTAGTCAGGCTTAGATCCTCTTAGCGGTTTACCAGTAGTCCTGTGCGGTCGGTTTCAGCTATGCGTGCAAGCATGATGAACCCACTCTATTTCTCCAAGCCCCGATGGGCGGGCCGTTAATCTTCACCTCGTGTTGGTTGGTTGATTTGAGGTTTAACGTCCCCGTCAACACTGTAAAGGTCATTTTGGAGACGTTGCTTCCAATTTTGTTGGACTTTTACCCAACACTGAGATGAAATGACATCTCTAGCCATGTCGCCCAATGAAACCAAAAAGGTTTATTAGCATGGACGGCCCGCCTCGCACCGCGGTTCCTGGACAGGCTTAGATCCTCTAAGCGGTTTACCAGTACTAGTGTGCGGGCCGGATTCCGCTCTGCGTGGAAGCATCGTGACTAAAAAGTGAAGCACCCGATCAAACAACATATTTTGCGGCATCGGAACTGTTAGTCTATGTTCTAAATTTGATAAGCCAGGCTAATACGGGTTAATCGGCGTCTGACCTGGGTTTGCACTGTTTGCCAGTCCTGAAAGAAACGCTTAGCTTACGACGTTAAAGCGGCGTCTGACCTGGGTCTGTGCCATTTGCCTTAGTTCTAAAGTAGAAGCGAAAGGCTAACGCTGGTTAAGCAATGCCTGATCTCGGTCTGCATTGTTTGCCTAAGCCTTGAAATGGTTATACTACTCGCCTCATTGACCAGGGTTAGTTGGTTCCATCTCGGGCTTCTCCAGACTTGCGGATATTAAACCGAGATCCCGTATCATTATGACCTTAGCTGTTGTTAGGACGTAATTCTCAAAGACATACACAACCCATATAAGCTTAGTGTCTCTTAGGACATAGGCAAACAGTGCAGACGTAGCTCAGATGTTCCTCAACCCAATTAAGCGCAACATATCTGTTTAATGACAAAGGCAAACAGTGCAGACCAGATGATGCCGCGTATTTTGCTCCGTATTTTTACATTGGTAATGGGAAAGAACTGTGTCTATTATGCAACAAATCACGGTGCGGAAAAGCGGACCGAGCGAAATCATTAAAAGCTGCAAATTTATGACGCCATACGTAGATTCGTAGACGTTAGACGGTGTAACGTCACTGTCTAGCACCGACAACGTTTCAAAAGGACATCAATGCATGTGTTACAGCCGATTTCTTTTTACAATGGTGAAAATGTTTGAGAATTTGAAGGAAACAACAACATTATCTAAGAGTTTCAGCGTGCTAGAATCGAAATAACTCAGCTCTAGCCAGTGATTTGTTGGGTATAAATCACAGTTGGTCGGTGAGTTGTAAGTAGACAAATCACACGCGCTACGCGCTCGTGATACGGACCTCCAAACTGTGATTTATTACTCAACAAATCACAGCTAGAGCTTATCTATCACTAGTCGCTTTACAGCCAATGGTTAAATCCGGTGATATATTGCGTGATAAATCACTGGGCGAAAAAGCGTGACGTGAAGAGCCGCCGTTTTAGAAGTTTTTCGACGTTATCGATCCTTTCCTTGACGTTAGACCGTGTAACGTCTTTTTTCAGTACGTTACACATGCGTTACAGCCAAACATGTCGGCGGGATTTCTTCAAACAGTGGCGGAATGTTGAGAGAATATGAAGGAAACAACAGCATTTTAGTAGACTTTCAGTTTGTTATCAGCTCTATTGTTACGTGCTCGTGATGTGATCTACCATACAACGGACCTCAAACAGTGATATATTACTTAACAAAATTACCGCTAGAGCTGGTTTATTCAATCTCAAACCAAATTAGCACATCACCTCTATTAAACGTCCCCGTCAACACTGTATAGGTCACTTTGAAGACTTCGCTTCCAATTTTGTGGGACTTTTACCCGACATTGAGATGAAATGATATCTCAAGTCTTGTCGTTCAATGAAACCGACTCGTATCGCTTTGCCTGGGCAGGCTTAGAACCTCAAATCGGTTTACCAGTACTTGTGTAGGGCCTGTTTCAGCTCTGCGTGGAAACATCATGCAGCTCATCTATTTCCTGAAGCCCCGATGGGCGGGGCCCTGGTCTTGAGATATAATGGTGATGAGAGGAGGATATCTTTGCAGTCTTCTCTAAGTTAACAGAAACCCTAAAACTGGTAACCTGGCAAACAGTGCAGGTCCAGATCAGAACGCGGCATCTGATCGGGGCCTACACTGTTTGCAAAAAGCTCAGCCATCTTCCAAATAAATGTTGAAGAAAACACAACCTGTCACCCCTAAATTTGGAATGGACTCCTGCTATATATAAGGAGGAATATTCCATTTGCTACAAAAAGGGTTAAGGAATGCTGTGAGTACTCATTTAGGCGAATCTGGTGATTACACGCAACATACCTTTTTAGACAAAATGAACTATTCTTTATATATGGACAACCTAACGGAAGCTATAGGATTAATTCTCTAGAGTCTAAGAACGAGTTCGAATTATCCGTGGTAAACCCGCCATCCCTCTTCGAGACATTTCAGATTCACTGTATATAGCCTAAAAACAGCCTGTTGCCAAGGTTTCTTCACATATTGTTTGTTCGAGCCACATATCTTTTACTGCGCTGTTATGTTCAATTCGTCTAAGGCCTTATACACTACGTATGAGTAAAACCAGGCGATTTTTTTCTGGTTTTAAGACCCATTGGTTTTCGAGCAGACCGTTAATTAACGGTGGGCGACAACTGGAGTACCTGGAAAATATATGACCTTAACTTTGCGTCACACATGCAAGGTGATTAAGAGTCAAATCTTTTAACCACTAGACCATGAAGGCCCCCAAAAGGCAGTATACACTGTTTTATTATTGACAAAACGCAATGAGAGTGCAGGATAACCATATACCTGCTAGTAATTTTGTTCGTTCGTTTGTTTGTTTGTTTGTTTGATGTTAAACGTCCCCACCAACACTATATAGGTCATATTTGGGACGTTGCTACTTTTACCCGACATAGAGATATAATGTAATCTAAAGCCCTGCCGCCCAATGAGACCAATAGGGTTAATATGCACGGATGGTTTGACTCGCACCACTTTGCCTGTGCAAGCTCAGACCCTCTAAGCGGCTTACCAGTGGTTTCAGCCTTGCATGGAAACATCATGCAGCCAAATCTATTCTGCCAACCCTGATGGGCGGGGTCCGAGTTTATGTTCGGCAGTTTGTGTGAAGTTTAACGGCCTTGTCAACACCATTGAGACAACGCCGAGCAGGCCATCTTACCTTGGGCAGACATGCACATCATTGGTTGACCAGTACAGTGCACATTCATTCGACAGAAACAGAGGGAAAAGCCGCAGAAAAATCAAAGCAAAACAACGCAAAACAAAAAACAAGAGGTCCATGAGGTCCTGGTCGCTCCCCTGAGCCCTGTGCAAATTCGGTAGTACTCAATCACCTGATGCTATAAACCAAGTTTCAAGACAATCAGTCAAGTGATTCCGGAGATGAAGATTTTTTAAGGTTTTCACCATAACAGGGCATGGCGTACTGGTACCTTTTCAACCCTTTTCACGCACATCTTCTCTTTTTCATTCCTTTTCTTTGTAGAAGCCTCCACTGTGCAGTGATTACGCTACTCGCCTTGTAAATCAGGGATCGCAGGATCGATCCCGGGCTTCTCCAGCCTTTCGGATGAGTCTTTAAACCGAGGTCCCGTCTCCATATGATCTTAGCTGTTGGTGGGAAGTAAAACTAAAACTCACTCACTCCTTTTCTTTGTATATTTTTATGTCCACTTTTTTTCACGGATGTCCACTTTTTGCAAGGATTGTTGCCTTATATATTTTTCTATCACGTCAGTGTACATTTTTCTTCGTGATTATCCTTATCACGCGCACCTTCTTCTTTCTCGGAGTGGTACAGTTTCAACCATTATCACTCACATCTTCCTTTTTCATTCCTTTATTTTGCACTTCTTTAAGTCCACTTTTTTCACGGATGTCCACTTTTTTCACGGATTGTTGCCTTATCTATTTTCTTTCACGTCAATGTACATTTTTCTTAGTGATTATCCTTATCACGCACATCGTTTTCTTTCGCCGACGGGTACCTTTTCAACCCTTTTCACGCACATTTTTTTTTTTCATTCCATTATTTTGCATTTCTTTATGTCCACTTTTTTCACGCATGTCCACTTTTTTCACGGCTTGTTGCCTTATCTGTTTTTCTTTCACGTCAGTGTACATTTTTCTTCGTGATTATCCTTATCACGCGCACCTTCTTCTTTCTCGGACTAGTACCGTTTCAACCATTATCACGCACATCTTCCTTTTTCATTCCTTTTCTTTGTGTTTCTTTATGTCCACTTTTTTCACGGTTGTCCACTTTTTCACGGATTGGTGCCTTATCTATTTTTCTTTCACGTCAGTGTACATTTTTCTTCAGGATTATCCTTTTTCACGCACATCTTCTGCTTTCGCGGACTGGTACCTTTTCAACCCTTTTCACGCACACCCATCTTTTTTCATTCCTTTATTTTGCATTCCTTTATGTCCACTTTTTTCACGCATGTCCACTTTTTTCACAGATTGCTGCCTTATCTGTTTTTCTGTCACCTCAGTGTACATTTTTCTTCGTGATTATCCTTTTCACGCATATCTTCTGCTTTCGCGGACTGGTACCTTTTCAACCCTTTTCACGCACATCTTCTTTTTTTCATTCCTTTTTCTTTGTAGGAGCCTCCGTGTTGCAGTGGTTACGCTACTCGCCTTGTAAACCAGGGATCGCAGGATCGATCCCGGGCTTCCCCAGCCTTTCGGATGAGTCTTTAAACTGAGGTCCCGTCTCCGTATGACCTTAGCTCTTGGTGGAACGTAAAACTAAAACTCACTCACTCCTTTTCTTTGTATTTTTTTATGTCCACTTTTTTCACGGATGTCCACTTTTTTCACGGATTTTTGCCTTATCTATTTTTCTTTCAGGTCAGTGTAAATTTTTCTTCTTGATTATCCTTATCACGCACATTTTCTTCTTTCACGGAAAGGTACCTCTTCAACCCTTTTCACGCACATCTTCTTTTTTCATTCCTTTTCTTTGTATTTCTTTATGTCCACTTTTTACACGGATGTCCACTTTTTTCACGGATTTGTGCCTTATCTATTTTTCTTTTACGTCAGTGTACATTTTTCTTTGGGATTATCCTTTTCACGCACATCTTCTGCTATCACGGACTGGTACTTTTTCAACACTTTTCACGCACATCCATCTTTTTTCATTCCTTAATTTTTTCATTTCTTTATGTCCACTTTTTTTCACGGATGTCCACCTTTTTCACCGATTGTTGGCTTATCTGTTTATCTTTCACGTCAGTGTACATTTTTCTTCGTGATTATCCTTTTCAAGCACATCTTCTGCTTTCACGGACAGGTACCTTTTCAACCTTTTTCACGCACCTTTTCTTTTTTCATTCCTTTCTTTGTATTTCTTTATGTCCACTTTTTTCACGGATGTCCACTTTTTTCACGGATTGTTATCTTACCTATTTTTCTTCCACGTTGGTGTTCATTTTTCTTTGTGATTAATAACTGATTATCCTTATCACGCACATCTTCTTCTTTCACGGACAGGTACCTTTTCAACCCTTTTCACGCACATCTTCTTTTTTCATTCCTTTTCATTGTATTTCTTTATGCCCATATTTTTTTTACGGATGTCCACTTTTTTCACGGATTGTTGGCTTATCTGTTTTTTCTTTCACGTCAGTGTACATTTATCTTCGTGATTATCCTTTTCACGCACATCTTCTTCTTCCGCGGGCTGGTACCTTTTCAACCCTTTTCACGCACATCTTCTTTTTTCATTCCTTTACTTTGTATTTCTTTATGTCCACTTTTTTCACGGATGTCCACTTTTTTCACGGATTGTTATCTTACCTATTTTTCTTCCACGTTGGTGTTCATTTTTCTTTGTGATTAATAACTGATTATCCTTATCACGCACATCTTCTTCTTTCACGGACAGGTACCTTTTCAACCCTTTTCACGCACATCTTCTTTTTTCATTCCTTTTCATTGTATTTCTTTATGCCCACTTTTTTCACGGATGTCCACTTTTTTCACGGCTTATTGCCTTATCTATTTTTTCTTTCACGTCAGTATACATTTATCTTCGTGATTATCCTTTTCACGCACATCTTCTTCTTCCGCGGGCTGGTACCTTTTCAACCCTTTTCACGCACATCTTCTTTTGCATTCCTTTACTTTGTATTTCTTTATGTCCACTTTTTTCACGCATGTCCACTTTTTTCACGGATTGTTGCCTTTTCTGCTTTTCTTTCCCGTCAGTGTACATTTTTCTTCGGGATTATCCTTTTAACGCGCCTCTCCTTCTTTCTCGGACTGGTGACGTTTCAACCCTTTTCACGCACATCTTTTTTCATTCCTATATTTTGCATTTCTTTATGTCCACTCTTTTCACGCATGTCCACTTTTTTCACGGCTTGTTGCCTTGTCTGTTTTTCTTTCACGTCAGTCTTCATTTTTCTTCGTGATTATCCTTAACACGCACACCTTCTTCTTTCTCGGACTGGTACCTTTCACACCCTTTCACGCACATCTTCTTTTTTCTTTCCTAATTTTGCATTTCTTTATTTCCACTTTTTTCACGGATGTCCACTTTTTTCACGGATTGTTATCTTACCTATTTTTCTTCCACGTTGGTGTTCATTTTTCTTTGTGATTAATAACTGATTATCCTTATCACGCACATCTTCTTCTTTCACGGACAGGTACCTTTTCAACCCTTTTCACGCACATCTTCTTTTTTCATTCCTTTTCATTGTATTTCTATATGCCCACTTTTTTCACGGATGTCCACTTTTTTCACGGCTTATTGCCTTATCTATTTTTTCTTTCACGTCAGTGTACATTTATCTTCGTGATTATCCATTTCACGCACATCTTCTTCTTCCGCGGGCTGGTACCTTTTCAACCCTTTTCACGCACATCTTCTTTTTTCATTCCTTTACTTTGTATTTCTTTATGTCCACTTTTTTCACGCATGTCCACTTTTTTCACGGATTGTTGCCTTTTCTGCTTTTCTTTCCCGTCAGTGTACATTTTTCTTCGGGATTATCCTTTTAACGCGCCTCTCCTTCTTTCTCGGACTGGTGACGTTTCAACCCTTTTCACGCACATCTTTTTTCATTCCTATATTTTGCATTTCTTTATGTCCACTCTTTTCACGCATGTCCACTTTTTTCACGGCTTGTTGCCTTGTCTGTTTTTCTTTCACGTCAGTCTTCATTTTTCTTCGTGATTATCCTTAACACGCACACCTTCTTCTTTCTCGGACTGGTACCTTTCACACCCTTTCACGCACATCTTCTTTTTTCTTTCCTAATTTTGCATTTCTTTATGTCCACTTTTTTCACGGATGTCCACTTTTTTCACGGATTGTTGCCTTATCTATTTTTCTTTCACGTCAGTGTACATTTTTGTTCGTGATTTTCCTTTTCACGCACATTTCTTCTTTCACGGACAGGTACCTTTTCAACCATTTTCACGCACATCTTCTTTTTTCATTCCTTTTCTTTTTTTTCTTTATGTCCACTTTTTTCACGGATGTCCACTTTTTTCACTGAGTAGTGCCTTACCTATTTTTCTTTCACGTCAGTGTACATTTTTCTTCGTGATTATCCTTATCACGCACATCTTTATCTTTCACGGAAAGGTACCTTTTCAACCCTTTTCACGTACATCTTCTTTTTTCATTCCTTTCCTTGAATTTCTTTATGTCCACTTTTTTCATGGATGTCCACTTTTTTCACGGATTGGTGCCTTATCTATTTTTCTTTCACGTCAGTGTACATTTTTCTTCTTGATTATCTTTATCACGCACATCTCCTTCTTTAACGGACAGGTACCTTTTCGACCCTTTTCACGCAAATCTTGTTTTTTGATTCCTTTTCTTTGTATTTCTTTATGTCCACTTTTTTCACGGCTGTCCACTTTTTTCACGGATTGGTGCCTTATCTATTTTTCTTTCTCGTCAGTGTACATTTTTTTCTTCTGGATTGTCCTTTTCACGTACATCTTCTGCTTTCACGGACTGGTACCTTTTCAACCCTTTTCACGCACACCCATCTTTTTTCATTCCTTTATTTTGCATTTCTTTATGTCCACTTTTTTCACGCATGTCCACTTTTTTCACGGATTGCTGCCTTATCTGTTTTTCTTCCACCTCAGTGTACATTTTACTTCGTGATTATCCTTTTCACGCACATCTTCTGCTTTCACGGACTAGTACCTTTTCAGCCCTTTTCACGCACATCTTCTTTTTTTCATTCCTTTTCTTTGTAGGAGCCTCCGTGGTGCAGTGGTTACGCTACTCGCCTTGTAAACCAGGGATCGCAGGATCGATCCAAGGCTTCTCCAGGTTTTCGGATGAGTTTTTAAACCGAGGTCCCGTCTACGTATGAGCTTAGCTGTTGGTGGAACGTAAAACTAAAACTCACTCACTCCTTTTCTTTGTATTTCTTTATGTCCACTTTTTTCACGGATGTCCACTTTTTTCACGGATGTTTGCCTTATCTATTTTTCTTTCAGGTCAGTGTAAATTTTTCTTCCTGATTATCCTTATCACGCACATTTTCTTCTTTCACGGACAGGTACCTCTTCAACCCTTTTCACGCACATCTTCTTTTTTCATTCCTTTTCTTTGTATTTCTTTATGTCCACTTTTTTCACGGATGTCCACTTTTTTCACGGATTATTGCCTTATCTATTTTTCTTTCACGTCAGTGTACATTTATCTTCGTGATTATCCTTTTCACGCACATCTTCATCTCCGCGGACTGGTTCCTTTTCAACCCTTTTCACGCACATCTTCTTTTTTCATTCCTTTACTTTGTATTTCTTTATGTCCACTTTTTTCACGCATGTCCACTTTTTTCACGGATTGGTGCCTTTTATTTTTTTCTTTCCCGTCAGTGTACATTTTTCTTCGGGATTATCTTTTTCACGCGCCTCTCCTTCTTTCTCGGACTGGTACCTTTTCAACCCTTTTCACGCACATCTTCTTTTTTCATTCCTATATTTTGCATTTTTTATGTCCACTTTTTTCACGCATGTCCACTTTTTCACGGCTGTTGCCTTGTCTGTTTTTCTTTCACGTCAGTCTGCATTTTTCTTCGTGATTATCCTTATCACGCGCACCTTCTTATTTCTCTGACTGGTACCTTTTCACACCCTTTCACGCACATCTTCTTTTTTCATTCCTTTATTTTGCATTTCTTTATGTCCACTTTTTTCACGGATGTCCACTTTTTTCACGGATTGTTGCATTATCTATTTTTCTTTCACGTCAGTGTACATTTTTGTTCGTGATTTTCCTTTTCACGCACATCTTCATCTTTCACGGTCAGGTACCTTTTCAACCCTTTTCACGCACATCTTCTTTTTTCATTCCTTTTCTTTTTTTCTTTATGTCCACTTTTTTCACGGATGTCCACTTTTTTCACGGATTGTTGCCTTATCTATATTTCTTTCACGTCAGTGTACATTTTTCTTCGTGATTATCTTTATCACGCACATCTTCATCTTTCACGGACAGGTACGTTTTCAACCCTTTTCACGCACATCTTATTTTTTCATGCCTTTTCTTTGAATTTCTTTATGTCCACTTTTTTCACGGCTGTCCACATTTTACACGGATTGGTGCCTTATCTATTTTTCTTTCACGTCAGTGTACATTTTTCTTCGGGATTATCCTTTTCACGCACATCTTCTGCTTTCACGGACTGGTACCTTTTCAAGCCTTTTCACGCACATCCACCTTTTTTCATTCCTTTATTTTGCATTTCTTTATGTCTCCTTTTTTCACGCATGTCCACTTTTTTCACGGATTGATGCCTTATCTACTTTTTACACGTCTATCTCCTTTTCCACGCAGGCTGCAAATTTAGGGTTTCTCATGTGTACTGATCAATAGCTCGTCTACATAACTCAGGGTGAGGATGTTTCGTTATACTTCAGCATATGCAGGATCTTCTCGTTGTTAATGTTACTTTTAAAATGCATCGATACTTTTTTTTTTTGGCACCTGTACACAATTTTCGAGGTAACAAAATCATAATTCCACTCCCAGATGTGTTAGAGAAATACTCAGAGAAGTGTAATACTAAACTAAACAGAGGGAGAGGTAGAGGTTTAATTATAATAATAAAAAAACAACAACATTTTTTTCTTTGTTTGCAGTGGAGTTTAACGGCCCAGTCAACACCATTCAGGTCATTTTGAGCCGGTCAGTTAACCTATCCACACTTTTTCTTGACAGGCTTATACGTTAGCAGTTAACCAGCACACTGCACATTCTTACGCCAGAAATTGACAACTGCTGTTCAAGAGCAAAATGTCAGTAACAGTCACAGAGGTGAAACTTTCATTGCATGGTATATCGTATACTTCCCAGCTATTACGCAATAGCCGGCCAATATGGGGCTGAGAGCGAAACGACGTTGATACGTCGTATCGCTGTCGACCCGACGTTGGTCCGATGTTTTTGGCAGGCTGGGCAATAGTTCATTCAAGGAGGATTGAAAATGTGACTATTGATTTGTTTATCGTGTAAGCCCCGCCTTAAACAATCGGTTAACACCCACTTAGCAACGCGCATGCGCAGTGGCGGAAATGTCTCATTTTTTCACGGTCCACTTTTTTTACGTTACACCGCCTTTTTTTAATTTCATGACGTCATTCATTGTTACCTTGACGTTAGATATGGTGTAACGTCGTTTTCTTGTATCAGAAATGTTATGAAAACAGATAATCGCATGTGATACAGTCAGTTATATTGGCGGAATAACTTCACACAACGGTGGAAGGTAGGGAGAATCTGAAGGTATCAATAGCATTCTCATCGCCTTTTAGTGTGTTATAATCGAAACAGATCAGCTCTAGTGTCGTGATTTATTGAGTGATATATCACAGCTTGTCGGTCAGTTGTAAGTAGACAAATCACTCACGCTACGCGCTCATGATTTGATCTACATTACAACTGACCTCCAAACAGTGGTATATCACTCAATAAATCACTGCTAGAGCTGGTCTATTTCTTAAACAAATTACGCAAGGAGGTTGAGATTGTGGGAATTTATTGTCATGAAAACACGTCTTGTTTTGTTGGTTAAGATTTATTTTCACCAATTGCTAGAAGCAGAAAACGAAACAGTTTGAATGGGAAAAAGCCTGTTTGCATCAAAGCTGTTTTATTCCATCGGCTGTGCCAGTCCCATGCGATTTGTGAAGAAGGCAAGGAGGGAACGGACAGGTCGAAGTTAAATTCAGAATGTTGGCAGATCTCTGTCATACCTGCACGCTACTGTGTTACGTAGTTATCGATGACGTCATCACTTTAAATACGCAAGGGAGCTTACTCCAACTCATTTCTTAAGGTCGGGTAAAAGCTAGACATACGAGTCACAGTTGACCATCGTACAGTATCTGAAATCGGAAGCTGCTGATACTGTACACTCAAAAATCGTTAGCTGCTTTACACGATATGTATAAAAAACGTTAAAAATCAATAAAAATCGGTATTAACACCCGGAAAGGACACATGCTTGGGAAGGTAAGAGTCATCCCTTTTCAAATTTGCTTCGATTCGGAATCATAAGGTACCCTGTTCTGCACAGTAAAATGATTCTGGTGCTGCATCAGTGATTTTTTTCATTATCGCTCGCAGCGACCATTATTTTTTCACATTTTATCTGTCTTATGGCCAGTTTACACTTATTCTAAATAAGCGTAGACATAAAACAATCATAAACCATCACATCTCAGTACCCATTTGCTAGTTCTGCCTGCCTCCCTTCAAAAAACTTACTGCTTTATTCAGGGCCTATCATACTAGCCCCTGTACGATCAGCTGCATCTGTACGCAATCATTAGCTGCAAAAGTCGAAAAAAAGACTGTACGCTTAGCTGCAGCATATAAAAAGTGAACGTGTGAAGGGTATTGACATCATGCTATATACGCGTTGTGGTCCATCGCTATGCAAGAGAAATTTGGACCATTACAAAGAAAATTTGTACAGACAGATGTTCTGATAGATTCAACGTTTCGCGATGATTGACATAGTTCTAAAATCACTTGTCTATTGTAACAGCTGTCTAGGCAACATGAAAACACGCCTTTATAATTCTGACCCCTTTGGACCCCACTTTTATACAGTAAAACCGGGGTTTACAGGGGTAAACGTTATTTTTATTATTTCTGCACAAAATATACGGTACTACTAAACACTACTGGGACTGACAAGGACAGACAAGGACTGACAATGTCGGCCGACAAGGACACTTAAAATGTTAGAATATAATATAAAATGAATGTTTTACATTACGAAAACATGCCTATACAAATACATTGCCACCTTTATCGCCGAAAAAAAAAAAAAAAAAACACTAAAATTTTAAGATGAAAAATTGTGATCTTTTTCTTATTTCTGCTCAAAATATAGATCGTCGAGGCGGTTCTAACGAGTACCCACAATCTATATTTTAGAGCAGAAATAAGAAAAATAAGGTATACCCCCAGAACCCCCAGTTTTACTATATAAAAGTAGGGTTCAAGGGGATCAAAATAATATAGGCGTGTTTTCGTGATGGTATTTTTAACGCAACTATCTCAAAGATATTTTCACTGGGCGAGATATAAACAACATACGCCGATACCGCAAATGCTGTATAATGACTGCAAGGATACAAGGATACGACGAGCTGGTTGTGATATTTTGAACAGTAGTTTAATATTAATATTATAAACACCATTTATTTTCTTGATCTGCATTTGAGTACGCATGGGTGTTATTACATGGGCTAGTTGGCCTACATGGGCTAGAACCGCCTTGGTATACGAGTATGTATGTTTGCTCAAACACATAGATTGTGGATACTCTTCGGGGCTTGAAGAAATAGATATGGCTACATTATTCTTCCACGCAGAACTGAGACCATTGGTAAACTGCTAAGATGGGTCTAAGCCTTCCCAGGAAAGTGGTGCGAGTCGGACCAACCATGCATATAAACCCTATTGGGTTCATTGGGCAGAAGGGCTTGAGATATCAGCTCAATGTCGCGTACATTACCAAAACACGCCTATTGAAATATATTGGAAAATACAACACCACAAACGAAAATTTCAGACAAAAAATGAAAGTTTCCATATTTCTGCTACAAATATACATTGTAGTAACTAGTTAGAACGGCCTCGGCGAGGCGGTTCTAATGAGTATCCACAATCTATGTGTTTGAGCAAACATACATACTCGTATACCAAGGCGGTTCTAACGAGTTCTTTGAGCAAACATATGTTATAAGTGCTCTTTAGAACTACCTCCAAGGAGTCGTCCACTATGCAGTCTTAAAAACGAAACCATAGCTATAATAATAATAAATGTAATAAAACTGAGTTCAGTGAGGTTCCATTGACTCGAAGATCGGCCCCTTTCATGGATAATTTTGTTGTGTCATCGGAAGGAGTGATCAAGTAACTTAAAGGCTTGAACACATCTAAAGGTCTTAGGACCTGATGAACTTGAAGGAATAACTAGCAAATAAGGTAGATCTAGTTTTGGCACATGTGTTCAAGCAAGCTCTTGATACTGGTGAAATCCTTAAAGAATGTCTCCTAGCGAACATATGTCCTGTCTTTCAAAAAGGTGAAAGGGCCCTTACTAATAATTATTGGCCCACTTGGATGAACATAAACTTTTGTCAGACAAACATCACGCACTTAGGAAAAACTCAGTTGAGCTCGATTATGAATGATTATGTGAGAATACTTGGAAGGCGGAACTTCCAGACGGCTTTTGATTCGATAGCCCCCCCCCCCCCCCCCCCCAACACACACGCACCACCACCACCACCCTCGTCGAGAACTACTGATTTGCCTGCAGGTATTTTGTTACAGCATTGGGGGTGGGGGAGAGGTTCTCAATCGGATGGGTTACTGTCTTTGCTACAAAAACAGCGAGTTGTTGTTAATGTGAGCTACACTTTTGTCTGGGGTCCCACAAAGGACTGTTCTTGGTCCAGTGTTATTCTCCCTGTACATTAATATTTCCACTGAAACAGACTCAGAAGTATAACTGCGTTTGCTAGCGGGAAATTCAGAATAATATAGATAATACTAGGTTGTTGGGCACGAAAATGGGGATGGGGTTTAAGTCCGTTAACTGCAATATTATGCAGATAACTAACAAGGAATCCCACCCATAGGGGCTTGAAGAAATATATGGGCTGCATGATGCTTCCACGCAGAGCTGAATCCGGCCCGCACACTAGTACTGGTAAACCAGGATCTAAGCCTGTCCAGGAACCGCGGTGCGAGGCGGACCGTCCATGCTAATAAACCCTATTGGTTTCATTGGGCGACAGGGCTTGAGATGTCATTTCATCTCAATGTCGGGTAAAAGTCCCACAAAATTGGAAGCAACGTCTCCAAAATGACCTTTACAGTGTTGACGGGGACGTTAAACCTCAAATCAAACAAACAAAAACTAACTAGGAAGAAAAATTAAAATTGAGGCTTCTTACACCTTAGAGGGAACATTCCTCGAGAGTGTGTAACTGTATCTGGGATCTAATACATATAGAGTGGTTTTTAATGAAGTAAGTTCAGAATTGTGACAATGATTACTGCATTGAAAAAGAAAGTTTAATTGGAATATACTGAACCGAAAAAGAAAGCAACTCCAAATATAAATGTGACTTTTTGCAGAAATAATCATGTTTGCAGAAAATCGATTTAATGACACAATAATATAATCGTTCCTGAATGTAACTACCATAGAGAGTTCAATTTCCAGTGAGAATGTTTGGAACACAAATCCGTTTTGTCATAGAGTTAGTCATTTCACAAGTTCAAAACACCGAGTATGTCCTCCGTTTGCATTCAGTCCTGCACGCACACGCCTGGTCATGGACAGGATTAAACGACTGATCTCTGCCTGGGGAATAGCATTCCACTCCTGTATAAGCGCGAGACGCAAGGCTTGACGCATTGTTGGCGGCTGGTGGCGATTACGTATGCGCCTATCCAAGACGTCCCACAAATGTTCTATAGGAGAGAGATCTGGACTATACGGAGGCCAGTGCATCACGTCAACGTTGTTTTGCTGTTGAAACGTAACGTTGTGCTGTCGTACATATGTAACAACTAACGTAACGCTGGGCCGTCAAAGATCCATCAATGAATACCAGGGGCGTTCTATGACCATAAGATATGCCAGCCCACACCTATTAACCCACCGCCTCCAAATCGATCACGTTCAACCAAACAATTGTCACGATAACGCTCTCCATCACGCCTATACACACGTTGACGGCCGTCAACTCTGTACAACAAGTACCTGGACTCGTCAGAAAACATTACTTTACCCCACTAACGAAGGGGAAACAGGTTTGGCCTATGCTGTGCGAGTCACGCCATTCTAACCTGACGTCGGCGTCCTATGCTGTGCGAGTCACGCCATTCTAACATGACGTCGTCGTCGTGTTAATGGCATACCAACGTACGGACGACGAGGACGTAAACCAAACTCTCGAAGGCGATTCCTGACGGTATCTGCACTTATTCGATTGTTGTGCGTTCCTGGTGTCACCTAAAGCCCCGGTTCCACAGACCTTGCGACTGCGATGCGACCTCTCTGCAACTGATTTCTTTGCAACTGGCTCGCGACCTTTGCAACTGTTGCAACTAAATTTGCTCCGAAAATGTGATCACCGACCCGTCGCCGACTAGTCGGCGACCGGTCGCCGAACAATCGGCGATTAATGTTGACCAAAGTCGGCGATTGATCAGCGACTTGTCGCCGAAGAATCGCCGTATGATCGGCGACTGACTTGCAACAAGTGAAACATGATCAGGGACTAGTCGGCGATCAATCGGCGACTCTTCAGAGACTGGATAAAACCGATCGGCGACTTGTCGGAGACTGTTTTGCGTTTTGTTTGTTTTTTTGACACAGACAAAAATAAACTAAATTTTCGACTGCTGAGAGTCTACTCTGGGCTGCTGCAAGTCCTCGTCATCCGAAATTGGTGTCCGAGCCTTGCTTCCCGTTTTTTTTTTTTTTTTTCGGCTGCGCCGCCGTTTTCTTTTGCCCGCCTCTCCGAACCATGTTGCCTCTTTGAAAGCTGTCGTCGAAATGATGCTAGGATGTAAACAGTGTTTTTATTGTAGTTGGCGCTATAATCGTTTGGTGGTTTTTCTTTTTACAGCTTGTCGGCGACCAGTTGCAGATCAATCGCAGATCGAACGCCGACTTATCATTGATCAATCTCCGATCGATCGCCGACCCATCGCCGAACAGTTACCGACCGATCGCTGATAGGTCGTGGCTCGATCGCGGATCAGTCGGCGATCGGTCTGCGACCAGTCTCCGATAAGTTACAATAAGGTTGCTATAATTTACAGCCAAATTTGCATAAATTCGGTCGGGGATCGATCGGTGACTGTTCGGCGATCGATCGGAGATTGGTCTGCGACGTCTAGAAAACCTTTACAACTAGTCTGCGATCAAAATCAGTCGCAGCCAGTCTTTTGTGCATGCACAAAAGACGATCGGCGACTAAATTTGATCGGCGACCTACCCGCGACCTTGTTGCAACCTTTATAAAACCTCTCTGCGACTTCTGCAACCGCTCCGCGATTGCCATTTTTTCTAGTCGCGGAGAGGTCGCATCGCGGTCGCAAGCTCTGTGGGACCGGGGCTTAAGACTTCTCGACGGCTGTATGGAACCGATTACGAAGGTGGGTTAGACGGATGTATCGGTCCTGTCGACGTGTCGTGACGCGTGGACGTCCACTTCTGGGCCTGCCATTTGTCATTCCCGTTTGACGTAGACGCCGGTACAAGCGAGTTATCGTCGATTTACTCACTTGGAAGTTCCTGGCGATGACAGACTGAGACGTCCCACGTAGAAGCATTTGGACCGCTACGTTACGTGTTACGCTGATCTTGTGTCAAACATACCATATTCCGTAGAGAAATTGTACCGGACTTTTGAAACCTAAACTCCAGGTAACACAATATGCCAATATGATGAGGTTACTGTATACATTTAATGTACTGCATGAGGAAATGTTGAAAACAACGAATTGCCAAGTGGAACGTTAAACTGTACAGATATCGCCCAAATGTTTTCTGCATAAGAAAGTTTAAAATGTATGAAAGTAAATCGCAAAATGATTTTTCAGTCAACCTGATGGTTGCATGAAAATCTTTTGGGTAAAAAAAGTTGCGTTTCTTTTTCGGTTCAGTATACTAAGAATCTCTCCAGTAAACGATAACAGTCAGTTTGCTCGTCCGTTCATTCGATTGGTTGTGCGTTAGAGAGAGAGAGAGAGAGAGAGAGAGATAGAGAGAGAGAGAGAGAGAGAGAGAGAGAGAGA